>OU015747.1:82924646-82964696 GCA_907169655.1 Acomys percivali | reverse complement strand
GAGAGAGAGAGAGAGAGAGAGAGAGAGAGAGAGAGAGAGAGAGAGAGTCCCTCTGTCCTCTTTAAGAGCATACATGTGTGTGACCTGAGTCTCCGCCTTGCACCCACTTTCCATTAGTATCATGCTAGGAACCAAGCTTTTTTCTACACCGGGCTTTCCAGGGCACACTATATCTAAATCTAGGAGTGGAACTAAATGATTAAATGAGCTGGCACATGGTAGCCACCTATACAGCATCTGACAGGCAGGAAGGACCCTATATACTTAGATGTTTATATGGCTGCTATTTTGAGTCAGGGTCTTATATGATCCAGGTGGTGTCAAGCTCACAGTGTAGCTGAGGACAGCTTGAACTCCTAAATCCCCATGCCTCAACTCCCGTGTGCTAGGGTCACTAGCCTGTACCACTACAACTAAGTTATGTAGCCTGGGGATGGAACCCAGGGCTTCGTGTCTGCTAGGCAAGTATTCTGTCAACTGTTGTACATCTCTAGCCATGTTATCACTATTGTTACTATTGCTTAACTGTGGTGACTTCTCAGCTTTAAAAGAAAAAAAATCACATGATCATTAGGGATGCCCTACTTTAACAAAGGCCCCTCTGTGATTGGACCAGACACCTGCACTCCTTAAGATGAGTTCTGTGGTTTTTTTTTTTTTTTCAGAACGCTTCTTATATGTACATACAGGTGCATACGTGTGTTGTGTTCACATGTGTGTGGGAAGCCAGGGGGCAATAGCAGATGTCTTCCTCAACTACTTCCACCTATTAGTCTTCGAGTCTGGGTCTCTCTCTGAACCTGTATTAAGTTAAGGCCAGCTTGATAGTAAGCTCCAGGGAATTCCAGCTCTAATTCCCAGTGCTGGAATTAGAGGCCTGTGTTACCACACCTGGCTTTTAAACCTTAACTTGGGTCCTCATTCTTACATAGGAAGCACTCTGCCCACTGAGCCATCTCCCAGCTCCTGGAGAAGCCTTCTGTTCCCATAGTGCCTGTCATCAGGCACTCTATGATGACAACTTGCTCTGGGGGGCTTGACAACAAGGCTGTCCTGAATACACTGTCAGTGCCTCCGCTTGCTCTTTAAACTTAGTGAACCCCTAAAATCAGGGTCCCTACAGTAGAGACTGGGATTACTCCCTTTGGGATTTGCCCTTTGGATTTAATAAACTCTTGGTTTGGGAGCCATCTCTCTATGGCCACTTTTATGTAATAAAAAAGATAATATCTGGATATGAAGTATGTGGTCCTAGCATGAGACAGCTTGAACAATAACAAAGGAAAAACCTTGTTGTCTACTATAAAGCAGTAGCTGATTAAAAGTTATAGAGCCTGTTTCTGGGGACACATCTTAGTCAGTACAATACTTGCAATGTAAATTTGGTCCCCAGAGCCCATACAAAAAAGCTGGGCAGGAGAGAATTGAGGAATTGAGGGCAGAGGAATTGAGTTTGTTTAGTTCCCAACTCACCTCCATAAGGCAGCTCACAACCTCCTATAGCTCCAGTTCCAAAGGAATCCAATGCTGTCTTCTGGAGTCAGAGGACACTGCACTCACATATATGCATACATTGCACACAATAACATGCACACATACCTTGATTTTAATAACTCTTTATTTGTGAATATTAGCAACTAAAATCCCTCTTGGGACATTCATGATAGGTGCTGTGTGTTTGGTGACCTCCATGCCATCACCCAAAAGAACTCCTAGGCTCCAGTAAGTCTGAGAGTTCTTATCCCCTGAACCATCTCCTAGCTCAGGGGACAAGAACTCTTTTGTGGCAAGAGGTCAGGAAAAGCTACACTCTCAGATTTGGGTACAAAGAGATGGCTGGACCACAGACCACACATGCTAACCCCATGTCTCTCTGGGCCTGTGTTGCAGGGATCATGTACCGGAAGTCATGTGCATCGTCAGCAGCCTGTCTCATCGCCTCAGCTGGGTACCAGTCCTTCTGTTCCCCTGGGAAACTGAACTCCGTATGCATCAGCTGCTGCAACACCCCTCTTTGCAATGGGCCGAGGCCCAAGAAAAGAGGCAGCTCAGCCTCGGTCATCAGGCCAGGGCTGCTTACTACTGCCCTGCTCTTCAACATAGCCCTCTGCCTAGCACACTGCTGAAGCTAACGGAGCTGTCAACCCCTGCTGCATCGTCTGTCTGGCCCTCCCTCTCTCACCTCCCTGAGTGTCCTTTTATTCTGGGTAGACAAGGGAGTCTTTTTGTTCCCTTTCGAGCAATGCAAGATGGCTGTGCGCAAATACTTTTGTAAGCTCTGAACCAATTCATTCTGAATTTCTGTGCATAGGTGAGAAAAGAATGCAGAGCAGGAGGTCCAGACCTTCCCTTCCCAATCTGTGTAACCACCACCACGGCCAGCCTGGAAGAATCAGCCCTTAGAAGTCACTGAGATATGCATCTGCCCTTCCCAAAGCCTTGTGTGCTTCCTTTCTGTCCCTGATAGGAGTCGCGGTCTATTCGGGGACCGCCGCGTGAAGGTAACTTTGCTTTTGTGGGAGGGAAGAGCCAGATTCTGCTCAAGGCTTCTGAACTTGACAGTCACACTTCTTGCTCCTGGAAACCATTTTCTGTGGCGGAATCAGGCGGTTTGGTCTGTGAGTCAGTCTGTGGTGACTCAGAACTCAAGGGCTGGGGCTCAGCCTCTCCAGGCTTTGCCTGAAAAGTGCTTAAGAAAACCTTGTTCGTTCTCCTGGAGGAAGAGTTGCTTCGCCTAGAGGCTAAGAAGATGAGGGGGCTTCTGGCTGAGCGGGCGCTGTCCTTGGTGGAGTGGAAGCCTGCACGCTGGCGTTTCTCCTGGTTGGCGTGTTGTAGAGTCAGCCGGCAGCAGAGCACTTGCCAGAACACCTTCCGGAACTGCTGAGAGGACACGTTGTAGAGAAGAGGGTTGACCACAGAGCTGAGGTAGAAGAAGGTGTCCGAGAAGGGGAGGAGGATCATGTATGCCTTGAAGTACGACTTGGTCCAGTCGTGTTTGGGTTTTGCTGCAGCCATGATCCGTCGAATCTGGTTTGGCATCCAGCAGACGGCCAGTGTCACCACAATCAGTCCTGGGAAGGCAGAGCAGGAGAGGAAAAAGAGACAGGGGGAGAAAAACAGCATGAGAACCAAAATTAATAAATAAAAACCCATAAAATATTCAGCCCCTTGGTTCTGTTGCTTACTGGCCAGGAAACGGCACCAATTTTTCAGTGCTGTGCTTGACGGCTTCTTTTTGCCACTGGCAAAGGAGAATTTAATGCTGCTTCAAGCTCAGGGGACTTGGCTGTGTTAAAGAGCGTTAAATGCTTTCGACAGTGTATTTATACCTGTGGATGCCTGTTAATTTTCAAAATGTTTTCATTATTGCGCGTGTATCCAGAAAATATCTTTACCTTGGCCATAAACCTGGCTTTGTCTTTTCGTTTCTAGATGGGTCCATAAGCTACAGCCATATTAGATGAAGTGGTATTTGTTTTGAAAACAATGGCAGAGCTAAGAAGAGCCAGTGTGATATTTTTAAGTCCAGTGGAACTTGTTTCCCTTCGGTTAAACAAGTACATTTTGTGACAGGATTTTGCATCCAATCTCAGGAGAGGCAAAACGGGGGACAGATTATTATAGAGAAGAGGGTATCACTCAGCCTCGTCCCTGCTTGTGCATGAGGCTTTGACTGGCTATCTGGACACCCATTTACTTACATTCTGGCTTATATTATCACGGCCAATGCTACAGTCTGACAAACTGAAATCACAAAACAAGTGTGTGTGTGCATGTGTGTGTAAAGTAGATTAAGTTATATATAACATATTATATATATAATATAAGACACACACAGACATACACACACACACACACACACACACACACTCACAGTCCCAAAAGGTGTACACGCCTCTAACCATGATGCTGCTATCTATGCTAGCGCCTCCGCTTCTTTTCAAACACTTTTGGAAGCAATGTCCCTTCCACCTTTACATAGGGAAACAAATTTCTCCCGAACACCAAAATGTCTAAAACTCATTTTGGGTAGAGACAGGGGCACACCCTCTGCCTTTGTAGCACTGGGCTGCAGTGTGGATGGCCAGGAATGCCAGGCCCTGTGGAAGGTACTACACGGCCCACCCTCTTCCCTGAGGGGGGTGGGCATTGTCTGTCCACCCCCTTCCCTGAGGGGGGCGGGCATTGTCTGTCCACCCTCTTCCCTGAGGGGGGCGGGCATTGGCTTTCCAGACACTCGCTTGCATGATCCATGCTCCATGCACCATGCTTGCATTCTCACTCACACGACTGCACCCACTTCTACAGACTGACAAACACCTGAAACCACAGGATGATGAGACTTGACTGACAAAACAATAAGCCTGAGGAATCTTTAGGACTTTATTTTCTCTTTTCCCGAGAAGCTTGAACACCCAGAACAAAAGTTTTCATGAGATGCTATCTTAAAGCAAGAATTTGATGAGACTGTAGAGATGGCTCAAGATTTAAGACCGAAGCTCTGTTCCCAGCATGCACTTCAGGTGGCTCACAGGGGCTTGTCACTGCAGCTGCAGGGGCAGAGTGGGGAGATCTGATAGCTTCTGGCTGCCTCAGCACCTGCATTCCTATCCACATCCCTCCCCACACATACATAATTAAACACAGACATTCGTATAATTTTTCTTTTTACAAGTACTTCTTCCCACTCTGAACCCAATTTTCTAGGAAAGTACAGGGAAGCAACAAATGGTGGTCACAGTGTCCGGCCTAGGGTAGATGGTAAACAGTTCATAGATCAATAACCCAGGGCAAACAGCCATGTCCATGAAGCCAGGCTTAGCCCGAGTATCCTTTGACAGTACATAATTCAGCTGTCTTCAAAGACAGACCCTCCGAAGAGAGCAAAACCCATCTGTCAGTATGGAGGGCCTGGGAAACTCCAGTCCTTTGTGAGTTTCCAAGGATTCTGTATGTCAAACCTCAGCCAAGGCTTTTGAAATACAAACCAATCTCTTTATTTCTTCCCTTTGAATTTGCTTCTCAGAGAACAGTCAGTAAATCTAAGACTGAAACAGGCAAAATAACATATTGATCTGATGAAAAGGCAAAACAAACAAACAAATAAACAAATAAATAAATGAATACTATCTCCCAAGGCAACAGCAGATTCAAAATCACCTTGTTACCACTGCTGGATAAAAACAACGAAAATTTTTCTGATTTAAAAATAAGAGCTGCACAGAGCCCTGGGACTTTGAGTGCCACCGCACTGGATTTGTTCTGAAGTTTCTACAGCTCTGAGCGACTAGTTTGGTATTGATTATGAAGGAAAACAGATGCCTACATACATGGGGAAGGTACACGTTGCCACAAAACTTCACAGGTTGCTTTTGTTACCCCTGTCACTGAATTTTTGCAGAACAAGCCCAACCATCATCCGAGAATGCATTTGTTAGAATACAGCAATGGAGTACACAGCTTTGTGTATGTGCCATGCGGCACTGTGGGAGGCTGCTCTTTGAGAATCTGGAAAGCTTTACTAGATGCTCCCTGTACCTCCCACAGGCTGAACATGGCAAAGCTTTGAGGGCCAACCAGCGAAGGTGGTGAGAGAACGCAGGGTGGAGATGAGGAGGGATGTTGTGGAGGGGGGGAGAAACATTAGGACAGAGTGGGTAGACTATGAGGAGAACTGTTCGGGAGGAGGGGGAGAAGCATTAGGGTGCAGGGGGCAGTTTGGGGGAGAAGGAGGAGGATTTGGGGGAAGAGAAGAAAAATTGTCTATTTCCTTTTGTGTCCCATTGCATCGCACTCTCTTCATCTCCTGCTTATAGAACCTCCCTTAGCTTGCTGCATGCACTTGCTCAGCCTCAGCCATCCTGCACTGATCGTCCCATCAAAAGAAGGTGATTCTGGGTTTAAAAAGGGAAGAAAAAGGAAGGAAAAGGAGAAGAAGGAGGAAGAGGAGAGGAAGGGGAGGAAACTCGGGGCCCAGGGGCGTGGGGCGGACTGTGATCCAGGGCTTGCTTTGTCCTTTCAGCAAGCATGAGATCCTGGCTGTGAAATTGAAATGAGATAGCAAGTGGGAGATGACGATGGGTCCTTTTGAGTGAGTAGCAGCAAATGGGAGTGAAGATCAGGATCCCCCAATGATAAGGAGCCAATAAGGAAGGGACGCCTTCTGGCTGTACAAGCTGGTAGTTAGGACAGTGATTGGAAGACAGAGTCTGACTAGAAATGGATGGTTCTAACCAGCCCACACAAGCAGGTCTAGAGACAGAAGCAGGGAGAGCAAACTGTTGGGGAGCTAGCCTCCTCTACTCCAGTGTCTGTGCTGAGCACTTTCTTCCCATGTAGGTCTCTCAGTCTCCCGACAACACAGAGAGGCCAAAGCAATTAGTATTTCACTTAACAAATGAGAAACCTGCCTGTCTCCAAAACCTGTGGTACAGGCTCCCTTTTCCTTGGAAGATGCAATTCTGTCAACTTCTCCTATTTTCAGCTTGATAAAGAAACACAAGCAAGATGGCTATAGAGATGGCTCAGTTAGTTGTTAAGTTGCTTGCCTTGTAAGAGTTCAGCTCTCTGGTACCCACATGAGCACTGGATGGACATGATGAGCTCACCTGTGATGCCAGCCTTGGAATGCAAATGCTAGGGATTCTCAGAGCAGGATGGCTATTAAGACTAGCCAGATTGGTGAGCTCTGGGTTTGACTGAGAGGCCCTGTCTCACTAAGTAAGGTGGAAGAGTTAAGGACGGTGCTTGACATCAAATTTGGGCCTCCACATGCAAACACACATGCCCTCACACAGGTGCCAACAGACTAATGCAAACATGCATGCACATATATGCACATAACACACAGTCATTAACCACAACACATATACAATGTGACCCTATCCACTGAAATAACAGAAGCCATATATTTAACTTAAACTTTTTCAATGACATTAAATACAAAAAAAAAGAAAGAAAGATGATGATAATCAGTGACAATTTTTATAATGCTATCTAGCTCCACACACATATAGCTGGATGTCTTATGCAAGTGAAATAGAGAATCATTGTGAAAATTGTTGGTGAGGTCTTTTTTATTCTCCCCTCCTCCTCCGCCATACTAAATCCTCAACTCTGCCTGTCGTAGATACATGCACAGTGGCTCCCAGGGAACCGCCCAAGTAGCCTGCAATTGCAACCCCACCAAGGAGTGCTGAGTTCCCACTGGGTGTCTGACTGTGTATCCCTGACTACAGTGTGGCCTGCTTGGTGAGCCTCTCCCTAGAAACCCCCTGTAAAAGTGACGGTCAAATTGCTCCAAGTCTACATTGTTCTGAAAGTACCAAAATGTCCTCTGCAGGTCTCATCCTAAGCTCCATCTCTCCACATCACAGGAACCACGCCGGCTGCCTGGCACAGCTTTTGGCATATCCTTCCCTCACCTCAACCGGAGGTGAGAAAAATGGCTGCCACTCTGTCTGGTTCAAAAGATAATTTTGTTATAAGAAAATGGAGTGTTGGGCCTGCAGGTGCCACCAATGGCAGTCTGAGGCACGTGGCCATGGGCAGTGTGAGAGCGGAGTTAGCCTTTCTAGAACAAGAAGCCAACCAGGCCCTTTGTGCAGAGTTTGTCACTTTACAATGACAGGTAATCGCTTGTTACACTTGGGGAAAAAAAAAGATATTCATCCTTTTCCACGATACACTGTTGAGAATAAATGCAATGCCATGTCCGGAGGTAACCTTCTATTCTGGCTGCTTGAGAACATTTCAACTCCAGTCCCAGCTCCTCTATAGCTAACACAATGCTTTAAACTCTTATTCCTGGCTTAATGGAGTGCATTAAAGATTTGACTAAATTTATGTTTGGCTGCAATCAATTTAGACTTGTGTATTACATTGGGGAGGGGGGAATCTATAACGCTTTGGTCTGTGTGGAACAGAGTGGAGCCCACACTTAAACAGTGCAAGTGTGGACTTGAAGGAAGATCAGCGGACTGAACCCTCTCACATAAGAGCAGGTAAACGGTCTTAACTGGATTATTGATAGGTTGGTATCATACCCCAGACAGCACTGTACTCTGGGCTGTGAAATGCCTTTATATCATATCTGCTTCTCCGCACAAAGCCTTTCTAGTTCTGCTCCTCCATCACCGCAATGAAGTGACAAGAGCCATTAGATGAGGACTCACACGCATCCTTGGCAAAGAAATGTTTAGAAAACAGACGCAGGGCTGGAGAAAATGGTGCCGTGCCTAAGGTGCTTGCTGCACAAGTGTGGGGACCAGAGTTCTCTCCCCCAAACCCACATAAAGCTAGAGGCTATAATGTGTGCCTGTACCCCCAGCACTCCTACAACGAGACAGGAGGTGGAGACAGGTGAATTCCTAGAAGGTCCTGAGCCATGTAGTCTGGTTTATGTAGCAGCAAACAAGAGACCTCATCTTAAAAAAAAAAAAAAAAAAAAAACAAGGTGGAAGGCATGGACCAAGACATCTAAGGTGGTCCTCTGACTTCCACAGGCAGTGTGTTTCCTGGCATGTGCACAAACACAACGGCATACATGAACACTGTATTGCTGTGATAAACATGACCAAAAGCAACTTGGAGGGAAAAGAGGTTATTTCATATTACAGATTAGAGTCCATCAGCAAAGCAAGCTGAAGCAAGAACTTAAAGCAGAAACCATGAACAAATGCTGTTCCACTATCTTTCTTATATAAATCAGGCCCTGTTTATACCAAAGATGGGAGGAGAAAGACTACTGACCCAAATCATCACGGCCAAATTAATTAACAAGCAATTAATTAAATCAAGCTTTATTATTTGTGTGCACAGACTGCCTTCCCTCCCACCCCCAAAAAGGCAGGGTTCAAAAAGTCAGCATTGGATATGAGAAAAACAAGGGTTTTATAGCTCAGGGGTAGGGGGATTTGGTGGACAAAATTAGGCAGGGTTACAGGAGCAGTGCATAAACATGAAAGTTAGTCATAATGACCTCATGAAACAAAGATGTGATTGCAAGGTGGTCATAACAAGGTAGTCATAACAACCTTTTGAGACAAACGTAGAATTGCATAATGGTTATTACAACTTTTTGAAGCAAAGCCATGACGGCCATGTCCTGGAACAGGCAGTGCAGAACCAGTTGTAGTTAGGATTACAGGGGAGCCTAGCCCAATGCTTGAGAAACAGAGATTTAGTCATAAACAGGATTGAACCTAGTTTGTATTACTATAAGAGAGCTTTCACGCCCAAGGTCAGGGTAGACTAGTCCATCAGCACACCTGCTTTGGCATGGTCCCACCCACAGTGGGCTTGGCCCCTCTGTGTCAGTTAGCTGTCAGTAAAGTGTTCCACAGGTTCCATACCAACAGGCCAGCTCACGGAGGCAAGTCTTCAGTTGAGGGTCTCTTTTCCCAGGTGTCTCTAAGTTTGTGTGAAATTGACAGCTATATCTATGAGAAACACACACACACACACAAACACACACACACACACACACACAAAAGAAACTCTCTTCCTAAAAACATAAGTAATGCAGGTGCTCAGCTCCATACCCGGGGTGTAGCATGCATTTGTAATCCCAGCACTGAGGAGAGGGTGACATTTCCACAGCATTGGAGACAGCTGGCTTGGTTAAGTTTTCACAAATCCATTTGATTCTGCAGCCCTGGATATTGGTGATATTGACTTATCTACATTCATGCTCTCCTTTCTCCCTTCTGACCTTTAAGGTAAAGGTCATCATTGAGTATATTCCTGTGGTCTCAGAAAAGAGCGGTGAGTCTCCAATCACAAATGAGGAAATTTAATACAAGTGGTTTGCCCAGGATCTCGAAGACCCAGGGCACAGGACTTCCTGTTTCCGGTTCATAGTGTTGAGACTGTCCTACCTTTGACTGCCAATGGAGACCCTGTGTTACTGGAAAGAGTACAGATTTTCGGCTCAAGTGTTGACCTGCCAGCATGGGATGTAGTGAAAGAGACATCTACATGATTGATCATATTCCATGTTAAAACCCAGTCTCCCTCAAACAGGCATTATTCCCACCCAGAGGACCATGAAACTCTAGCTTGAGACAACCAAGAGTGTTCAGGACACTATGTGACTTTAGAACATGGGGTGACCTGGTCCACAAGGGCTATCCATCTGAACATGCAACCATCTGTCATCTATTACCTACCCATTCATCTATCGTTGACTCACTCATCACCTATCATTTACCTATGTATACATGTATATTATCTCTCACCAATTATCTATCATTTATCTGTCTTCCAGCCAGCCATCTATCATCTATCAATCTGTTTGTTTGCCCATCCATTTTTCTATCATTGACCTACCATCTATCTATCTATCTACCTATCTATCAACCATCTTTCCATCTATTCTTTCTCATTTATCATTCATCTGTCTATCCACTCGCTCATCCATCATGTAGCACCTTTGTTTTCATCTGTCCACCCAGTCTTCCACTCATCTATTATCTGTCTGTCATCTTGCTAGCTGCCTAGCTATTATTGATTCCTCACTTATGTGTCTGCCCATTTTTCTGTCTATCTATCATACATTAGCACTTATAGAAATATTGATATTAAGCCAGACTTGGTAGCTTCATTTGTAAATCAGCACTCAGGGAGTGGAGATAGGTGAGTCTCTGTGGCTTTTTGGCCAGCTAGCTTTAAAAAAAAAAAAAGCTGGTGCATGAGGAATAATACACAATAGTGTCTTCTGATCTCCACATGCATGTACACATGAACTTGCATTCAGACAAGCATCCACAAACACATAGAAAAGTGTTATCTATTAATATTGGCTGAGTAGAAAAGATCTGTAAACTCTGTCTATCTCCTCGATAGTACACATGATTTCCACAAATCCCAAAGAGTTCCTTTTTCCCCTGTGTCAGAGGCCCACTTTGTTGATGTGTGAGAACCTTCTGCTACAGTGAGCATCCTGAGGGTGATGAGATTTCTGCACTTGCTGTGGATGTTTTTCCCCTTTCTTTCTCATTTCTACTTTCTAATTCTAACTCTGGTTGCAGTACATAAGAACTAAACATTTCTTTGTTTCCTGTTTGTTTGTTTGTTTGTTTCACAGCTTATATTCCCTGGAGTGTCATTATTCATGTGGCAGACATCTCTTGTATGCAGTAGTCTATTATGGATACTCTCTGATGCTGAGAATAACAAGGTGACCTCAACCTAGTTTGCTCAGAACCATGAGAAAGGTCAAAGCAAAGTATTAAGTCAGCAAAAGCAAGGTACTAGCCAACTTTCCCACAAGCAGGAACAACCAGATCTTTTTTAATTTTTTTTGAAAGAATAGAAATTTCAACTTGACACAGCCTAGAGACATCTGAGAAGGAAGTCTCAACTGAGGCACAGCCTATGAAATTGGCCTCTGGGGGACTGTTTTGATTATCAATTGATAAAGGAGCACCCAGTCCACTGTGGGAGGTACTATTCCCTTGTTAGGTGGTTCTGAGCTGTATCAAAAAGCTAGCTACGCATAAACCTGTGAGTAAACCAACAGTGCTTCTCATGGCTTCTGCCTTAAGGTTCCTTCTTAAGTCCCTCTCCTGACCTCACTCAATGAAGCACTGAGAACCAGAATTATAAGCCAAATTAACATTTTCTTCCTCCAAGTTGCTTTTATCACAGCAACAGAAAAGAAACTAGCACAGAGGGGCCATGGAGATAACCCAATCAGAAAAGTGCTTATTGTGTAAACATGAAGACCTGAGGACTCATATAAAAAGCCAGATGTGCTGGCACATAGCGTAGGGCAGCGGAGGGTGGGGGGGTGAGGGATGGGGGGATGTGGGGGGGGGATATGGAAGGGAGACAGTGGCTCACTGGCCTGGCAGCCTAGCTAATCAGTGCGCTCCAGTGAGAGACTCTGCCTCAAAAAACAAAAGAGCAGCAGAGGGAAACACCAACACAGACCCCTAGCTTCTTCATGAATGCACACACACGCAAATAAACACACAAAGGAGAGTTAGAGCTAGCCTCAAAGAGAACAACCTAAACCAAACAAGACTTGGTGTTGCTGACAATTGGGGAATGAAATGGCAGCTTACCTTCTGCACCCCACAAGGCTCAGCAGGGCTGCACAAAGGGGTGGGTGAGGCAATGGGAACCAACCCGCCCACCCCCGCATGGCTGGAGTATACTCTGCCAGGCTTTGTGGACTATAAATTAACTTGCATATAGTAGGGCGAAGGAACATCTGCTATCAACTGACATTTAAATCGCAATTGCCAATGGAAAGTAAGCATATGGTTAGTTGAATGAAGAGCCAGAGAGAGACAAATAACGCCCCATAAAAGGTTTTTAGCGCTTTTCCAATTTATACTCTAGTGTTTGCCAATCTGCTTCCGCGTGCTATCAGAGACGTCGATTTCATTCCCTGACCTTGCCTGACCCAAGAAGCCCACCATGGCTCACCCCCCCCCAACTTCTGAGACAATGATTCGCACCTGAGGGTAAGAACAATAGTGTCAGCACATGGAACTTTTTTTTTTTAATGCAGATTCTTGAGGCTGGGGAGGGAGATGGCTCAGTTGGTAAAGTGAACATTTGGGCTCAATCCCCAGTGCCCGTGGTACGCAAATCTCAGGATGGCAGACTGCACCTGTGATTGTGGTGCTGATGAGGTCAGGCAGCCTAGCCTAAGTGTTGAGCTCTAGGCCAATACTGGAGAAATAAAATAGGCACCTTCCTGAGGAAAGCCATCTGAGGTTATCCTCTGAGCAATACACACATCCCTGGACACTTATGGGATCCTGGGGTCTGACCTAGTCTCGCTAAATCAGGCTTTGGAGATGTGACCTCAATAATCTGGAATTCATAAGCCTTTGGGAACTTGCATTGCTCACTCTAGTTGGGGAACATTAACAACAGCAACAACAACAACAACAAAAACAACACACACACACAGTAAAATAGGACATCAGTGAGCTCTGCCACTCTCTCCTACTTGCCTTCGAGGTACTTAGTTTTAATGCAGTGTGTGTCTGCAGTGTGAGCCCACAGTAGCAAAAAACAGCTTCCCTCCCATTTATCTCCTTGACAACCACCTGCCCATCTTTGATCCTGTCTTTCATCATCCTTCTGCCCTGCATTCTCTCACTGCCTCCACTTCCCAATTCTCTTCCTTTCCAACCTCCATTTCTCCTCTTTCTTTCCATGGTCCTCCAATGTGTAAGGCAATAAAATCTCTCTTTTCTCCTCTATCTGATCCCCTTCCCCAACTTGACCCTTTCATCTTTTCCAGGTCTGAAATATGCAACTTAAACAGCACACATATTATTTTCTGAACTGGCCTTTGAGAAAGGACACTGGGCCAGTGACTCTAAGGTCCTATGGTCTAAAGAACTGGCTACAAAAATGGTGATCACCACTCATTTGCCAAAGGAAAGGAGAGAAACATGAGCTACAATGGGAATATGATGTAGTTGGCTATGAATAATGATGCTCACTCCACAGAGAGAGCTGCACATCCTGTATCAATGGGATATAAACAGCCATGAACTCAAGGCACCCATGCTGTACAGCCAGCTCCATGTTCTGTGGTGTCTGCTAACCCTGTGCAGCTTGCATATAGCTCCTGTAGTGATCCCTAAGCTTGGTGACCTTTGTTTAAATAAATTGGTCTTATTGCCCTGTTTCTTATTGAGAAATATTCTTGAGGAGGAGATGAAGATATTCCCAGGGCTTGTTTTTGGAGAAGAGCACAGACCATGGCTTCAAAATGATACAAACGTCACAGATGGCTGATTCCACCCATGAAGACAGATGGTTGGATGTCCCATCCTTGTCCTGGGAATTTGATGGCATCCAGGAAAAAGCTCTCTCCCCAAGATGGTCTATCTACCATGTAGAGGCCAAAGACACCCTGGACTAGGATACAGGTTCTAAATGGCCTGTAGTTTGCTAAGTAGTCTATCTATCTCATTCTGTGTTATAGGCTGAAGCGCAAGATGAAAACTATAAATCTCTAGAGTAGCAAATATACATTTCGAAAATGAGGCCTCTTGTCTGGGAGTTGAACACCCACTTGACCTTAAAGTCAATGGCTTTCTGGGTCGGTGCTGTGGTTCACTGCCTGGGTTCCTTCACAATGCATGATAAATGAATGACTGAAATACAGTGGACAAATATTTTCTATCTACATCCTAACCATATATAGATTTCTATAACAACAGACCTCTCTGAAGGCATGGATAGCAAAGCCCTCCACCGCAGCGTGGCTGCAAAAGCCCACAGTAATTTCTCAGCATGAAAACCCAACAATTTCTTCACCAGTCACACATAGTACAGGAGTGGGTGGAGGGAACCAGGGCGTGATGCCCTGTAAGCCTGCTGGGGGAACTGTGTACCACTTCCAGAGAAGCTCACAGCTGGTGCTTCCACCAGAACAAATCTGCTCTTACCACCTGGGCAGGGGCAAGCCACACTAATAGTGATTAATGGCTAAAAGCTTGCAGTTATTTTTTTTCCCCTTTTCAAATTTTTGTGTGTGAGCGTGGGTGCACACACACACACACACACACACACACACACACACACACACACATGTAAAGGCTGGAGGTTGATATTGAGTATCTTTCTCAGTTACTTTTAACCTTGGCTTTCAGACTGACTCTGACCTCACTCATAACTGACTAAACTGGCTGGCTGCTGAGGCCCTGTCTCTTCCTTCCCATTGCTAGGATTACAAGCGTGCATCAACCATGCTTGGCTTTTTCACATGGGTTCTGTGAGACGAATCTCAGGTCCTCCTGCTTGCAATGGTAGGCATTTATCTGAGTAAGCCCAGCCCTGAAGTATAGCACTTTCTCGAAGAATGCAGCTGCCTATAAATAGAAAGGAATTAAAGTCACAAAAGGCTGGCACTGAGAAGACTTCAAAGATTGGCATATTGGTGAAACAGAATCCCTGGGGCAGTGGGATGAGGCACCCATTTTGTGTAGCTCTGGAGTCTAGGCTTCCCAACGTGTGGCACCTGGCCTCCAGGCAAGCTCCCTAAGCAGCCAATGCTGGAGAAGTGGTAAGGGAGTTTAGGGATGTGGACCAAGAGCAAGATGACAGAACTTTGCTCCTACCCTCTGTCCCTTCCTAAGACTCCTGCATGGACATCAGAGCCCAGGAGAATCAGGACTAGGATCCTGTGAATGAGAGAGAGCAACAGCTAACCAAGCTGCCTTTATCAGATGGGGACTGGGGTGGGGCAGCATCAAAGAGAATGATTGCACCAAGGCCTTTCACCTGGCGGGGATGGTGGGTAGGTAGAGGAGGTCTCTATGTTATTACACTGGCCCAAAAGAGAGAATGGGGTTCTGGGAGGCTTGGTGTTAGGAAATATGGGTGATTGGTTTAATATAAACAGTAAACTTGACTCTGCTACCACATCTTACTACTACTGTAAAATTAGTAACAAAGATTACATGCAGGATGTGTTTTCTGTCCTTCCAAGTCTAAATGTGGAGTGTGTGACACAGCTCCGGCAGCCACAGCAAAATGCCACTGACCGATGAGTTAAGTAGGCACATGCTTCTCATAGCTCAGAAGGCAGCTTGAGGCTTAAGTCTCCTCTTGCTGCTCTTGTGCTTTCTACACTAAAACTCATTTCTTCCCCCCCCCCACACCCTGCTTCTTGCCAAGATAGCCCCATGGGGTACATAATACAACAAAGGTCAGTGGATGAAGCAGGATACTGAATACCACATCCCCAAACGAGACCTGATAAAGGGCATTCATTTGTCTCAGAGTTAATAGGTCCTAGTCCATCAAAGACACCACAATGCTTGCCAGAGAGGCTGGAGGCCAAGGTGTGGAGTGGAGAGTTCATGTGTGACCCAGAGGGGTAGAGAAATAGTTAGGAAGGCCTCCAAAGAGTAGCTGGTACGTGGAGAGGGCCACCCTGTCTATCCTCTATGCTCGATGGCCTCGGGGGAAGGAAAACTGATCCCTGCCACTTTACCCAATCCTTCACAGCCCTATACAAGGGAAGGGGAGAGATGTAATGGCCGGATCTGAAATCTCAGCCCCTCTACTTACTAGCCATGTGATCAGGGGCATGTGCTATTTACGTAAAGTTGGAAAAGAACACTATCCATTTCATTATCATTAGGAAAGCCCAATGACATGAGTGCACATCAAGCACTGAATATAGCAGTGGCTGGTGAATGTCATCCGTGCACAATACTTATTACACAGTCTAGTTAACTGCACCAAGACAGAAGAGGCTCCACTGAACACCACACATGTACTGCAGACCCTACTTTTAAATGCTTCTAATAAACTCACACTTACACACTTACACATTTACTTATTTGTATGTATGTGTTCATATGTGCAGGTTCATGTGTAGAGTGACCACTTGCATGTGGGAGCCTAGGGGACACTTCAGGTGTTTGTTTGGGATAGGAAACCTGTCAGGTAGGCTAGGGTGGCCAGCCAGTGAGCAGCAAGAATCCTCCTGTCCCCACCTCTTCAGTGCTGGGGTTACAAGACATACCATCACACCCAGCTATTGAGCATAATAGGTTCTGGAGCTTGTGTGCGTAAGCACTTTAGTAGATAAGCCTTCTCCTCAGTCCTACACTAGTTCTCTTAAACCTTACCGAAAGCCCCCCAAGATTCCTCACCATGTATTCTTAGTGTCAAGACACAGTTAAGAAAGTTAGGGTATAAGTGTATTAAATGTCCTACCAACTTCACACAGCTGGCAAACAATAATGCCAAGGGCTTGACCCCCAACCACCCAGTCCAAAATCTTTGCACTTAAGCCCAGTGCCATCACCTGGCCCTCCTTAGCCTAGAAGCATGGCCAGGAGATCTAAGATGAGATGTTCCCTGAGTCTCTGTTGCAAATTAAGATAATTCAATCACCAAAGGGCTACAAGTTCAGAAAGAATGAATCTCTTCTTGTGGATGTCACAGTGAAGAACAAAGAAACGTGGCTGTCAAGAAATAAAGATCCCTCTGACACACTCGTGACAAGGAAGCGTATTATCATAACAGCAGCTACAAGCAAACTTTCTGTGACTTGGAAAGAAGCTTGATGGAATTCAAAGAATGCACGTAGCTTTGAATAGCAGCTCAGCAGGCAAGCTAAGAGCACTGCAGAGCATGTGCTTTTGAGGGCATCTACTTTATGACAAGCAAGAGCTCCCCCTACCCACCACTGCCCCCAACACCCCCACTGCCCTGCAGAGAGTGGTTCCCAGGGAAAGAGTCTCTCCTATGAGAATTTATTTAAATTCTGTGTGGAAGGTCCTTTCTTGACCATCCTGGGTTGCCTGGGCCCCTCCCACTAAGCACAATCTAAAATTCAGCCTGAAAGTACATTTGAAAATGAGTTCAGTTCCCCATTATCTGTCCATCTCATGTAAGTGAGCAGTGAAATTCTAGCAAAAACTTTAATCAGATGGTGGAGGAGGTGCACACAGGCCTCCTACGGCCTCTGCCTCACAGCCTAAGGTTCCCACTGGAATCTGTAAGACTCCAAGGAAGGTGAAGGAGGGGATGGTATCAGCTTCTGAGATAGGATTCTGTTTCAGAACAATGGGGTGAGGATTCATTCCTGTTAACAGCCTGAAAACGAAATGACAGCTGCAGGTAGAGTTAAGAATAAATCCCTATTGGTAGGTTCTAATACTAATAAGGACAGGAAAAAAATCTTTAATGAACTAGACTCGCAGAATTGGGAGTATGAAGTGCAATTTCTCCCACTCAGGAGATGGAAAGCTGCATTATCACACATAGAAGTGCTGTGTACCACGTCACGTTCCTTGTTTGTTTTCTCATCACTGAATGGCGTTGTCTGCATGCTTTCCTCAGCCCGGTCCTTCTCTGCCCTTCACGTCTGTCGTCTCATTCCCTTCGGAAGGACATTTGCGTCACTCTGCTTTGGTTGGCCATCTCTCTAGGGATACTCATATCTGGAGCAGGAGCGCCAGCCTCGGGAGATATGTGCAGCTTGACGCCTCTACAGCAGCGGCCCTCAACCTTCCTAACGCAGTGGCCCTTTAATACAGCTCCTCAGGTTGTGGTAACCCCAACCATAACATAATTTTTATTATTACTTCATAGCTGCAATTTTGCTACTGTTATGAATTGTAATGTACATATCTGTATTTTCTGGTGGTCTTAGGCATGCCCTGTGAAAGGATTGTTATACCATTCCAAAAGGAGTCATGACCCAAGGTTGAGAACCTCTGTTCTAGAGGGAAATTCAGTGTTTCCTTAGAACAGTTACTTCTTGGCCTTTATCCGGTGAAGAACAGAATTCTCTTTGATCCCTTTCAGGGATCCTGTCTAGTACCATACAGAAATCTTCAGGTCCTTCAGGTTTGACATGACAGCAAACATCTAGAATTCTCCACCAAATCTGGGGGACAGTAGAAAAAACAAAAGGAGACTTGGGCTAGAGAGGTAGGTCAGGAGTTAAGACATGTACTGTTCATGCAGAGGACCTGAGTTAGGTTCCCAGCACACACACCTGGCAGATCACAACCACCTGTATCTCCATCTCCAGGGGATCTATTGCCCTCTCCTGGCTTCTGTGAAAACCTACACTCACATTCATATACCACTACCATCACCAATGCGCGCACACACACACACACACCTATTAAAAAAATAAACTTGTTTGGTTGGCATCTCTGGTTGCCCTCCTCCTCCCTGACGTGGTCTGTTAAATCCCATTCCTTTCTCCATCTCTGCCCCCTGGAAAGTAAGACTCTGCATTCCTGGCATTTCTGAGGATGCCCCAACCCCCTCCCCTGGAGCCACCAGCTCCCCAAGTCCAGCACTGCCCTCCAGCCATAGTAGGCATGTGACTTCCTCTGGCTTTGTCCCCTGAGGCTGCTGAACTTCTCACCCAGGAACTGCAGTTCCCAAATAAATCTGCCCTTTTTATACTTTTAATCTGGTTTTGATTGGTTTATTTCATCAGTGGAGATAACCCATCAAAACTGTTGAGGGATTTTAATTCAGAACATGGCTTCTCTGGCAAGAGATCCTATCCAAATACCTTCTAAATATGTGTGCTTTAGCTGGAATATAGACATGCCTTTAATCCAGGAGATAGAGGCAAGAAAATCTAAGTTCAAGGTCAATCTGGTATAGAGAAAGTATCAGGTAAAGACGAAAGCCTTCCCTTACCAGGAAACTGGGACAGAGGGGAGGACATCCTATTGGGACTCTAGATGAGAGAACCATGTGAGAATAGCAATGTAGAAGGATCCAGTAGGTCCTAGAAACCTACAAGTAGAACATTATGATAGGCAGATTTGGGTCAAGGGGTCCCGCTCAAACTAAGGCACTAGCCAAGGACAATACAGGTGGTAAAATTTAAACCCCTACCCTGATCTAGCCCATGGACAGGACAGTCTCCACACTTGAGTGGAGAGAGGGATTTGACTTTCTCATGTACTCTGGTGCCTCACATTTGACTATGTCCCCTGGCGGGGGAGACCTAGTGGCACTCAGAGGAAGGACAGCAGGTCACTGAGAAGAGACTTGATACACTATGAGCATATACAGGGGGAGGTAATCCCTCTGAAGAACAGTCATAGGGGAGGGGAATAAGGGGAAAATGGGAGGGAGGGGAGAATGGGAGGATACAAGGGATGGGATAACCATAGAGATGTAACAAGAATAAATTAATAAAAAATAAAATAAAATAAAATAAAATAAAATAAAAAATAAAAGAACAGTTTAGGTCCAAGCGTGGTGTTACATGCTTTTAATCCCAAACAATGAAGGTAAAGTAAGTTTTATAGAAGGAAGCACCCATGTTTGAAAGTGATGTCTGAGTGGCAGAAAAAAAAATGATGAATTTGATAAAGCTTTGACAGAATAGGATATGCCCAACTCTCACAAGAACAGAGAGGAAAGGGAAGCTACTTAAAGGAGCAATACAGAGAATGAGAGCGACAGGAGGCAGTTTTACCAGGAGAGTTTTACAGAGACAGTAGAAGACAGAATGAACCAGAGAATGAGAAGAATCCAGAAGACTAGAGCAGATTTCTGGAGTTAGTTTGAGGCCAAGTAGAGCAATTCAGAGGCTGAGAGAAAAGCTAGATTGTATAAGTCAACCGGAAGAGGAGTTTGAGCCAAAACAGCTGAGTTGAACCAGCCAGCTCTAGAGTAAGCCTCTCAGACAACAACTGAAACAGGCAAATAAAAGTTCCTTTTACAATAAAACAAATCTTAAAAAGTCAAAGAAGACTAAATATTTCCTTCAGGAAAAAGAACCCAGCCCAGAAAAGAGAGTGGGACATCAGGATGGCCAAACCTTCTATGTATCAGGAGCTCTGAACTCTACCAGAAAAAAAAAGTGCTTCCCAGAGCAAGGCTATGCTGGAAGGAGGCCACCAGCAAAAACAGAAGCAAGGGGGCAGGGCAGGAGGGGTCTATGTCCTGAGATGTCACTAGGATGTCACTAGGATGTCACTAGCAAGTGAGTAAATCACAAACATCAAAGGGAAGAGCAGTAGGCACAGGGACCAGCCTGGCCTGTTGCACATCGGAAGCAAGTGCCATCAGCAAGACAGACTATAAGGCATATATTTACACTCAAGTGTCTGTTTATACACACACACACACACACACACACACACACACACACATTGATGAGCACTCAAATAAAGAAGAAATCCAGAGCACACCACAGTCAAGCACCCACCTGATCCCTAACTTGCACTGGCTGGGTACAGACTTGCCCAGCCGCACAGTGCTTCCACCAGGGCAAGGTCATCCGGATGGACAGAGGGGAGGGGGGAAGGGAGTTGGAGCAGGCCCTGGCTTGGACTGGTTTCTCGTCCCCTCAGATATCACTGGTTGTTTCAGCTCTGACTGCCCCAGGTGCTGAAACTCCAGTTTTGAAGGCAGCACTGCATCAACGGGAGCTTTAGAATCAAATGGCTCCCTTCACTGACCAGCACGTGACCCCAAGGAGCAAGTTATTGACCCTCTTGTCCTTGTTTTTATTGATTTTGAGATTGAGAAATGAATGTCTTCCTTACTGGATTAGTGGAAGGAATATGAAATGAGATATGTGTCAATAGCCAGTATATTGATAATTAATCAATGTTATTTCCTGTCTGCTTCCTAAAGCCTGGGGTTGAGACAAAGACAAAATAGAGTTTGGCTAATCTCCTGCCTCATACACAGGTCTCCTTGCACTGGGACATCTGAATGGTAAGGTAGGTACTAATTTCTAGCTGCCTAGCGTTAACTCACTGTTCTCTGCTAAAAAGAATCTGCCAGCAAGCGTGTGTGCATTCGTGTGTATTTGGGGGGGGGTGTGCATGTGTGTGTGTGCATTCGTGTGTGTGTGTGTGTGTGTGTGTGTGTGTGTGTGTGCCTATTTGTATGTTTGTATGTGATGCATGCATTTGAGTATGTGCATTGCATATATGCATTGCATATATGTCAAAATCAGAAGATGACCTTCAGTATTGGTCCTCACCTTGCACTCTTTGGTTTTTCCACCCCTCTGTACTAGGCTAGGTGGCCCAAGAACTTGCAGAGATGCTCCTGTCTCAGCTTCACATCTCCCTATGAGTCAACAGGATTAAAGACCTATGCCACTACACTTGACTTTTACACTTGAGCTTAGACCCTCATGCTTAAGTGGTGAACACTTGGCTCGCTGCACCACTTCCTCAGTCCTCTGCTAAGAGCATTTTCATATTCCTTCAGGGATCGTTATCCTTGACCATCCGCCCCTTCCAAAGACAGATAGCCAAGTAGCAGTGGCGCATCAGGGTCCTATGGACTGGTTTCCTCCCTGATGAGCATGGGACCCAAAACAGACAATACAGAGGAGGCCTGGGACATGTGCTAGAAACCCCAAGGAGCAGTAATTCTTTACTGAACTTTCTGAGTCATTAAAAAAGAAAAGTATGTCTATAAGCCTTAGTTCATGACTTCCCCAACACAGGAAGACTGCCCTGAGAGGCTCCCCTTAGTCCAGGCAAACAGACAAAGAAATCAAAGGATCAAGGACCAGGAGAGCAGGGTGCATACCTGTAATCCCAGCTCTCAGAAGGCTGAAGTAGGGGCATTCTGAATGGGTCAAAGGTCATGAGGTCGACTTATAGACTTCAATCACATGAGCTAGTATGTTTTTTTTTTTTTTCCAATTTGGATCTTTTGAGATAAGATTGCCTGTAGCTCAGGGTAACCTCAAACTGGATGTGTAGCCAAGGATGATGATGACCTTGAACTTCTGAGGGCTAAGATTATAGCAAGTCACCACGGTTGGCTGTCTCTTGGATTCTGTGGTGGTAGTGGTTGTACTTTTGCTGAAGCCAAACTGGAAATAGTTTTCCTGTGTCTGTGCACATGTTAATGTGTATGCACTTGTGTGTAGGTGCATGTGCCCACATATATGTAACTGTGGGGGTCATTTGGATGTTTTCTTCAACTGCCCTCCACACTGTTTTTGAGACACAATCTCTTCACTATGTCTGGAATCTATTTTGGACTAAAGTGTCTGGCTAGCAAGCTCCAGAGATCCTCCCATGTCCACACCACCGTACTTGGGTGAGAGTCACGCGCTGTCGCACCTGATTTCCTACTGGATATTCAGACTCAGGTCTTCTTCTTTGCCCAGCAAACACTTTAATCACCAGCTGTCTTCCCAGCCATGATTGAATATGGTTTTGTTTTTGTTTTTGTTTTTTTAACATTAAACCCTAAAAGTCCCAACTACAGAGATGACTTAAATTTGGTGACATGCAGAAGGGATTCTTCAGTTGGTAAAGTTAATACCACTGGACCACTCAGGGATATCTGAAAGCCCCTCTAGCTGAACAAATACATACTTTTGCCCATTGGAAGTGAGAAAAAAGTGAACAGGGATGCCTGCTGTTCATCACGCAAACCATAAGGACTTTATTCAAAGCTCAATTTCTCTCTTTTCTATTTATTGATAAAAAAAGAAACCCCACCCTTCCCTTTCATGGGAAATCTATACTTATTTGTTTCCTGTTATAAAACCCAGCTGTCCCCTTCTCCTATTTGAGGAAAGATGTCATTGAGTATAGAGCTCAGTGTTGGAAGCAGATGTCACAGAACATTCCAGTGGGGCCTTTGTGAGAAAGCCTGCCCAACACCTTCACAGGCTGAGTGCTCTGGGTGGAGGCCAGTGCTCCTGATCCCCAAAGCTGTAAAAGACACCAGTGCCTCTCAGTAACCTTACCTGTGGCCAAAGGAAACTATGGGTTGATTTACTATTGAGCACTTATCAAAAGGCCTTTGAAGAAAGTATGGAAGCTTGGCATTCTATTGAGCTGTGTCCTGACCAACAGTGTGACCTTGGGGGTGTCGAGTAACCATTCCAGACTTGTTTGTTCATTATTAAAATTAGAGGGCTGAACTAAGAGGCCCATAAAATGTCAAAAGTCTAATGAACCTAAGAGAGTACAGGCAGACAGAAAGCTGAGTCAGCACCACAAGGAAGTAAGAATCTACTCAATATTGGACTCTAAAGGTGAGCACTTTTGTAGACGCAGGAGGAGAAGTTGCTGAGAGCCCCGCAAAGCTGTGCATTGAAGATAAGCCTACGTCTCAATTTTCATCCGTCTAGTAGCACTTGGAACCCTTAAATTCTCCTTCCAAAATTTTATTAGTTCCTTTCCTCACTGCTGTGACAAAATACCCAATGAGAAGCAATTTAAGGAAGAGAAGGTTCACTCTATCATACAGGTGAGAGGAAATGGTCCACTGTGGCAAGGAAGACGTGGCGCAGGAACAAGGAACTGGCAGGTCACATTGTGTAAACAACCAGAAAACAGAAAGTAAAAGTAAACAGGAAGTGGCCAAGTGACCCACTTCCTTCAAAACTTCTCTACCTCTTAAATATTCACATCCTTCCCAAGCAGCACCACCTGGGACCAAGAGTTGAAACACACGTGAGCCTATGGAGGTCATTTCACACTCAGACGAAGACAAATCTTTGTGAACTGGGGATACCCTACCTCTAAGTTGCTGGTGTTTGTCACCTCTGCTTGGATTCTGCTTTGCAACACTTGTCCCAGTTTGTTTATGTGTCTCCCCACTTTTACTCCCCAGGTAATTTCAGAATCAGTAAAAGGCTTTCATCATAAGAAAACATTCCCACAAAACAAGAAAAAATGCAGTTGATACAATAGGGGAAAACGGACAGAAGATGTCAGCAGCGGCTTCACAGGCATTTATTCGAATGACTGATACCCAAGTTACCACAGTCACATGAAAACTCTATGGCAGGCTAGGAAGATGGTTCAGTGGGTAAAGTGTTAGTCTTGCAAGTGTGAGGACATGAGTCCAGTCCCTAAATTCATGCTATTAAAAGAGAGATGGCTCAGAGATTAAGAGCACTGTCTGCTCTTCCAAAAATTCTGAGTTCAATTGCCAGCAACCACATGGTGGCTCACAACCATCTGTAATGAGATCTGGTGCCCTCTTCTGGTGTGCAGTGTACATGCAAGCAGAAAATAAATATATCTAAAACAAAAAGAAACAAGCAAAAATTAGGCATGGTGGCACATGCTTGTAATCCCAGTGGTAGAGGGCAGAATCTTTGGGGCTCGCTAGACAGCTCATCTAGCCGACTTGACAAGCTGCAAGCCACATACTCTGTCTCTGGTAGATGGTGCCTGAGGAATGATATTCATGACTGTCTTCGATCCTCCACATACATGTACACACCCAGGCAAGCATACCTTCACACAAATACATGTAGTCTCTATTGCACCCACAAGTCCTCTTCCTACTTCCTGTCCTACCCCACCCCCACCCGCATTATGGAGCAGGGACAGGAAAGCTTGCTTGTAGTTAGGTACAATACAGAGCCAGCATTCTTAGGTTACCTGAGCATAGGTACCCTTAGGGTACTTATAGCCCAAAGATGCTTTATGTTCCTTGGCATTTTGTAGATATAGCTAAAAGCCTTCTTGCTATTAGAACCAGAAAGAAACAAAGGTTGCAGTGAATGGATTAAAGTATCCAAGATCTCCTTTGGGATTTTTACAATTATAGATTTCACAGTGACCTTGGAAGGCAGGCATCCTTCAATCTACTTACATGGAAAATGGGACCCAACATCAGCTAGACAGGCTGGAGTCAGGGTATGATTAGGGTCTTACTGTCACTGTTCCCATTACCTATTACATCTTTCAACTGCCAGACTTGCACCCCAAATGACAATTTGACACGTATTAGCATGGAAGATCTTGTGTACATGCCCAAAGGATGACAAGAGGCCCTCAGGAACTGGCTGCCCCACAAAATCCTACTGAGGAGCCAACAGGAGAAAAGGGAGAAGCAGGACTTGGACACAGTACTGCCATGGACATCCTTTGTGCTGTCCCCTTGGACCATGGGCATCCGTAGCTCCAGACATGAGGTTGAGGGACCTTCTGGCTTCATGACACAGTTAACTGCAGGAATGCTGGTGACAGTTTTATGTACCTTTAACTTCCCCTTTGAGAGACACTTTGGTAGTGAGCTAAAGGAATTTACTTGAGAGCTTCTGGGCCAGCTTTCAGCATTGATGGTTCTGGGCAGGTGAAAAGAATTTAGGAAACTGCCATTGCTCTGGGCTATGGGGCTCCAACTGAGACCAGGCACATGGCTGCCTCTGAAGGAAATTTATAAGGTGAGGCTGGCAAAACAGACATCCTAGATTTCCCTGAAAGCATACATGTCAGAAAGAAAGAAAGAAAGAAAGAAAGAAAGAAAGAAAGAAAGAAAGAAAGAAAGAAAGAAAAGAAAGGCAGAAACCACACACAAAAACCGACCAAGCAAACAAACAGAATGGGAAGGTTATGGTTTGAGTTAAAGAGGACTCACAAATTAAAGAGAAAGGGGGAAAGAGCGGGGTGAAGGATGGATGGAGGTACCTAGGGAACCTGAGCACTAGGACATTCTGCACAAGATTTCTTGTCTCTGAAGCACACTTGGTCCATTGGGAGTGTGATGGTTGACACAGATTATCAACTTGACAGGATGTAATGTCACCTAGAAGACAGGCTTCTTGGCGTCTCTGTGAAGAAGTTTCTGTACTTCATTAAGTTAAGAAGTAAGACCCACTTGAAGGTGGATGGAACTATCCCATGGACTGGGGTTCTAGACTGACGTAAAAGGAGAAAATGAGTCAGTCACACCTGGGAATCTCTGCTTCCTCACTGTGGATACAACTAAACCAGCTGCCTCACACTCCAGATACCATGCCTTCTTTGCCACAAAAGAATATCTCTTGAGCTTTGAGCCAAAACGAACCCACCTTCCCTTAAGTTGCTTTGGTCAGGGATTTAACCAGAGCTGTGAGGTATGTAAGTAATACTGAGGAAAGAGCTAAGAAGAGAAGTGTGAGCAGCACTGTTCCCAGCTCACCTGGCTGGCTATGAAGGCCATGGAGGAAGTATGGAAGGCAGCAGGAACCATCCAGTGGCTGAAGGGCCCTTCTCATTCTGTTTCCTGCATGATTGCCCCATCAACCAAAACCACAAAATGTCCCCAGTGGAGCTTCAAGTCTTTAGAAAACCATCCTGTCCATGGCGCCTCCCTGAAGGAGTCTGGCGAGTAACTGTGTAGGGGCCTAGGTCCTCCAGGCTATGGACTGAAATGTGTTGGCGGTTATCATCTATAGTGTCCAGAACTTCCTGGGGAGCATCCAGACCCCCCACCTCTGCAGGTACATGCTTCCTGAGAACCCAGTCGAGTGCATTGCAGACTCCAGGGAGCTCAAGAGCAACCATCTAGGATTTCTGCCTCAAACTAAAGAGTCAAATGAAAGTGGAGTCTCTGAGCTACTACATACTGGTTCTTACCCTTGCCTTTCCTCCTGCCTTCTAAGCCTACCCTCACCCACAGTTCCCTGGGGACCTCCACAGCCACTGGAAATCAACATATCATTAAATAAAGCTGGCAATTAAAGGTACTGGGAGAATCACTAAGAATGGATATGGGTGGTGATGGGATGGAGGATGGCAGAAAAGCCCAGGTAGCTTCATCTCTCTGCTCCACAGATTGATCACATGGACAGGGACTCTGGAGCCTCTTGCCACATGGATGGAGCAGCCCACAACCATCCCGCCCCAGCCCCTCTCCTCCTGCCACAGCTTTAATTTCTCTGGGTTTCTTGGCACTCACACAAGAAGTGGCTATGTGCTTAACACCTCTTTACTCTTTGTCCCCATTTAGTCATAATAGAAGTCGTGTTCTCAATCTATTGTCACATTTACGATCGAGAGAAAGGCCTAATTCCCTGCAATAATCTTAAGTGACAATTCAGAGCTAAATGTACTTTAATGTTTTGTAATGCTTCTCAGACAACATCTCGAAATTATAATACAGCCCCTGAAATTACTAGTCTGAGCAGAAGAGGGAATGAACAACTTGAAGCTGAAATGAAAATCTAGCAAATTGATACGGTGGTGAAATGATGAGGTTCAGTAAATTTCAATGATGGAAGGGGGGAGGGTGCTGGGGTGACCTCTGTCAGCCGGCCAGATGGCCTGGCCAATGGAACAGACATTTATCTCTGAGATGTCTTCTGTTTTCATCTCCCTCATGTATCAGGCTGAGGCAGCTTGAGGGATCTTGCTGGCTTTTCTTGGAGGAGAAAGGGCTATCATATGCCTACAGGAACCAACCCTGCAAAGTGAAGAATTTTAAAGAAGAAAGAAGGATCCCAGAAGGAGTGTAGTGAGAAGCCAAAGAGGTATTTGTGACAAGGCCGGAGAGATGGTTAAGAAAGACGGTCAAGAAGGCTAAGAGTTCGTGTTGCTCCTCCAGGGGACTCAAGTTCAGTTCCCATCATCCACGTCAGGTGTATGAAAACCACCTGTGACATCAGATCTAGGGATCTGATACCTTCTAATGGACTATTTGTGTGTGTGTGTGTGTGTGTGTGTGTGTGTGTGTGTGTGTGTGTGTGTGTGTGTGTGGAGAGAGAGAGAGAGAGAGAGAGAGAGAGAGAGAGAGAGAGAGAGAGAGAGAATTAAAAATTAAATTAAATGAAGCATTTGAGCCAGAGAAATCCTGCCTCCTGCTTCCTGGGGTGGCTCTCTGTTTGGTCCACCAGTTTTTGTCAATGCTCTTGTCTCTTGTCCCTTTTCTTCCCTGCACTGTCCTAAGGGCAGAGGAACACAAGGTTCCAACAACAGGCTCAAAGACTTATTTATGCAGAGGACAATATCTAGCCTATATTTGAATTCAAGCCTAATTTCAAAGCTTAAGAAGACCTTAATCTGATCTTTTCTTTTCTTTCTTTCTTTCTTTCTTTCTTTCTTTTTTTTTTTTTTTTGAGACAGTCTCACTATGTCACCCTGGTTGGCTTAGAACTTGCTGTATAGTCCAGGCTGGCCGTGAACTTGTAGTTCCTCCTTAATACCTAGAGTATAAGCAAGCACCATCATACATCTTATGGCTAAATTTTAAGAAATGTACTTAAATATAAAAGGGCTCTGGTAAATGTGCTACTAATAACCCAGAGAACAAAGAAGATAAGCTGGAAAGGGCATTTCCCATATGTAAATCAAACAAGTGTCTCACACAGAAAAGGCTCCTGGAATGGACACGGAGATCACAATTACAATTGTAAAGGATTGTCAAAGTATGGTAATAATGATGGCCGGGGTGACGTGAAGGAGAACTATTCCCAAGTGGCGTTTGCTAAGGCTCCTGAAGGCAGCTTTGCAGTGGCCTCTACAGCCCACAACACATACTGTGTGCTCCTGGAGTGCCATCTCTGGGATGCAAAGCCATAAAAATCTACTAGAATATACAGGTTTTTTTTTTTAAGTACAAAGAAGTTCACCGTCAGGAAAAACTAATACAACCCAAATGTCTATCATCAGAGGGTACTTAATCATGAGAGCATATCCCCACATAGCTGTTAAACAAATGAGCCAGCTCTGTGTTCACTGAAATGGACCCTCGGCTACACTGCACTATTAAGGGGAGAAAAAGAACCTACAAAGCACAGGCATTGTTTGACTGAACTGTTGGAAAAACGGAAGAAGGCTAGTGAGATGGCTCAGAGAGAAAAGGTACCTGCTGAGCCAGATGACCTGTGTTCAGTCTCTGTAGCCCACGAGGTAGTAGGAGAGAAATATTGACTCCCACGGGTTGTCCACTGACTTTCCCATTTATGCATACACACACCCACACAATAAATGCAGCTAATAAAAAAAAAACTATAGAAAAGTGCCCATGGCTGGGTATGTGTCTATGCAGTTGGTTTATTTACAGAAACATCTTTGGAGAAAGAACACCAGTGAAACATAGCCTCACACACCACTGGGCCTGAGGAAGGAGAAGGAAGTTACCATTTTCCTCTATGTAACTTGCATCTGCTTGGATTCTTTCAAAGCAATTCATGGACCAAAAACACTTTCTGTGGAGCTGTGAGAGAAATCTTAGTGCTGTGTATGATATCATAGCATCACATAGAAAACACTGGGGGCAAGTGAGTCTCCAGGGAGTTCACACTGGAACGGGACAGGCAAGCAGAGCTGCAGCAGGAGACCCCATAGAGACCATGGAGAGACCACAGAATATGAAAGAGAGAGAGAGAGAGAGAGAGAGAGAGAGAGAGAGAGAGAGAGAGAGAGAGAGAGAAGTGTAATGTGCCTGTAAGGGAGCCAGTGATGGGCTGAGGAAAGGTTTTAGGAGAGAGAATGGTTCCTGAGGAGGAGGGAGTGGTTTGCTGGTCAGAGTGGAAGGAAAATATATCTGGGAAGATGGAGCATGAGCAGAGAGAAGGGCTGGCCAGATGGCTCGCTGGGCAGAGTGCTTGCCATGGGAGCATGAGGACCTGGGTTTGAATTCTCAGCACGCATATAAAAAGCCAGATGTGGCTGTAACTCCCAGCCTGGGAAAGCAGAGCCTGCAGAATCCCAAGGGATTGCTGACCAAGCCAGTCTTTCTGCATCAGTGAGAGACCTAGGTTCAGTGAGAAAACCTTCGGATAAGACACTAGCGGTTTCCTCTAGCCTCCATATATGGATGCAGGCACGTGTACACCTGCCCATATGCATCATACACACAAACATGTACACAGACATACACTACACACATGCATTAACATAGATACACAAAAGGAATGGTGAAACAAATGAATGAATAAAATACTGAGAGGATATGGATTGATATTTCCTTGGATAAGTGATAGACGCTGCTTGTCAGTGGGCCAGGCACTGGAAACAGACAAGACACTATAAAATGCTTAATGTACGTGTTGACAGGGCCACTGGTACTGTGTCAGCCTGCCTCTAAGTCCAGCTTCAGAATGTAGAGGCAGGGAGTTGGTGAGACTAGCCAAATCAAGGAGCTCTGGGTTTGATTGAGAGAGCCTGCCTCAATGAATTAGGAAGACAAACAATTAAGGAAAATGCCTCATATCAACCTGGAACCACCACATGCTTGCATGGCAATACACATGCCCACACACATAAACTCATACACACACATGTACCCACACTCAAACATACACATGAAAAAAGAAAAGACAACAAAAGATGAGAGTTGAGACCTGATCACAAGGCTGACCTCAGACATCCATGCTCACACTGTGGCATGTGTCTGCACTCACCATTTCTCATAGGAACATGCATACACATGAATAACCAAAAGAAAATTAAAGAAAAATTTACCAGTTTAACTGACAAAAAGCACATCATATCCAAGGTTAGAAAACTCGGTGCTATAAACTCTTAAACTCTTAAAATTAGTAAGAATCCCAGCTGATATCTCATTGACATTTGCAAGCTAATTCTAAAGTGTGCACAGAAAAGAGAAAGTATTCCTGAAGAGGTGCAGCAAACATAAATTACCTCCAACCTGCCTAAGGACTCATTACAATGTTATGATCATTAAACTTTGTATGATATGAACAGAAGAATCAACAAACTGACCAATGAGACAGAATCCAGAATGATACTGTGTTGGCTTGTGTTGTCAACTTTGCAGGACCTATAACCACCGGGAGAGAACCTTCTGGGCATACCTGTAGGGTCTATCTTGATTGAATGAGCTGACGTGGGGAGACCACCACTGTCTGGCATCCTGGACTGTTTACATGGAGAAGAGGAGCTGGGCAGCAGTTTGCATTCAATCCTCTCTGTTTCCTGACTGTGGATGCCATGTGACCAACTGCTTCAAGCTCCTGCTGCCTTCCATACCATGATGGGTGATACCTTGACCTGAGAGCTAGATTCAAACTCTCCTTTAAGTTGCTTTAGTCAGAACATTTTAATCACCACAGGAAAAGAAACCAGGTTAAAATTCTGCACATATAACTTTATTTATGATAAAAGAGGCACTTTAGAAAATATAAAGAAAGGGCTTTGATGTGTGGTTCTTGATCAACTAGACTTTCAAAATAACAGAGGTAAACTCACACCTACTCAGGAAACGTGCAAATGCCAGCTGTAGAGGGACCATGATCGGCATGGAAGGACACCTACAGGGCAGAGAGTGCCTCTGTGCCTTGGCATAAGCAATGATTGCTTTGTAAGCTCTGATTAAAGCGTGCCCTAGTTAAAAGTCTGAGGTCAGAAAATTAAACATGAGTCGTCCTATCGCCAAAGAACAAATCAATCTGGCCTCAGGCAGGTGGCAGAGGTGGGTCAAAGGAGCAGAAATCAGGGTGGGTGGAGATGCAGGATTCCAGACAGGTTCTGAGATGGAGAGTCAACATCCATTGGATTCAGATTAGAAAGGAAGAAAAGTTGAAGAAGGTGAAACGGTGCGAGATGTTTGACTCCTAAGTTTTGGAGGACTGAACACGTGTCCTTATGCTCACGTAACAAGCATCTATCTCACTGGCTGAGCTGTCTCCTTAGCAGCCCCTTTTGATTGTTTTTATCACGTAACTTCAGTTCTAGTTGGTGACGAGGTAGGACTCTGAGAATCTACCGTATAAAGAAAGCTTCTTGAAGGATGCATGCTTTGAGCGCTTGGAAGACGCTGTTGTTTTTCAAGCATGTTGCTAGGCTTTTACACTACCTCGGAACAGGAGAAAGCAGGTCGTGACACCAAGCACAAGAGTTCCATCGAGATGCTTAACTGACCTAGGCTGATATACACAAAAGCCCCGTGTTCCTGGTTTTCTAATTTCTCCCCTGAGCTTGCACTTGCTCTGTTGCTTGGAAACAGAAACTGGACTGAGTGATGAATGATTGATGGATGGCTCCTAGAGGACAGTGATAGAAACAGAGCTCCCCATGAGCTTCTAGAACAGTCTTTCTGCTGCCTCTAAAGTTGGGGGAGTGGAGAAGGAAGGTGGAGAGGCAAGGTGAGGGAAGGGAGAGAAGAAAGAAAACAGGTGAGGGAAGGGAGGAGAGATTAGGCGAGAGGAGAAGAGAGGAGAGGAGGGGAGAGGAGAGAACTCAGTCTGTGAACTGCTTGCCATACAAGTGTGAACACCTGAGTTCTATCCCCAGCACATGTAAGTGGCATGCCTTTGTAATCCCAGTGCTCAGCCAACATAGAGGAAGCTTGCTGGAGCTCATTGGCCAGCCTTACCAGCCTAATAGACAAGCCCTTCGTCCCAGTTTGAGACTCTGTCTTAAAAAAATAATGGAAGAATCCTCAGGAAATGACACCTGAGGTTAACTTCTGGCTGGCCTCCTAACAAAAGCACACGCATGTGCACCCACATAAACACAAGAATAAAAATAATGGTTCTACAGTTAGCTGTTGGTGACAGGCAAAAAGTGGCAAATTCTCTGACCCCCTGTTCCTCTGTGGGCAATGAGGAGAGAGGAGAGAGAGGAAATAAAGAAAGAGAGGGAGGAGAGGGAAGGAACAGACAGGCTAGGACAGTAGACTTACTTCAGAAGGCTTGAAGACTCCAGAAGCCTGTCATGTATCTGTGGTAAGGAAATCAATCCTGTGGCTCATTGCTCATGTAACTGGGTCTGGAACAGAGCAGTGACTGTTCCTTCAACAGTCCCAGCCCTGGAAATGGCCACACCCATCACTCAATCCCTTTACCGATTCATATGGCCCAGTGACTTTGGGTTTGTCCCTTGTTGAAAGAACCCCAGATTTCTCAGGGACCCACCCCCCAATTTGGATTTCACAAGAGTGAAGAAGAATCTAGCCGAGATTCTAGCAGTCACATGTGATCCACTGCGGCATTGTTTGTCACATAGTGTCAAATCCCAGGCCATTCCGACCAGTGAAAACTGAACAAAAGAAAAGAACAAAATGCCTGCAGTCTCCAAACAGACCTGCCGTGGATGATAACCGAAGGGGAGTGAGATTCCCAGTTCATCAGCCAAGGGATGAGCAGACAAGTAGTCAGATGCAGCTCCTGCATTACATGCTTTCCTCAGTCTGTGACAAGATGCCTGAAAAAGCAACTTAAGGATAAAGGGTTTGTTCTGGCTCACGGTATGAGGGTACAGTCCATCATAATGGGGGAAGTCATGCTGGGGGAGTCACAGAGGCAAGCATGGTAGCTGATTACGCCACATCCATAGTCAGGCAGACGAGAGATAAACACTACACTTTCTTCTTGACATTCAGTCCAGGACCCCAGCCCAAGGAATGGTGCCTCCCGATATTGGCTTATCTCCTAGGTGATTAGATGCTCTCAAGTTGACAATATTAAGCATCACAACTACCATGCATGCAATCCCACCGGTCATAGAACCAATTAGGAAGTTCATCAGAAGCTAGTAAAGAATTGCTAGGCAAGCAGTGCTTAAACAGGTCGCAGATACCAGGTGGAAATGTGGATGGAAAGGGTACTGGAGAATGAAGGCGTAGAGTTTTGCATTCAAGGACAGGAAATGCTGCTGGCACAGGCCAAAGATTGGAAGCCTTCCTCCACCAGCCTCAGTACTGGACAGGAAGAGTTAGGACCCAGCAGACTTGTGTTGAGTGTGTAAGACACAGAAAGGAGGAGGGGATATGTGAGTGAAGAGTAGTGACAGAGCCCCAGCTGGGAGGAGGAGGAAGCTAAAACCAGGACAAGCTCAGAGCCTTACAGCCTTCAGCATTAGCTTTAGAAGCAACCCCTGATTAAGAGAACGTAGGACCAGCAGCATCCACACCTAAGGGTAGTCCTAGAGTAATTCAAAACATTGACCTGCCTTAGGATGCAGCTCATTTGGTAGAGTGCTTGCCTAGCATGCATGAGGTTTCAGGTTCAATTCTTTATATCATACAGAACCCAGCCTAGTGACACACACCCATAATCCCAGCTCTTGGGAGTTGGAGGCAGGGGGATTATGAGCTCAAAGTTATCCTCAGTTAAGTCCATCTTCAGCTACTTGAGACCCTGTCTTAGAAAGAGAGAAACAGCCACCAACCTTAGCTTAAAGCCAGTTACCTCACTGTTCAATCCCAGCACCAAGGAGGCTGAGGCAGAGGGATAGTGAGCTCAAAGCCAGCCTGAGCTACATAGCAAAACCCTACCCAAAGGGGCAAAACAAACAAACAAACAAAAATCCCAAAGCTTTCCAAAGAAAGAACAGTAGGGAAAAAAATAACAGTTTGAAAAAAGAAGAGAAAGAAAAGAATGAAAAGAAGGAAGGAGAGAGAGAGAGAGACAGAGAGTCAGAGAGAGAGAGAGAGACAGAGAGAGAGAAGGAAAGACAATCACAAAACACTGAGTTGGGAAATAAACATGGCTTGAATTCAAATCTGCCCATACCTTTCTCTTTACCCCACAATGGTTATAAAGTTCTATAGTTACTCCAGGATTTGATCTGTAACAATTGAGCTGATTCTGTCCTCTCAGTGCGCTGCCTGGATGATGAAGAATGCAATATAGGGCCCTATGCACTGTGAGTACTCACTCAAGAGCAAGCTGCTCTCAACACGCTGCCCAGGACTGAGGATAAGCAACTAGCCTAACAGTGGTTCAGGGGGCACAAGGGCAGTTGAGACAATGAATGCCCCTGCTTTCTCCCTTGCTCTCCCAATTCCTGCCATCTCACATCAGTTCTCACAGAGCCTGCATCCTCCCATATGCTGTACTGTGCTCCCCCTCAGCTGAGTTTCAAATTAAACACCCGTGGCAATAAAATATAAAATGCCACTTACTGAAAGCCACCTCGTCTTACCAGCTAAACAGCAGTGCTTCCGCCCCATTCACTCATGAGTTTATCTCTCTCTTCTTTCTTTCCTATATATGTACGTGAATGGGTGGTGTGTGTGCCCATGGGCCTGGTGGAGGCCAGAGGAGGGTGCCTGGGGCCCCGCTCTAATACTCTCTACCTTGTTTCCTTGAAATGGGGGGGGGGTGTCTCTCACTGAACCTGGAGCTAGGCTAAAATCCCAAGTCCCAGCAGTCCTCCTGTCTTTGCCTCCCAAGAGTGCTGGGTTACAAACTCTTTTACTAGGCTTCTTCATGGAGGTTGGGGATTCGAACTTGGGTCCTCGTGCATGTACAGCAAGTGCTCTTACCTACTGACTGAGCTACTCCCCCACCACCACCACCCCCTGTATTTTCCTGTTTCTTTTACAGGCCGGTTCTGCCTTGCAGTGCTGGTGAAGAGGCCAATCAGGAAGATGCAGCTCTGCACCATCAGGCCCTTGGTAATGAGCTACTTTATGCCAGGAAAATGTCATCTGAGTGCTCATTGATTCGGCTTGACCTACTCCTGCGTGGGCCCTAGCTTCTCAGCAGAAGAGCTAATGGCTGCTTAAAGGTGAGCTAACCCCAGATGCTCTTGAAGCCCCAGCAGAGACCCCATGGAGCTGAAAATGAATACACGCTGTGTCTCGGATGTAGGTGGCTGCTTTTTCTGTTCTCCGGCACAGTGTACCTGCTTAGCGATGGGCAGCTTGTGTTCTTGCCAGCCTGTGACAGGACTGCTCAGCGGGCCGGCATTTGAACTGTAAACAACCATTTGACAGATGACAGGATTTTTCTAGGCCTGCGTCAGAAAGAAAACAGTGGGACGGAGACCTCCAGGGGAGAGATTCTTGAAGCATCAAGCTGACAAAACTGGGCCTAGAAATGACAGGAAGCCGGAGGACACCTGTTCGGAAGACATGTGCACAGGGAGCAAGGGCTCTCTTTATGACGACTGGGAATTGTGTGGAGACTGAATATGCTCAACAATTTAGTCATCCGGCCTGGAGCCTCCAGTAGGCCCAACACTCCTGCCTATCTCTTAGAAATTGATTCGGAGGACAGTGGGGCTGTTTTATTCTTTCTCTAGGTGCTGTTACATTCTGTTTCAGCACAGTGAGGAACTAAAACCTGAGGTGAACAAATCTATCCCCTCCAGCAAGGAGCTTGGACTTCTTGAAATGACACCACCATATACTTTTCTCCTTTTCCCTTTTTTATTTCCCCTTTGAATAGCTTGTGTTTCCATAAGGGGGGAAACAGGAGCTCTACTTGTGCAACCCTGTAAATGATCCCCACCCGCCTCTCGAAGGTTTCATTACAGGTCCGAAGTCGGAGAGTCGCTCTGCTACCTCTTGCCTTCTCTTCCAGCTATTTCTGAGTTTTAATAATTATTCATTAATTGTAGTCTGAGATAAGATTGCTTCTGTTTTGAAACATTCTCCCACTGGCCTCCTTACTATTAAGGGTCCCGATTTGCCTACCAACAGCGTAAAATTAAAAATCAAAGCACTACCTCGGAAAGGTTTTAATGCTTGCCATATTGGGAGAGGGTTTTTTCCCTCAGCTCACAGCCATTTTGTAACATCAGCAGCTGGGCAGGGGGTGGGGGTGCTGCTGCGTGTTGGAGCTATTCTCTTTTGAAACATAAGTCTACAGGACCCACGAGGGGGACGTTTCTCACAGCTGTTACCTCCTTTGGATGAGCAACTTGGTCCCCCACCCAGATAAAACCTGCTTCTTGCTGATGTCAGGCCTTAAAGACAGCTTTAGCTGCAGGTGGGAACCTCCCTGGTGGTTCCCTAAATTACAGAGAAGCTCCCTTAGAGATAAGCTGGGCATCTCATTCAGATGGGCCACTAAGGACATTAGAAATAAAACTTCAGCCAGTTTGCTGCAAAGCTTAGAGTTGCCCTGCCCCTCCCTGCCTAACTTTGGACTTCATGTTCCTTACTGAGGACTAAGAGCCTGACTTTACCTTCAGCCCACATGCTTTCCACAGGTTAGAATGAATGAATCAATGAGAAAATAATATAGCAACTTAGTCAAGGACAGGAAAAGGACAAGCTAGAATCTAAGAAGAAACAAGGCAAAAACAACTAACATCTTGCAAATTTTGCAATTACTGTCACTCGGTAGAAAAAAATGCAGCCAAGAGCAAGCTAATACTTGAGATATAAAATGATACCCAAATTATCTTCTCCTGCGCCGATCCCTGCATCCTCACCATGGATGTGAGCCAATCCACATCACTTCCAGATTTGCGATAAGATTCTCAGACTAAAGAATCAGTGAGGAAGCCTACAAGAAGGCTCATTGGGAGTAGAGTGCTGCAGCCAAGCCCGAGGGTCTGAGTTCAATCCCTGAAACGCACATGGGAGAAAGAGCGCCAGCTCCCAAAAGTTGTCTTCTGACCTCCACGTGTGCACTGTGATATATGTGTATGTATGTGTGTGCACAAGTAGAAGAATACTTAGAAGAATACTTTTTTTGAAGAATATAAAAAGAGAATCAGTGGGGAAAATAAGCCCAAAACCAGAGACTAATGCCACCAGGAGATCCTCTCCTGTGCTCTTCAGGAAGGGAGGAGCTGTAATCATCTACTTGTACAGACTATCCTGTATTCACTGCCACCTGTTAGCCACAGAGATTCCAGGAAGAAAGCTAAGGCTTAGAGAGATGTTGAAACACGGAGCCAAGCTCCATGGCTTTGTGGGTAAAAGTCCTTGCCAAACAAGTCTGATTCCTAGGGGATGTCCTAAGACATTCACACAGGCACTGTGGCACATATGTCTATGTCTGTGTGTGCACACCCACAATTAGTTAATTAATTAAAATGAAACGGTTAAACAAGATCATTTTGCATTGACAGAGAAGAGACAGAATGACGGGCAGGTTCATCTTCCTGAGAAGCAGATACATGAAGGAAACTGGGCTGGCAGCAACTGTGTTTTATTACATCTGAGCTATTCGAAGTGTTTATTGTTCCTCCTAGTAATAAAAGCCTAAATCCTTGTACCTAAAACTCTTAGGGTCTGGCCACATACAACTCTCCACAGGTCAATGGGAATTCACTTCTGGAACTGACTCACTGCCCTGGCCAGGTCTTCTCTGTGATCTTTAGCTCCACCCCCCACCTTAGGCACCTCTGCATGCAATGCAATTACTTTAAACTTTGCCAGGCCTTCAAAGTCAAGCTCAAGTCTCATTTTCTCCAAGACCTTTTATTGGGAGGCTCAGGGCAAGCCCTTCCTTTGATGATGACCTGTGACACTTTCTGCTCTGACTTCTTAGTTTTCATTTTTCCTGGCCAGTGATAAACCATTCTTTCCCCATGTAAATTTCAAATACCCTACAGACAAAGCTCCAGGGGCTCCTTGTGCCCCCTCCCAGTGAACAATTTGAAAGCTTAGCTCATGTAGGGCCTACCAACTAAATCTGCTAAACTCTTATCATCCTGTCTTTATTTGGGGGCTCTTTTTTGATTGTGTGTACGTGCCTACATACATGTTCATGTTTGTGCACCTAGCTTTGTGCACGTGCAGGTGGTATCCAGGGGCCAAAGGCAGGTGTTTTCCTCAGTATTTTCTTTGCCTTATATTTGATACCAACTTTCTTTTTTTTTTTTAATTTTATTAATTTATTCTTGTTACATCTCAATGGTTATCCCATTCCTTGTATCCTCCCATTCTTCCCTCCCTCCCATTTTCCCCTTATTCCCCTCCCCTATGACTGTTCCTGAGAGGGATTATCTCCCCCTGTATATGCTCATAGGGTATCAAGTCTCTTCTTGGTGACCTGCTGTCATTCTTCTGAGTTTCACTGAACCTGGAAGCTGCTAATTCAGGTAGTCAGGATAGCCAGGGAGCCCCAGGGAGCTTCTTATCGCTTCCTCCCAAGGTCTTGTATTACAGGTAAGCCCTGCAGTGCTTAGCTCTTTTACATGGGGTCTGGGAATTGAACTGAGACCTTCACACTTGCATTGCAAGCTCTTTACTGACTGAGCCATCTCCCCAGCCTCTATTTTGGAATTTTTTGAGTGCTGAGCACATCTCTAGGATGGTTGTCAAAGCTGATAAAGGGGAAGTTCATGTGGAACAGACAGTTTGGGACTCCACATATGTAGTCATATATACAGCAAAACTAAATGTCATGATTCTGTAGATGGTCTGGCTGTCTAGGAGCAATGGGGTCTTATCATTCACAAAGAAGCATCTGGAAAACTCTGGAATATTCCAGATGGCTCACTCTATCTTGCACCTCGGTGAACATGGTTGAAGGCTGGGCTCAACTGGGTGTTGACATGGTAGGATATCGTCCTTTATTCTTTATGGGGCCCCCAAATCTCTCTTCTTTGCATAGCCTATCCACGTGGCCTTTCCAACAGCATGGCCAGATGTCTAATTGTTTTTTGAGAACTCCTAAAAAAAAGGACAAAAAAGAAAAAACACCAGAACTTCTTTTTATTATTATTTTAAGAAGACTTACTTATTTTTATTTCATGAGTGTGAGTGTTTTGTCTGCGTGTATATCTGTATCAGGTATATGCCTGGTACCTGTGAAGGCTAGAAGAGGGTGCCATATCCCCCTGGAACTGGAGTTACAGATGGCCATAAGCTGGGAATCAAACCCAGGTCCTTTGGAAGAGCAACTAATGCTCCTAACCACTGAGCTGTCTCTCCAATCCCCACCAAAACTTCCTAACGTTTAACTCCAAGTCTATTTGGTAAATCATGTGGCCAACTGATCCCAGATATTTGAGGGAACTAACTACACAACAGCCTAGAAACTGAAGCCAGAGCAGGAATATGAAAAATCTGTGATTATGTTACCTTGATTCTTCACTGAGGAAATCATTAAATTTCAATTAGAAGTTCATGAAATCACATGAGTTTTTAAATTGCATCCAAGAATGTGTGTGTGTGTGTGTGTGTGTGTGTGTGTGTGTGTGTGTGTGTGTG
>OU015747.1:82897401-82913360 GCA_907169655.1 Acomys percivali | reverse complement strand
GGATAGCTTGCCCAGAAAATGGTGCAATCCATCATGGCCTGGTCCCTTCCTGCATCAGTTAATAATCAAGACAATCCCTTGTAGATGGCTGTGCAAATCAACCTGAAAAATGGAAATTACTTAACTGAGATCCTTGCTTTTGTCCCAGCTGGTTGTAGGCTGTACTGAGTTGACAGTTAATGGTAGCTAGGACACAGATCCACTGTACTGGGGCTTTACAGAATAGAAAAGGAGGCACCAGAAAGCTAAAGGGTAATGGGTTATTTGGATCTGGAGCTTCTCCCAGGGATGCCTGCATTGCATCCTTTTTCCCCAACCTGGAGTGCTAACAGGAATTTAACACACAGGTCTTTTTGGGCATGTGGCCTTGACGTGACTGGGATTCCTCTCCCACATGCTCCTGCCATGGTGTTCTGGGCCACCATTGAGCCAAAGCAAGCAGTCACTGGCCAAAAACCCCAAAATAAGCCTTTGTTTTCTGTCACTTGCTAAGCTCAGAATATTTATAGATTCCCAGAGAGCTAACACAAGGAAGAAAAAGAAGAAGCCTCCACCAATGCCAACAAGTGGGAGAGAGTGAGAAAGAAAAAAAAAGGAGGGGGGGAGTCACATAGTAAACGCTTGCCTTCAAACAGCCCAGACAGCAGATCTTGTTGGCAATTTAAATGCATTCACTGTAAAGGCAATAAGCTGTTTTCTTTCTTTCCTTCCTTCTTTCTTTCTTTGTTTTTTGTTTGTTTGTTTGTTTGTTTTCATTAAGCCAGACCTGGTGTTCTTGCCTCATGCAGTTATTCTCAAACACCCAGATGTTCTTCTGTGTGCTGTGCTGGAAATTGGCTTGGAAAGCAAGCAAGGCCTGGGAGGAACTGCCTCGTCTGGGGGCTGGGCAGAGAGCTGTTTTGAAAGGCCCCCGAGTTTCCTGGAGCTCCCTAAGTGAATTCTTACCAGTAGCCTCACTATGTGTTTCTTCTTCTCTGAAAACAATCAAAACAGAGGAGTTCAAGAGCACAACCGTGATTAAGTTTCTTAAACACTTTGACAACGGACAAGGTCAGGGACTCAGAGAAAGTGGAACTGCTCCACTAGGGCTCAAAGCCATGGTCTCTGTGGTACAGACACCCAAGAAACTGTCACCGCTCACAGCAGAACACTGTACACCCTAAGGACCCGGCTACTGTGGGACCACCTACTTCTAAATACCAAACAGGCTTCCCATTCTCCCAACACATAAGAATCAGTTCATTAAAATATGGGCTGGGGTTGCAGATCATTGGGGCTCAGAGTTCTTACTTAGCATACACTAAGCCTTGAGGTATTCTCTATCACCACATAAACCCATGTAGTGTGGTATATGTCTATAATTCTAGCACTCAGGAAAGAGAGGTGGGAGGCTCAGATGTTCAAAGCCATCCTTCACTATATAGCAAGTTCAAGACCAGCCAGGCCCAAAATAGATAGATAGATAGATAGATAGATAGATAGATAGATAGATAGATAGATGGATGGATAGATAGATAGATAGATATAGATAAATAGATAGATAGATGATAGATATTAATAAATAGATAGATAGATAGACAGACAGACAGTAATTTTTGCATAAAGGAAAAGGACTGGAAACTACATCCATCAAAAGATGCACTTTGAGTCATTTTGGAAGATGGTGATGCTGATGGTGATAGTGGTCCTCTGTCTTCTTTCACCTAGTGTCCCAGGAATTTAGAACGGCAAACAGAAGGTGGCAGCCCCACAGAAAGAAAGGGAACTTCCCTCCCACTTGAGAGAACCAAGACAGGTTCTTTGAAAACCTCTGCTTGACGTGCATGTGCTACAGGTATAACTGCCCACCTAGACAAACCTGATACACGTGGGTCAAAGGAAAAGGCAGTTCAGATCCACATAGCCGCAAAAACCACCTGGCACATGGAGTTTAGAAGGCCCAGGTGCTGCACCGAGTGCTGCTTCCCAGGCAGCAGGCGGTTTACTGAGAGAAGCTCCCACATCAGAATGGTGAACCTGTTCTCCCAAGGGACAGAATGCAAGTACCCTAACACTCCAGTGCTAGGGTGACTTTCTGTTACCTTTAAAGACCTCTCTCCTACAAAAAAAAAAAAAAAGAGCCCCCTTCCGTCTCACGATAGAAGAGGGACAACACACAAATGTGCACACATCACATAAACACATACACCCACAGACAACATAGGAATACACCATACACACAAACACATGATACACACGACACACACACAACATATGTATATACCACCACACAAAATTACAGGGCACACAGCCTGCACACAGAACATATGCATATAACACACACACACACACACACACACACACACACACACACACACACACACACAAACCCTCTTTCATCTCCCCTTCCCTCTCTCATTCCCTCGCTTCTCTTCTTTCCTTCCTCCAGAAAAAGCTAAAAACGGACACTATTATACAGCTTATTCAGGACCTAAAACACTGTGAACCCAGAGCCAAGGTGGCCGCTGTTTGGGCAGGAGGCAGGGGAGGGATTTAAATGATCCGAACAACTGTTTCAATTCACGACTATTAAATATTTAGGGAACATTCACTCTGTGCCAATTTCTCTGCCCAGAGGGATGAGAAAGAAATACTAGATGAGACTAAGTGAAATCAGTCCCACGCTGCCCTGCATCTTTTGGCAGCCTAGGATAAAAGTTTTAGTACCTATTTAGGATGCAAGACACATATAAGTCCACTTTCACACAGACAGAAACACACACACACACACACCACACAATACACACCAAACACAAGACCCTTTTCAGACTTCAATCTGGACAAATGTGCTGGTTACTCGTCTCATTGCTAGGAGAAAGTACTTGACAAAGCAACTTAAGGAAGGGAGGCTTTACTCAGTTCATGGTTCAATGACACAGCCCGTCATGGTGGGAAGTCATAGCTGCAGGAGTGCGAGGCATCTTGTCTCATCACATCCACAGTCAGGAAGCAGAGAGAGATGGACGCTGCTGCGCAATGCACTTGCTGTTTTCTATTCAGACCAGGCCACCAACCCATGGGATGTGCTGACCACAGTCAAGGTGGGTCTTCCTACCTCTAAGGAGATTCCAGATGTCGCCAAGTTGACAATTATCATTGCATCAGTCATCGAACCGAAAACTTCTCTTTACAGATGTGTCAAGGAACTTCAAGAAGATGGGATGACTTGGTAGAGTAGCCTGGCCCCAGTCTCATCTGCTTTTAGACAGGCTTGAAGGTTTCTTGGTGCCCAGTGGCATGGCAGTGATTGGTAGAAGCCATCATCCTCTGGTTGTCAGAATGGCAAGTGACATGACTACACCATCAAAGCAAATTTCACTTTCATTATCCTTTCTCAAGGTTGCCACTGAAGATGTGACTGAAGCATCTGAGAACACTCAGCTACCCATGGTAGCCTGGATGAAATATCAGGGTACTAGCTGAGAGGGATGCCTTTCTAGGTGATGGTGGCAGGCAGGAGGTTAGCTCTCAGTAGGACTGACCACTGAGAGCTACCTAACTATTGCATATACTCTTATCTCCTTTTCCCTCCAAGTAGATGACAAACTCCAGGGTGACAGGTATCTGTTTACTTCACACTCTCTCTCTGGAGAACAGCGCTGGCATTTAATGAACTCTTAACAAATGACGGAGCTCCTGGTGACCGAGTGCCATCCAGTTGGTAGGAATGGGAAATGGCACAGCCACTCTGGAAGGCTGTTGGACTATATGAATCATCTACCACTGCATCATGTATATACCATGCGACCCAGAAACCCCTTATTCGCCTGAATGAATGGGGATGCTGTGCTTGCATGTGTGCCTTCAGCAGTTTGATTGATAATTTCCTATGCTGGATGTAGGCAGTGTTCTCTCCAGAAACATGTTTGTCTACTCTCAAAGGGAAGGTATGTGGATGCAAACACTGGGGTCTCTATAACGGATACTTTTGGTTCTGTGCTTTCATTACAAACACTAACTGGTTACTCTGGCTGTCCCTCCATGTGGTTGATATGAGTCCTTCCCTGAAAGACAGGCCCTTCCCTCCCACTTCTTGCTTTGCTGACAACAATGTTAGAGGCACCAGGACACAGGTGCCACCATCAAAACAAATTTCCTTTTCTACATCTCTTTAGTTTTCTCAGCCAATTCCTTAATCTTTGTCCCTATAGTCATAAAGCCACCTATTCAAAAGGCTTTGTATGTATACATGCTCATGTGTGGGTAGATGTGTGGGTACAGATGTGTTTATGTGTATATATGAAAGAGGAGGATATTGATCATCAAGACCTCGTCCATCTTTTTGGGAGGTTGGGGCACAAAGTCCCTCCATAGCCTGGAATTCATCAAATAGACTAGGCTGGCTGGCTGGCAAACTCCAGCAACCCTCCCATCTCTTCCTCTCCAGCAGCAGCATTAAAAGAGCACACAACTATATCAAGCTTTATCTTCATGCTTGCACGGCAAACCTGTTACAGACTATGCTATCTCCCCAGCTCCATTTACATAGCTTTAAATCTGATTGACACAGCGAATGCCCTTCCTGGTACACTTTCATCTATAGGTGTGGAAACAGGGTGGAGTGCTTCTGTGAGACCATATCCTCAATCAGTTGCACTCTGGGCTAGTGTGCCATGGTCAGTCTTCTGGGAGTGTTTCCATTATTCACATATATGGTCACTTAGGTGCACATACATGAATCATGAACTTCATCTGCTCTGCTTCTCCTGCCCAAAACTTTTCTTCTTCTCTTTCTTTTTTAGTTAAGCTTCTCATGTCTTTTCAAATTTTTGCATTTATTTATTATATACACATATGTGTGTGTGTGTGTGTGTGTGTGTGTGTGTGCGCCTGTGTGTGTAGGTATGTGAGTACAAATGTACATGGTATGTACAGAGGTCAGAGGACAACTTGAAAGAATCTACTTTCTTTTTCAACCATATGGGTTCCAGGGATCAAACAAGTTAACAGGCTTGGTGGCAAGCATTTTATCTTCTGAGCTCTAACTTCTTTTCTTTTAAAAAAGATGGTGTTTTAAATGTTACGCTTATGGGTATCTAACATGCATGCTTGTGAACCACTTGTGTGCCTGGTGCCTGGAACCTGGAGCCTGTGGAAGCCAAAAAAAGGGCTTAGAATTCCCAGGAACCAGAGCTACAGATGGTTCTTTTTTTTAATTTATATTTATTTATTTTTAATTAATTTATTCTTGTTACATCTCTATGGTTATCCCATCCCTTGTATCCTCCCATTCTCCCCTCCCTCCCATTTTCCCCTTATTCCCCTCCCCTATGACTGTTCCTCAGAGGGATTACCTCCCTCTGTGTATGCTCATAGGGTATCAAGTCTCTTCTCAGTGACCTGCTGTCCTTCCTCTGAGTGCCACTAGGTCTCCCCTGCCAGGGGACATAGTCAAATGTGAGGCACCAGAGTACTTGAGAAAGTCAAATCCCTCTCTCCACTCAAGTGTGGAGACTGTCCTGTCCATGGGCTAGATCAGGGTAGGGGTTTAAATTTTACCACCTGTATTGTCCTTGGCTAGGGCCTTAGTTTGAGTGGGACCCCTTGACCCAAATCTGCCTATCATAATGTTCTACTTGTAGGTTTGTAGGACCCACTGGATCCTTCTACATAGGTGCTGAGAATCAAGCCTGGATCCTTCCCAAGAGAAGAGGGGATTTTGAGCCACCAGGCCAGCTCTCCAGCCCACTAAATGTTCTCTTATTAGTCTAATAAGACACGAATCTAATAGCTAGGAGATACTAGAAGTGAAGCCAAAAGACTGGCTAGCATATGGTTTGCTTAACTATTACTTTTCTGAATTTTGGCATTAGAGTTTCTGTGCCTCGATAGCTTCAAGTTTAAGCAAAGTCTGTTCCACAACAAATGTGTTGCTCAGTTCTACCATGTGATTTTTAAAGAGGGAAATGAGAGTAGTGAGTATCTGCAAAGTTATATTTGTACTTCAAATTAATTTGAAACCCAGGTAGCACACCCAAGTGGGGCCAGTGGTTCTGAGAAATAAAATTAAAGTACATCTGTCCTTTTCTCCCACATATTAATTACAATGACTTCCCCACATTCCCACATGTTCTAATAAAACAGACTCATTAGTGAGACAGAACCGCCCATGTCCCTTAGCAGTAAGGAGTAAAGGAAATGCAAACCCCCAAAGTGAAGAGCAATTCTCATCTTTATGAACGTCTGACAGTTTGTTTTCAGTGGCAACTTGGCTAGTTTAAGAAAAGTTTTAAGGCATTAGTGAGACACAGCTGAAGTGTATCTGTGAGGACATTTCCAGGCTGATTAACCAAAGGGAGAAGACACACACGGAATGAAGGCAGCAGCATCCCATGAGAGGCCTGGGTACCAGCATTCAGCTCTGCTTCCGTACCATGGATTCAATGTTCCCTGCTACCTCACAATTACTCTTGGATCCATGAATGATGGAACCGTATCCCCTCAAACCTTGCGCCAAAATAATTCCTTCCTCTCTTATGGATTTTCCTACGGGGGGGGGGGGGATTGGGGGCCTTATAATTGTACTTAGATAAGAAGAAAGTCACTGAAACCATGCCAGACTCAGAAATAATTTTTACTTGAACTGACAAATTATAAAAGTAAATAAGAATTCAAGAACGTTCTTGAAGTAAGAAAAGCAGAAAGAAAGGCTGCCCAGAGGACTTTCACCCAGAACGAAAGGACACCTCTCAAGGCCACTTTTGCACACAGTCCTGACTCTTTGATGTTCCTAAGCACATGGGAGATCTCAGGATAAGACATCCAAGTTGAAATTCAGAGGGGAGCACTTTGCCTATTAGTTCAAATGAAATTAGCTTAAAGGATATGAAATTTTTATCAGATATGCAAAATTAATTGAAACTACATCTCTGCCTAGGAGATACGCACGTGGAAATAAAGATTTGCTACAATGTGACAATTAAAATCTCATTATGCATCTCCATCCCCAGTGATCCAGGGGAGACTTGAGGTGGGCTGGGGTGCGGGAGGGGAACTGAGCCTCTTTGCTTGGCAGCAGATGTGGAAGCACCATTGTTGCCAGGTAACTGTGTAGTAACCAGGAGGCAGGGGGCACAGTGAGTGACACTTGCTAGAAAAGTCCACCTCCATGCTGCTACTGACAGAGTCTCTATGCCTGCATAGAGACCTACTAACTATAGTCACTGGAATAGTGCAAAACTCTCGGTCACTGTGCCTTTGGCTGACTTAGTGGGTTCTAAACAAGCTCACTTGCCCAATAGGGCCCAGACATTGCAGGACATCTGATCATGAGCCTTCTAGAAGAAAGTCAGAACAAGAACTCACCAGGTTCCCTGCCAGCCCTTTTCTGCTTGGTTCTGTCTTTCTGCACGAGCCTGTCCTTCTTCCCCAAAGGTCATTGCAAGATCTCTCCCACATGCTCTTCTACAAGGCAGGTTCATCATACCTCAGCTCAAGGTGCGGTCTGGTCCTACTGTTCTCTGTGAGGTCAGTCTGGGGGCCATTGGTAGCAATGGTGATGTTGGTAGTGGCATCTTCTGGCCAGATTGTAAAGATAACATTAAGACACTAGCACTGGAGAAGCCCTGAGTACTGAATAAAGTCTATTAAGTCTGACTCCCCTGAATTCACCATACAACAAAGAAGCATGTTCCAGTCACTCACCACCACATGTTCCAGACATGTCATTGAAGGACTCTCCATATAACTGTAGCCTTCAGATCAGCTTGCAGCCTCTATTAGTCCTAGCTAAGATCCCAAATATCTCACAACAGGGGCAAGACTTTCCCACTGAGCCATTCCCTGATTCCTAGATACCATTAGAAAGTGAATCGCTTACTTGTTTGTTTTTAAAGTCATTAAGTGTTGGAATATTTTTTATGCAGCAATAGTAACTGAAATAAAATTTCTGGCCATCAGTGGAGTCCAAGAGATTCCTAAAACATTATAGGTTATTAGTTTTGCTCTTGGTTGCCTCCTAGAAGTTGAAGGTAAGTCCTTATTAATGAAGACAGGGTTCACTTCACACAGTACTCGGAGGTTCGGAGATGGATATGGCCAGAATGCCTCCTCTTAAGGTCCATACCTCATGGTACAAGAAGGTGCCATGCAAGCTTTCAAGGAAGGGAGCAGCTACTAGTCCTGCCCAACTATAAGCATATGAATTATAACAATGACAAGTATTGTAAGATAATTGTGCAAATCAAAGCACAGTGGGATTGAAGAGTGCAGTAGCGAAACTCATATCTTGGTGTTAACCATCATCTCTCTGCTTGGACTTAAGGCCTGTTCAACAAGAGGAAAGCCATCAGAAACTAATACAGGGGGCAAATGAGGTCATGAACCTTTAAGAAACCAATAAAATTCCTAGCACATTCTAATTATTTATCCTTATATCCACAGCTGAGTATAGCTCTCATGCTCAACAAAAAAAAAAAACTTCACTGTGCAATAGACAGAGGCCAATGCTGAAAACCACAGTTGGTCAAAATGCAGAGACCAAGTGATCATGTGGTGCCCAGACCCAGCTGATCCTGCTACAACACTAACGCAACCGCTGCACTTTGAGCCCAGGGACCATCACTAAAGAGGGGACGGAAAGGTAATAAGGGCCAGAGGAACATGATGTCCACTGTGAAGATTCATCTCTTAGCAATGTCAGGAAAGCTATGTTCACGAATCTCAACAGCTGCCTAAACCAGACCCGAACAAGGACAACACAAACAGGTATATTGACACAGAGGGGGAAATCTCACGGGACCCAAACCCTAGATAAGGAACTACAGGAAATTAAGGAATTCTGAGAGTGGGAGAAAATTGTCTTCCCCAGGGAAGGCGCCTCTAACTGGTCACCCAATATCAAGTGGTCAGCCCCAAATAATGTACATATAAGGAACATTATATTATTGACTGAACAGATTATATTGATATTTCTAGGAATATACACATATATTAACAACAATTAAAGGAAAAGAAGCCATGAGTTTGAGAAAGATCAGGGTATGTGGGGGAGGGGTTGGAGGGAGAAAAGGGAAAGGGGGAACTGATGTAATTATATTTTAATTTCTGAAATTGAAAACATTAAAAGAAATCCTGACTATGTTGCCTGTCAGTGAGTAAATAGCTTGTACTTCTGTAGAGGGGGAGGAAGGATAAGAGGAAGAGAATCACCTTGCTACCATGTCCACGTATGTGTAAGTGCATATGTGTGTGAGAATGTGTAAGTTCAGGGGTCAAACCCAGATGTTGCTCCTCAGCTGTCATCTATTCTGTCTCTCAGTAGCCTGTAACTTGCCAACTATGCTAGGTTGCCTGGGGAGCAAGTCTTAGAGATTTGTCTGTCTCTATTATTTACAGCACTGGGATTTTAAGTGCACGTTACCAGGCCTGATGTTTTACATGGGTCCTGGGGGTTGAACTCGGGTCCTCAGTCTCTACTAACTGAGCTATCATGCCTGCTCCTATTGCCTGCATCTATGAGCATGAATGCTATCTCCAATTATAGCTGCCCATATTTCTTCCTTCTCCCTCACTCTCAGTTAGCTCTGAGGCCTGCAATATGATGCTATTGGACATGGTAGCTATACTCAAATTCAAGCCCCAGGTAAATATCCCGAGCACATTACTACAAAATGCTCAACTTTAGGAAAGATCTTTGAGTTTCCTTCTCTTGGCATTCATGGTAATCTATTCATTATTTCTCATCACTGTGGAAGTTTGGAAGTCTGACCAGTAAAAAAGAACATTTTAACATTTGTTCAACTCAAAAATAAGCAAAAGGCAAAGATGATCTAACTGTTTTGTGTCTTTTTACTATAAATTCAAAACCAAATGATGTTTAAAAAATGGGACTTTTCTGAAGGATCTCAGCTCTAGTGCTGAGGCTAGCTTGGAGAGGAAGCAGTTTTGTAGACTCTTGGGCTGGCAAGGTGGCTCAACAAGAGATAACACTATTGCCAAGCCTGGTGCCCTGAGTTCAATTTCCAGGACCCATAAGTGGAAGGAGAGAACTGACTCCTACAAATTGTCCTCTGACTTCTGAGCCCTCTGCCAAGCTGTATGCATGTGTGCACACCTACAAACACATGCAAAATGAACAAATAGAAATGTAATAAGTAAGAGCACTTTAAAATATTTATATATTATTCAATTTACTCTCAGCTGAAGGAATACCACAGTGCTTTTTGTGAATAAGAATTGCTTTGGGCCATGGCTCAGTGGGAAAAGCACTTTGTTTTGTTTTGTTTTGTTTTGTTTTTTTGAGACAGGGTTTCTTTGTGTAGCCTTGGCTGTCCTGGACTCACTTTGTAGACCCAGTTGGCCTTGAACTCAGAGTGATATACCTGCCTCTGCCTCCTGAGTGATGGGATTAAAGGCGTGTGCCACCACACCTGACAGGGATAAGCATTTTCTATACAAGCATGAAGATAGAAGTTCAGATCTCAGAATCTACATACAAATCCGGGTGGGTATGGCAACTCACTAGCAATCCCAAAACCCATGACTTTGTGCATGCCCTGCAAACACTCTGTCACCTAAGTCATACCCCAAGCCCCAAACAAAAACTTTTAAATACCATCCTTGCAGCAAGAGTTTCAAGACAGTATTTTGACTTGGGGAGGATACCTTCAGTCTAGAAATGGCGTCAATCGGAAATGCACCACTTTCCTTAATACAGTTGAAGAGTTGTCCAAACTTTAAAATCCCAGGTTTCATTGCATCCTGTTCATAGTGCGCTGCCTGGACATTGACTTGAAGGTAAAAGTCTAAAGAATCTAACCACCCTCTCTTTCCTGGAGTCTATGGAAGTATGGTAGAAAGGTATTTGAAGCCAGGCAGAGGCTGGAATATCTCGAGCAGCCCATATAGTGGGCTGAAACTACAATTTCAGTGGGAGCCATATTCATTCCAAGACCCAACACCCTGCTCACCACACCATAAATGTCCAAATAAATCCCTCTAAATTAATGTCTTCAGTTATGAGCTTGAAGGCTCTCACCTTGTGGTTTAAATGACTCTGTGATGCTAGCCAAGCCAACTCTCAGAGCTAGCAGTTTTGCTATGGTAACTATCTCACTGGTCTCTGTCCTGGAAGGCAGGTGTTGAAATTGCTAAAGTGTTTAATGAAGCATTTGGCAGGATTTTTTTAAATCACATTAAAATATTTTTGTTGGATGTGTGTGTACCAGGACACACTTGGGGGCAGAGTACTAATTGCATGAGTTGGTTCTTTCCTTCCATCTCATAGATCTAAGGGATTGAAGTCCAGGCATCGAGTGCTTGGCTACAGGTGCCTTTCCATTCCAAGTCATTTGCTGCAGCACCAAGATCTCTAAGGAGATCCCCAAGGTTATCTCAGTTGGTTAGAATCCCATCACACCACCAAACACAATGGGCAGTACCCCCAAGCTCCCATGGAACAGTGCTGCGAGCCCAGCAGTAAGGAACCTTGGATTAACTATGCCATTCAAAACTCAGAACTTCCAGTTACTGGATGGTTTTGTCTCAGACTCACTGAATCATGAAGGCACAGGCTGTACTCTAGCAGACAGCTTGCACCATCACCAGCCCACTGCTATGATCTACAAATATTGACTACTATGAATGTTTTGAGTGAACAGTTTTGTATTTTTGTTGCTCTCCTGAACTCTCTTTTTAAGCATTGGGGGAGCAGCTATTTTACTGCCTTTCTTTGAGGTGCACCAAATGCTCCAACATCAGCATTATTATCATATGCATTAGCTGGGCCCGATTGCTCTCACAGTGGCAGCTCCCACTTGCCCACTGGCTCCAGCAGCTGTGAATCAGAAAACACTAATGGGCGTGTTAATGAACTTTCTGCAGTGGAACTGGCTGCTCCGAGAGGGAGCATTTTAAAAGCCCATTGTGGAGAAAGATTGCTCCCTCCTCAGTCCCCTGGCCCATCCAAAGTAAATGCAAAGGCAATCAAATCCCAAGCTAAGAGCCCCCACCTTGTGGTTGTGGAGTGCAGAGACTCAGCAAGATGATTAAGTCCTGAAATGCTTTTCCAAATTGCAGGAGGCAGGAGGAAGCCGCTTAGAAGGCACTAGAGGCAAGACGTGGCTCAGCTGGTAGACCACCAGCCCAGCATGCTTGAAGGCCTGGGTCCATCTCCAACACCGCATAATCCAAGCATGGTGGTGTGTCCCTGTAATCCCAGCACTCAGAAGGTAGAGACTGGAGGATTAGAAATTGAAGATTATCCCTGGCCAGATTTCATGTTCTAGATCATGTTATGCTATGTCTCAAATATGGGAGAAGAAGAAAACAAAAAGCCAAAATTAAGCACTGAAACAATAAGTGTCCTTTCCCCAGGTGAGCGGTTGGGTGTTTGCCAGGCTCCAGCAGACCCTATGCCCTGGGCTGTCTAGATCCACATAGTATATTGTTGAGCCTGTGTGGTTGTTGCCTGAGTTCATGGACCATGTAAGAGCCCAGGACTGTGGTTACACTGTACATTAGGAGTCGTTTTATTGCTATGTTCCTTTAGCAGAACAACAGTATTTTGTTTTCTTCTAGGTCCCTGGCCTATCTAGTCTCAGGTTCTTGGCCAGCTGAGCAGTGTTGGGGATGGGTACCAGTTCATAGAGTGGGCCTTAAATCCAATCAGAATTGGTTGGCTACTCCCACAAGCTTTGTGCCACTATTGCACTAACCTTTCTCTTGGGGAGGTTACCCTTGTATATTAAACATTTTGTGGCTGGGTTGTTGTTTACCTTCCTCCTTTGGTATCATGAAGAATCTCTCCCAGTACTATAAACACTGGTCAGTAGGGGTGAAGGCTTGATGTAGACATCAGCTCAACTTCTCTGTGTTCAATGAGTTGTATAGGTGTTGTCCTCAGCAAAGCGACCTTGCTGTGAGTTTATGGAGAGCAACCAACAGCCTTGGTAAAAGCCTGGGTTGTTTGGGGGTTGCCAAGGGGCTCCTTTGGCCAACAACTTAAGTAGCTATAAAGCATTCCTGGTAAAGTATCTTTATAGATTGCTGCTTCTTTTAAACATGCCAAATTGGGGTGGGGTGATGGGGGGAACCAGGCTACAGATCTTTGATGTATATGTTTTGGGAGGCTCTCATGTAGAAAGAAGTACTTGTCAGTAGCAAAGTTGAACAACTTCAAAGACATTTTAACCCTAGCTAAGTCTATTTCACAACATTACTCAGTAAGAAAACACATGTATGCCTGAAATACACTTCAGGGAACAGTATTCACTACTCGTGCAGGGCTCCGACTCAGTTTTATCTCTTGCAAGGCTTGTAAACCAGTAAATTGATTTTTGCAACTCACAAAACCAGCTGAAGCTCATAGCTGGAAATTTTCTGGGCCTGTAAGGTCAGAGAAAGATGCAGCAAGGAAAATCAGATTGGTCCATGGACCTTGTGTAGCAAGGAAGAGCAAGTAGGCCATGTCCTGCTCCCTGGGGGAGAGTCCCAGTCTACCTGACCACTAGTCCTCAGAGATGCTCAAGTCAACTTGGCTTCCACACACATAGCAATCCCATAAACTCTGTGAGGGAAGGCTGGCCAAGCCCATCCATTTGGTCTTTGTTGTTCCTCTCTCACTGTTCCTTAGGAAACACAATCAGCAATATTCACCTGGCCTCCCATGGGTGATGGCTTCCTGTAGATTTGAAATAAAACCTGCCTAAAGGCTGGGGGATATGGACCAGTCGGCGAAGCAGTTGCTGTCTCCAGTTTCATCCCTAGAGTCCAAATGGAAAAGCCAGGCGTGGGTCTAGGGAGATGGCTGTACGGTTAAGGTGCTTGCATACAAGTGTGAATTGAGACTGGAGTTAAGATTCCAGAAACCCACATATATGCCACATCTACATTCCAGCCACAGAAGGGAAAGACATGGCGTCGTCCCTGGAGCAGGTTGGCTAGTAAGACTAGTCAGGTTGATGAGCTCTGAGTTTGATTGAGAGGTCCTGTGCCAATAAATTAAGGTGGAAGAGCGATTGAGGATGGTTCCCAACATTAGTTTCCGGCCTCCGCATGTATGCACAGGTATACACACACACACAAACACAGCATACAAACTGGCCTACCCACTTCTTTACACATATACATGTACATACATTTAAAAAGAATAAATCCTGCCTAAAAGCAAGGCACAGATTTGTTACATTCTACAAGGTCTTTCCTCATGTCGTCATGAATGAAAACAATAGCCCACCAGGACTTTTGAAACTACAGTCTCTTTCTTAGGCAAGGGCACAGTTCTATTAATAATCTCTTACCTGGGCCCCAGCCCTCCTCACAGCAGTACTTGGCAATCAGGCACAATGCAGAAAGCCAAGCCAGCCCTCTCCTCCCTACTGTCACCTGTAGCTTTGACTTACAACCAAGACATGGCCACCTGCAGATGGTATATGAGAGGCCCAGAGGACAGTCAGCCGGCTGGGCTGGTCACATCGCCAGCACACCTGTCACTTAATCACCCAGCTCGGATGACTGCCAGGTGAGTGCAGCAGCAGCAGTGAAAGCCAGGAAACGGTTTGTCTCCCAACCACTCAGCCATCTGCCTTAACTAGTTTGAATCATTTTGTTTTGGTTTCAAAAACAGATGCAGTAAATGATGCCAGTCATATAAAAACCCGGTCAGCTGCAGTTCTTGCCACACAATCTTACTGAGATAAAAAGCCACAGAATGGAGCTCTTTAGAAGAAGGGTCCTAAGAATGTCACCCACTACCAGTCCTCCCACCTCCCTTTTCCTGCCCAGCCCAATGTGTACATATGTCTGGGCAGATGCATGTACACCTGCCCATATGTGCATATGGAAACCAAAAGTCAACCTGAGGTGTCATTCCTCAGAACACCATCAACTTTGTTTTTTAAGACAGTCTTTCATTTTTTTTTTTAACCTGGCCAGCCAGGGAGCTCTGATGACACCGTATCTTACTTCCACCTGTATCTACCTCACGTCATCGTGCCTAGGTATTTTATGTGGATTTTGGGGATCCAATTCAGGTCCTCATATCCTGGAATGAACTTAAAAATCTTCCCAGCCCATAATAGAACTCTGATCGTGAGAGCTTCTTCTCCAAAGAGAAGAACTATGAGAACTGTTTTGGGTTTTATTATTATTATTATTATTATTATTATTATTATTATTATTATTATTATTATTATTATTATTTTATATATTCACATTACATCCTGGTCCTAGCCCCTCCCTTCTCTCCTCCCAACCCCACCCTCCTTCCCTCTTTCCCCCTCCCCCTCCCTATTCTTTGGAAAAGGAGCCCTCTCTACACACCTACCCACCCCACCTCATCAAGTCACATCGGGACTGAGTGTGTCCTCTTCCACTGTGGCCTAGCAAGGCTGGCTCTCCACCTCCAGGTATGTCTTAGTGTCTGTCTTAGTTAGGGTACTATTGCTGTGATGAAGCATCATGACCAAAGCTACTTGGGAAGGAAAGGCTTTACTTGGCTTATACTTCCACAGCACTGTTCATCATTGAAGGAAGTTGGGGCAGAAACTCAAGCAGGGCAGGGTCCTAGAGGCAGGCGCTGATACTTGTCATGTCATAGAGGGGTGTTGATTCCTGACTTGCTCACTGAGGCCTGCTCAGCCTACTTTCTTATGGGACCCAGGACCAACAGCCCAGTGATGGTACCACAACCCACTAATTAAGAAAATGTGCTACAGGCTTGTCTACAGCCAGATCTTATGGAGGCAATTTCTCAATGGAGGCTTCCTCCTCTCTGTTAACTCTAGCTTATGCCAACTTGACTAAAACTAGCCAGCACAGTCTGTGTTGCCTATGGATTCCAGGGCCCCACTACTAAAGAACTCACCCCATTTCTCAGGAACAATGGATGATGCTACTGGGTTCTCAGACGTCAGTGTGTGCCTGACATTTAATGCAGCTTCTTGGCCTTTTATATGGAGAACATAACAAGATGCAGAGAG
>OU015747.1:82873327-82892914 GCA_907169655.1 Acomys percivali | reverse complement strand
CTCTCTCTCTCTCTCTCTCCAGCTCTCTCTCTCTCTCCTTAGACAAGGTCACACTGTACATCCCTGGCCATCCTATAACTCCTGTGTAGACCAAGCTGGCCTTGAACACACAGAAATCTGTTTGCATCTGCCTCCTGGGTGCTGAGAATAAAAGGGGTGTGCCAACAGACCCACTGTTACACACACACACACACACACACACACACACACACACACACACAAACTGTGATGTTAGTAATAAGTTTAATAAGTTATTTTAATATCTTTTTAAGATTTAGTTTACTTTAAATCCTGTGTGTGTGCTTATGGGTTCAGGTGCTTGTGGGGCCCCAGAAGATGGCACTGGATGCCCTGGAGCTGGAGTTGCAGGCAGTTGTGAACTGCCCAGGGTGGATGTTGGGAACCAAACTCTTGAAATTTCTGCAACAGCAGTTTAAGCTCTTGATTGGTAAGCCATCATTCCAAACTCCATAATATCTTAAGTATATTCTAGTGCCTATAATGCATTTAGAAACATATGCCAAGAGCAACAAGGCAATTCTTATAAGCTGGCCTACAGTAACTAGTGAATACACAAAATTGCTTTTATCATAATTAATAATCAAAGATATGTAAATTAAAAAGAGGACATTTCACCTATGAAATTGGCAACAGATTTTAAAATTCAGTGTTGATAAGAATTGGTAACAGCACACTACGCTTCCTCAGGAATATAGGTAGAAACAAAAGCAGTCGCAGTGACCAGAAGGAAAAAAGCACTTACATGGAACCTGGCATATCCTTCCTTGCCTTGGAATATCACACAGGCATTTGTGGTGGTTTTGAAAAACAGTGTTGTTCTACAATGTTCACAATGTGACAAAGATGTTAGCACACAAAACTGAAAATATAACATGGTGGCTGGAATTGTGTGATCCAGGTGAGGGAGATGGTCCAAGCAGTAGACACTACACAGATGCGGTGTTTGCAAGCTTATAATCCCAGTGCTGGGGAGGGACACACAGACACTCTCCTAGGGCTTGCCGGTCAGCCAGTCTAGCCTACTTGATGAGCTCAGGCCAATGACAGACCTTGTCTAAAAAACCAAAAAGGTGGGTGGCACCTCATGAATGACCCAATTTGACCTCAGGCCTCCACACATATACACATATGTCCATATACAAGTAAACACAAGTGCATGTATACTCTCACCCACGGATACACATATACAAAAATGAATTGTCTAATTGAATTTCTTTGAGATGGTCTCTCCCTGAACCTGGAGCTCACTGGCTAGCCATCAATAGCCCCAGGGATCTCCTGTCTGGGCCTCCCCCAGCGCTGAGATTACAAATGTTCATGCATGGGTTTTTTGGGATCAAACTCAAGTCTTCATGCTTGCTTGATAAACGAGTTATCCTCTGAGATATCTCCCTACCTCTTCAGTTTGGAATCCTTGACTGTAAAATTCTTGATTGAAAGCAGGAAACGATTGACAGTTTTCTGAAATCCAGTGATTCGCTGACTTTGTCCTGGGCCCCAGAGATGTCAGAGAGGAGTACAAGAGGCTTTCTCATGCTGTTTGGTTAGTCTCTGCCCATGAACATCTCCTCTCTAAATGTAGCTCTTTTCTTCCCATTACCCCTCTCTGTGGTAGCTGAGATTCGCATTCAATTACTCTCAGAGGCTCCTCTAACCGAGTTCAGATTCCTGGATATGGACTTGTCTCCTTGCCCATTGAGCTTGTCAATCAATCCATCAGATGGGAGGGACCCAGGAGGATAGAAATTCAAGTTAAAGGAAGAACAAAACACAATTTGCCATGCAGGCATTGCTCTCACTTGGCTTGCACATCGGCACCAGTGGAAGTGGCAAGTGAGCCTGTTACATTGCTGTCACTCAGACAGCCAGGGGCCTTGTCTCACCAGCCTTGCTGAGAGGGTGGCATCTGGCCTGTGTCAATGTTCTGCTTGGAAATGCTTGACCCTTCCTCCTTCACTCTCCTCCTTGGCATCACACGGAGGTCTTCCAGATTGCTTTTCACCATCGCTGGGAATCCAAGGTGTCACTCAACAAAATGAGAAGCAAGCAGGGAACAAGGTGATGACTAAAGCACCAAAGCACCAGTGCTTTCATGCTAGTACCTGCACCAGGCTCAGTAACTGCCACCCAGGAGGAAGATGCAAAGGAAGGAGGCTGCATGCATTACATTTCTAGCTGTTCTGACTAAATATCCCACAAAAGGCAACTAAAGGGGAAAGGGATTGTTTTGGCTCACAGTTTAAAGACTCACAGTCCATCACAGTGGGGCCAGCATAATAGAGGAACAAGAAGCTATTGTCATGTTTCACCCAGGAAACAGAGAGAGATGCTGCTGTACTCAGATGATCTGCTTTTTGTGGGAAAATTGAGTTTTTTTTCCCATCTCAATTTATCTAATGTAGAACGTCCTCACAGACACATCCAGAGATTTCTCTCTTTAGTGATTCTAGCTCCTATATTAACCACCATGACCCCAAACCATAGATTAATTCCACGGTATGTGCCCCTCACACCTTAGTTTTTTTGGCTTCTCCAGCCCTGGAGTCATGGTAACTTAGCCTGCTGTAGACATAGCTGGGCTCCTTCATCATCTCTCAGACCCTGCAGGTACCATGAGTACCTGGCATCTGCTATGATGCAGCACAGAGATTTACCCATGTGCATACTGTGTTCTTTTTGTGGGGTTACCATGACCTCCTTCAAGGGACCAGAAGTAGCTTAATGACCAGATCTGGCTCCAGCTACTGATCCTCCTTGCAGTGCTGAACAGAGCCCCACCCCACACCCTACACCCTGCACCTCCAGAAATCTCTGCATCCCCTTTGAAGACCGCACTCCTGCGTTGACACGGATAACGGAACTTCAGTTAAAACACCCAACTGTTTGATGCTAATTGCCCATTCAGTCCAGTGTAGAGCTTGTTTTAATAGTGTATTTCTTTCCCACGTAAAGCTCTTCACTCCAAGACCTTGAAAGGTTTTATCATCACCTGGTTTACATATTGCAGAAGAGGATCTCAGTTTCAAAATGATCAGCTTTCACAGCAGGGATACTGATTTAGCACCGCAAGACTCTCCTTTGAACAGACATCCTTAGAGGGAGGGCTAGACCCACACTGTCAACCAGACATTGATTTTAAAAAATAGCTCAGATTTAAATACTATGCCTTTATTTAATCACTTCTTATGTTCTTGTGTTTGTGTACAAAAAGATATTTGTCCATATGCGCATGTTCCACCTCAGTTTTTGAGACCAGATCTCTCATTGTACCTAGAATTCATTGACTGAGCTAGACTGGCCAGCTAGCAAGCCTCCTCCTGCCTCTGCCTTCCCAGTGTTGGCATTATAGGAGTATACTACCACACAGCTTTAGAAACATTTTTATTACCGTTTATTTATTTGGCAAAGAGAATGGTCCATACATGCCATGGCACCCATGTAGAGGACAGAGGACAACTTACAGTGTAGTCAGTTCTCTTGTTCTACCATGTGGATCTGAGAAATCAAATTCAGGTCATCGAGCTAGAGGCATTTTATTGGCTGGGGAATTGAACTCAGCTCCTCTCACTTACACAGCAAACAGTTTACCTGCTGAGCTATCTTCCTATCATTGAACCACTTCTCAATTAGGAAGTAACCTAGGGACCCAGCAAGTAGAATCAGGGTAAGTGTGGAAGCAGGAATCTAAAGTGCCTAATCAAATCAACGTAATGACAGTTGAAGAAGACCCATTCATTCTGCTAATGTCCAGCTAAGCTTCAACTCAGGAAGCTCACAAGTACCAGACAGAGCATCCCAAAGGAGCAGAATGAAAGCAGAAGATGAGCTGACACCAGCATCCTTCCCTCCCCGCTTCCTGACTGCAGAGGCCGTGTGACTGGTTGCCTCATGCTCCTGCCATGAAACTCTCCTTCTGTGATGGACTGTGAGCCCAAATAAGCCTTTCCTTCTTTGGCCTTCTTTGGTATTTGTATGCATTTTGTCATAGCAATGTGTAGCCAGTTCACTATTTTCTATATGTTTGCTCTCCTCATGCTGTATGCAATGAGGCAAAGGTAAAATAACCGGAAAGGAGGAGGTAAGGGGTGGCTGATTTTCATGGAGTAGATGATCATAGGATGCAGATTACAGAGCATACATGGATGCTCTGTGTTCGTTGGGAGCACAGTCTGAACTCCAGTACCCACGCTAACAAGCCAGGGATCCACATAAACGCATACATTTTACTCCAGCTCCAATGTGGGAGGAGACAAGATCATTGGGCAATTCCTGGCTTCCAGTTCAGGCGAGAAAATATGAGCCCCTCATTCAGGGAGAGACTCTGCCTCAGAGGAATAGGTGGAGGGTAACAGAGAACATCCATCAGCCTCTTCTGGTCTGCTCACACACACATAGGTGTGCCTACACATCCCCTCTCCACACATGTGCATATATACACATATCTTAAAAGAAAAAGTATAAAAACCCAAATATGTATTTATATATGTGTGTATGTATGTATGTATGTATATATGTATGTGTGTGTGTATGTTATGCTCTGAAACTACCATGAGAGAAGCCTGTGTCCTTTAGTAAGTACATCCATGAATAGTGGAAAGACATGCAGTGGCTCCAGAACACTGAATCTTTCTTCAAGAACTCTGACACCAGGAACTGAAAGAAGAGACTTCCCTTAAATGTGAAAACATTTCCTAGATCCTCCATGCCCTAAATCAGCCATTGGTAAAGAAAATTGAAGCCATAAGATTTTTCTAGACCTCTGATCCTAGGAATCACCCAGACTGTTTTATACCTACTTAGACACAGGGGTATCAGACTCTGGAGTTCAGGCTAAAATGGAGACCAAACCCAGGGCTTTGTACAAGCTAGACCAGCGCCTGACTAGCTGAGCCCTAACCCCAAGGGTCTGTATTTGAAAACAACTCCAGGGCATGGCCAGGGTTGAAACCCACTGTTTGAACTAAGCAAGTATCAGTGCCCGCCCCTGGGTCAGATGCCTGGAAAGCTCTAGGTACCGGCAGCCAACAAGAAAGGATGTGAAGATGGGTGTTGGAGGGTCAAAGAGTAGTCTTCTTACAAATGGTCCCACTCACAGAAAACTGTGGAGGTGCAGGACACAGCACCATGGGAGAATGTTCTGGAAGGAAAAGGCATTGAGCAAAAAATGGAGAATGTGAGCAAGAAACCAGAGCCTCTGTCCCAAGAGACTTAGCAACTGACATATCACAAGGCACCCTGCATGCCCGCATTCTTCCCAGGCTCATCCACACCACAGCTCTGCTTGCTCACACCCAGACAGCATCATGGGAAGGCTGCCTAGACCACACAGCGGCCTCAGGAGGACATTCCTAGAGAGATGGAAGGCATCAAACATAAACGCTCCCAGTTCTGAGATGCATTTCTGTGGTCTGACCCAGTTTTTGGTCACCTAGGAAACATCCCACCACATGTTCTCCTGTAGCATCTCAGCTGGAGTGATACCCTATGAGGTCATGGTGGGATGCTTGATAAAGCTCTACAGGACAGACATCTTGTGTCTCCTCCCACTTGTTTGCAACTCACTGGCAAGTGCTGATCCTCCTGCTTCCACCCCTCCAGTGCTGCAGGGACTGCTAGGATACTGTGCCTCCAAGCTGGTTTAGGAGGTGCTGAGGATACAGCCAAGGGCATCAGGCCCGAGCGTAAACTTGTTCCTGGTGGACTGAGAGGGTTTCTCATCTGCTTATGATTATGTAGTATGTATTATGGGGGTGTAAAGTCCAGAGGATAATATTGATTGCTCTGCTCCATCTCTCTCTGCCTTATTCCCCGAGAAAAGTTCTCTCTCTGACTCTAGAGCTGGGCTGGCAGCCAGAAAGCCCCAGCCACCTACCTGTCTCTATCCCCCCCCCCCCCCCGCCTCCGGCCCCAACTGGGCTAACAGGCAAGCACAACCATGCTCAGTTTTTACACAAATACTGGACATCTGAACTCTGGTCCTCATCACTGCACAGTTAGTGTTCTTACCCATGAAGCCACACCTCCAACCCTGCACTTTAGTCTTCAAGTAGCAGTGAGATCTCTCAGAGGCCATAAGCAGGTGATCTGGGGTCATGATTCTCATGTGTTGCTCCACATCCCAGTGACCAGGGAGCTTGTATACATCCTGACATGGACACCAGCCCACTCCCCACAGCCATTACCACAGCAGCCTCAGGGTGTGAGCCAGGCCCCCAGAATGTTCCAGAGCCCTTCCAGTGAGTCCAGTGAGCAGATGTGTGAATGAGTGTGGGAATGGCTAGTTAGCGGAGTGCACCTCAACGTGGAACACTCATCGGGTTATCAGAGCAATGTCCAAGGGCTGGGAGGAAAGGTCAGTAGAGAACCTGCTGTGATGGTGGGAGGCCTTTAGCTCAAGCCCCCAAACCCATGTTTAAAAAGCCAATCCTAGCATCAGAGGGTCAGACAAAGGGATCCCCTGGGTCTCAACAGCCACTCTGACTAGACTGAAAAAGAGCCTTAGGTTCCAGTGAGAGACCCTATCTCAAAGAAAGAAAGGAAGAAACAAAGAAACAAAGAACGAAAATAAAAGAGAGGAAAGGAAGAAGAAAAACATCTGGGGTTGAAGCCATATCTCAGTAGTTAAGAACACTGTCCACTCTTCCAGATGACTAGAATCCAATTTCCAGCATCCTGTACGGCATCTCACAAAGGACTGTAACTCCATTTCCACGTAATCCACCTGCCCTCTTCTGACCACTGTGGGCACCAGGCACACACATGGTGCATAGATAAGCATGCAGACAAAATACCCATACACATAAAATAATACAATATATTAAAGACAGATGCCCCAAGTTTGAATGACACATGTTCCCCTAGGCTCACATATTATAACACTTGGACCCTGGCTGGCGGTGATGGATGTTTGAGGAGGTTATGGGCCTTTAGGAGGTATAGGCTTGCTGGAAGAAGTATGTCACTCAGGGCAGGTGTAGAGAGTTCATAGTCTCACCCCACTTCCACTTCATTCTGTCCTTTGTGTTTGTGGTTGGTGATGTGGTCTCTCAGCATCCTGCTCCTGGTACCTTCTCATACCTCCCCCACCAGACTATCTATGAAACCAGGCTATCGCTCAGAAACTCCCCCTTCTGTAAGTTGCTTTGGTCATGGTGTTTTATTACAGTAACTGGAAACAAACCAATACAGACCTTGAGGAATGACACCTGAGGTTGACCTCTGGCCTCCATGTATATGCGCCTATACATACATGTACCCATGAGCACACAAATACACACAAAACTACATCATGGCCAGGACCGAACTCTGAGACATTCTCCTCTACCATCATCATGGGGTTGGAAGTCACAGGCTGCCTGTGGGGTATGTGCCTCCGGGCAGTTTCACACCCCCAGGGCCTCTGTCAACAGAATACTAATAGATCATATACATTCAAAACAAGACTGTGGTGGGAAGATATTTGGCCAAGAATCCATCCGCAAACTTAAGCCTCACCTCCCAACTTTGGGTCCCTTTGGGAACTCTGTGTTCTAAACAAAAACACCTCATTGTATCTGGGTTGGATGTCCCACAGTCCCATGGTCAGTATACCTTTCAAGATGAGCAGTCTTGTCCCAGGGGTGTTTGCTGATTGAATCCACAATCAGGAACAGAGAGGGAGGGAGGAATGCCTGCTGCTGCCCAGCTCCCTGTCTCCACTTATACAGTCCAAGATCCCACTGAGGGAATGACGCTGCCCACAGTGGGCAGTTCTTCCCACTTCAACTAACTCAATCAAGATAACCCCCCAACAGACAAGCCCTGAGGCCCACCTCTCAGGCAATTTTAGATCATGCTAATTTGACAATTGACTGTCACCATCACACACATCTATGATCCTAACAGATCAGTGAACTTAATGAACTTTTTTTTTTAAACGTTTCAATAAATAAATCAATTATGAGGTTAGAAATGAAGGAGATGGACTTACACATCATCCCTGTATTCATCTGTCTGCAGGTTAGATCCAAGAGGGACTGACCAATGAGTTTGCCAAAACAAGAGACAAGTTTGGTGTTCATTCCAGTTGGACCAGCCAGAGCCCCATCCCCCACCCCCGCCAACAATATAAAACAAGAGGTAAAGAGCAATGAAACAAGGCATGAAGAGCAGGTGGGAGTGGCCAACTCTAGCTGGGTCAGGGTGAACTGCCTTAGTAAGGGAGTTTGCACAGAATACTACTGCCCTTCCCCCTTATGAACTTTGCATCTTTAGCATGCTTCAACCCCTCCTGTGCATCTTATATATTTACATATAACAGACTGAATTATGGGTAAAATAGGCTATTGCAAAGAGCTGGACTCTTTCTGGAAGTATCCACCCCGGAGAGACACAGGGAGAGGGATAATAGAAAGGAAAGTAATATGACTCTCTATCTAAAGAGCTTAGTATTGTTGCATTGTTTGCCTCAACTGAACTCTTAGATACCTGCTGTGCTACTGTGTTTCATGTGAACTTTCCTCTCAGAAGCTTAAGAACCAAGACTGTTGCTGGGGTCCAGACTGGCAGAAGTTGGAGATCTCATCAACTCTACATGTATTTTATGCTAACTAGTGTGTGCTTTGATTTTGGCGCTATGTAAACAGTGGGTGGCCTGTTTCATTAAGGACCCTACCCTAATGTCTGTTAGCCTGGGCTTTCTATAATTGAACATACCTTAACAGGATCTCCAAGAACAGGTTAGACCAGGCAGAAGGCTGTTTTGAGCATCCACAAATAGAGAGAGGCCCAAAGAAGCCTAAGGTGGATCTGAATGCCCAGGCTGTGGTGCCTTTAATAGACTCATGGAAATGAGGCCAGAGAATTAGCAGGGCCAATCATGAAAGGCCTCATATAATGCAGAAAAAAGAAGGCTCATATAACCCACCAAATCATTTCTCCAGTGCTTACTGAAGGACTTAGACCAGGAGACCAAACATAATCCAATTTTAGCTTTAATAAAGCCACTTTAAAGTCAGCGTGGAGGATGGATTTGAGGGAGGAGAGATTAAAGTGAGAGCCCTTCGCTGTGTCTGCATGTGGGGATCAACTGGTACCCTTTCAGAAACAAGCATCTGTCTGGGTCCCACCTTCTGCAATCCAAAGACAAATACGTTGGGCTATGACTTATGTGGCAGCAATGTGACCAGCTGGAAGTGGTCACACATTTGGTCACACAGGATCTGGGGGTACCCGGGAGCTTGTTTTTGTTTGAGTTTTACAGTTGAATCTATATATTGAGTCAAGCAGATAGGTTTTTCAGTGTGGGCAAGACTGCCACCCTGTCCACTAAAGACCTAAAGAAACCAAAACGTCTAAGAGGTGAGTCCAGTATGTGACACCTGAGCCAGAACATTAGAGATGTGTCTAATCTTCTGACAGTGGGAAACAATGCTATCTTCTCCACAGGTCACATTTAAGAACCACACAATAGTTATCTGCCCCCCAAAACAATGCAAAAACAAAAACAAAAAATACCCTCATAATCTTTTAAGTTTACATCCATAGCCTGTCCATGGCATCGTTAAGCCTGTGGACACTTGGTTTAGATGTATCTTGTGCCAGCATCCACGATTTCAGGGCCTCAAGTATGCTGTTTTTCAGACAAGACCCATACCTTCAGCTTCCCCGGTTCTCAGGGAAGCTGGTTCTTTGGGTTTAGCCTGGAACTTGTTCTCTTCAGTCTTTATTTACCAACCCAGATATTATGGGATATAAGCCTGTTCTTCTTAATAACACACACACACATACACACACACACACACTTTAAAAAAGTTTTTCCTATGGCCAGTTGTGGTGATTTATGCTGGTAAGAAATGCTAAAGATACAGTAGCAGAAGGGTCACAAATTTGAGACCAGAGTAGGCTAAATAAAACATATTACACGTGTGTTGGATGTGTAACAATATGGTATGAAGTGCGTGTCCAGCATTTACAGAGTACCTGGTGCATTGAATGCTTGGACCAATCCTTGGTCATACAGAGGGATGACACAAGGAATGACTGTAAGGTCAGTACAGAGCAGAGCCACCACTTATGGAGTAGATGACAGGGCTGCTGTTGGTGGCTTGTGAGGCAAGGAGAGGAGTTAAGTCCCAAGTGTCGGGTCAAGGACTTGGAAAGCCAGGATGGCGAGTCCCCTGAAATGCATTCATCTACATGGGACACAAAAGAAAACCAAGATTTAGAAGACGAAGAATCCATTTTGCAAGCTCGAGGGACCTACTGAAGTACATGTCCATTATTCTGAGAGACAAGAGTGAGAGGGCAAATTCCTAAGTCAGTGGCATAGAACTGGTACACTTCCGGCAGTCACTGGGGTCAGAGCCCTGGACCCCGTCTGCCCTAACAAGCTAAGCTCCCATCATCCACAGGCCAATTAAACAAACACATAATAGTGAAAAGCAGAAAAAGAAGATGATGTCAATGTGGCCACATGGGAAGAAGAAGAGAAAAGGGGTCCACTGCCCCACCGAAGTCCACCTCCAGGATCCTGGCACAGAGTTAGGTTTAAATAGTGCGCAGGAAGTACGTATAGCCACGCAGTCCTGGCCAAGGCTCGGTCCTACCCATCATCTTTGTTTCAGCTCCCATCTCTTCTGCAAGACAGTCTAACAAGTTGTCAGAATTGTACAAATTTTTTTCTCTTCTCCCTGGAACCACACTTCAGCCTGTTCCTTCTCCCAGAATGACATTCCTGGGGGGAAATTTTTTGAAAATAAAGAGTCCCTTGTTTTAAGATTCACTTATTTTGTTCTATGCGTATAAGTTTTTTGCCTACGTGTATGTATGTGTGCCACGTGTATGCAGTGACCGTATAGGGAAAGAGAGGGCACTGGAACATCTGGACAGCTGGTGTTATAGACACTTATAAACTCAGCCATACGTGGGGTGCTGGGAACTGAACCTCTTGGTCTTCTGCAAGAGCATCCAGGGCACCTAACCACCAAACCAACTCTCGTACCCCTTAGAGGACCTTTATCCTTCCAGAACGAGAATACACAGGCCTGTGATGTGTCCGAGGGAGGATGGGTGGGGTTAAAAGAGAAGAGAGTTGAAGGGGGAGCCCTGGGAGAGCTGTTAGCTGGCAAGGAACTGGGAGATGAACAGGAGCCTGGGAAACAGATTGAGGCTTCATGATTGCGAAGGACCAATCATCTAAGTCTGAAATTCCAGGGAAGGTGGCTCAGGGAAGGCAGGGGTCAGATGGCGGAAGGTTTCCAAGAGCAGATGAGGAGAAGCAGAGAAATGGCAGGTGTAAGGTTGCCCTCCGAAGCAGCTGGGGTGAGGGGGAATGTTAGCCAGGGAGCAGCTGGAATGGGATGTAAGATCGAGGCCGGATGGATGCTCGGCCGCGGCCGCTATGACAGAAGAGCACTGAGCTGGTTCACGAAGAAAGAGCCGCAGATGGGTGGAGCCCAGACCACAGAAGGAGGAGAGTAATGACTCACTGTGGCTTAGGAGTCCTGAGGGGACCTGGCTACCTTCCAGAGCACACGTATAATTGAGGCTCTGCTGGAGGAAAAAATAGTGTAATGGCAGGCGGTGTGTGGAGGGTTTGAGAATGTTAGCTGAGGCTGAATAGCGCTGCTGTTGGGACTGAGGGAGAGAGAGAGAGGAGAGAGCTAGCTTGTCACAGGCTACAGATATCACACAGCCTGGCAGTACCTGGGAATGAACAGATACTTACCACTGAGCAGTTGAGAACAGCGAAAATGTACCAAGCCCCACCCACAAGCAAAAATGACAGCCCTGGCCCACACTACCAACCGGCAGCAATCTCACACCCGTATTTACTCCTCCGCTCCACAATTCAAGGTCTCTACACAGAGAGGGCTAAGGGTAACAGCCTGAGCCTCACCCTGGAACAGAAAGGTGTTATACCAGGGCTCATGCAATCTCCTAGCAGAGAGTGTGTGCCGGACAGCGAGCCGGTGATGGGAACTCAGGTACCCTTGCAGAACCAGGGCCCTCCTAATGAGACACTGGACCAGCAGCTTCTTATCAGGGACTTGCCAAACCTGCAAAGTCTCCAGTTCCATCCAGCAGCTACCGGAGGAGGAACGCCAAGGAGGAGGCCCAGCCAGCCATTTATGCTTTAACAGGCCCCCAAGGCGATTCTAACACACAGGATAATTTGAAGCACTGACCCATTATAATAAATGACTTCTTTGCCAAAGTGTAAAGCAAATAAATTTTACCATTTATCACTTCTCTATTGTATGTGTAGGGGACACACTCCTATTATACAATCAGCAAATTATCTGGTGCTTACTAAGGTCCACTGTGTCTCAGATGTGTTACAGCCAGCCTTGAAGGTGACCTCCAGAAGTGTATGGTTAGTTTTTTAATTACCAACTTGCTGCAGCCCAGAATCACCTGGGAAGAGATCCACAGCTGGGGAATTGTCTAATCAGGTTGGCCTGTGGATATGCTCAGGCAGGAGTTATTTTAATTATTAATTAATATAGGACAACCTGCCCCATTGTGAGCAGCACCATTCCCTAGGCAGCTGGGCCTGAGCAATGCAAGTGTCCTGAGAGCAAGCTGAGCAGCAGAGAACAAGAAAGCAGAAACCATGGGCTTCTCCACTCTCTGCTTTTAACTGTGGATGAGGCTTTACATTCCTGCCTCAATTTCCCCACAATGCTGGACTGTAATGTGGAATTATGGTCCAAATAAACTCTGTATCCCCTGAGTTGCTCTTTGCTGGGTGTTTGTCATAGCAACAGAAATAAAAGTAGAATAAGAAACAAACCTTGCTATTCTTACTTTTGCTTTAACTCCTCCCATATTGAACTGTGGGTCCCCCTGTCTATGTGACCAGGGGGTCCTCAGTAAAAATTCATAGCTACCTCTGATGCTAGGTCATAAAATCCATTGCAATCTCCAGTAGTCTGGAGCCTCTTGACCCAGGGGACACAGACAGCATGCATAAAAGGAAAGTGAGCAGCCCATCAGAGAAACCTTTACGAATAGGATGGAGACATTGGGGCAGCTATGTGAAAGTGTCACTCTGGAAATGCTCCTGTAATCCCACCACAGCATCCAGATGACTGCAGCCTACTCTCATTCCTCCCTCCCCTCTCCCTTCCCCCATGTGTGGAAGACAGGAGCCAGCCTGAATTGGCATTCTTCAGGTGCCAATTTTTTTTTTTAAAGACAGGGCTTCTCTCTGGCCTGGCACTCAGCAAGCAGGTGAGGCTGGCTGGCAGTGAGCCCCAGGAACCCTCCCTTCTATCCTTCTGAAGCACGGGGATGTCACTCTTGCACCTCCATGCCCAGCTCTTTAATGTGCATGCTTAGGATCAAACTCCATTCCTCATTCTTGCAAGAAAAACACCGTGTCAAATGAACTCTCTTCCCAGCCCCGCTCCATCTTCTCATAGTACATAAGGAACTATGGTGGCCTTATGCCTTGGGAATGACAAGTGTCACAGAGTCTGGGTGTGTCCTGCAGACTCTTCCACTGCACCGATAGCCATCCCTTAGTCCACAATTGATCAGCTTGTGTGTTCTAGAACCCTGGCTCCATGGACTCACCTTCTCCCCACAGCCATCCTTCGCCTGTCTGCCAGCTATCCTTTCCCCTCTTTTAAAGAAAGTGTCATCTTCTTGTGCTTGATCTTTCACTAAATGATAGACAATAAATGGTTCTTGCAGTACTTAACTCTGGGATGCTGTTTGCATATTCATTATCTTCCAGGCTGTAACATCCACTGACTGCTCTGGCTTAGCTAGCTTCATGCTGTTTGGTGAATTCGGAGTTAGACACCTGGGCTGAATAATCAGTCAGGCTTTAGGAGGGGACCTTTGGCATGTCCCTTTTAGATTACTTTTTAATCCCGTGTGTGTGTGTGTGTGTGTGTGTGTGTGTGTGTGTCTGTGTGTGTGTGTGTGTGTGTGTGTGTGTGTGCAGGCATGTGAATACAAGGGTACACATATGTGGGAAAGATTAAGCTTTGTCACAGGTGGAAGCAGTCTTGGTGGGCTTTACCCTTGGGGCACCCCATGAATACCTTGTGATAGACTGAGAGGAGCCAGTCTGGGCCTGGAATTCAGGGAGCAGACCTGGGAACCCCACCTGGGCTATTGTTTTCCTAATGGACCCTCAACGGGAGAAGGAGACCGCCCTTCCCATGTGACTCAGGCAGGTGGGAAAGAGAAAAACAACAGATTCAGCCAGGGGTTTTGGAGAGAGCGTGTGGAGAAAGCGAACAGGCTGGACTATCACGCGGGCCAGAGAGACACCTAAGGACTCATCCCGTGGAACGGATACCGGAAGGTTCACTCTTTTGTCCCTTTAACCTTTTTTCCTTCTTGTGTAAGCTAGTTGGGTTGTACAATAAAGTTTAATTGTTAAGAAACAGAGCCAACACACATATGGAGGTCTTTTTTGAGACAGGGCCTATTATTGTCTGCCACTGCATACTCCAGCTGGCCCGTGGGTCTTTGGGACTTCTGAGTCTTTTGACTCCCATCTCATCATAGGAATACTGGGATTCCAAATTCGTTCTACTGCATTCCGGTTTCCTGAGTTCTGGGGATTCAACCATCTCTCCTCACGCTGGCCTGGCAAGCAATTTCCACAGTGAGCCATCTCCCCACATAGCTCATGCAACCTAGGAATGAACCTGTATTAAAGCTGCCACCCTGGGATGCTGGCATTTTGCGGGGCATAGTCTGAATGGATGGTGAGCAGAAGTGAAGGGGTAGTTTCTGACCTCGAATCTGAGCACTGGAGCAGAAGACAGACAGTGAATGAAGTGCTATGCCATGAGGCAATGAATGCAGCCACTGATACATATCTGGATATGGCACCAGTCTGTCCCTGACTCCAGAGCCTGACATGAGGCCCAGAAGAGTGCTAGATAGAAGCAAGCATTTCACAGGCCAAATGGCCTTACATAAAGTGCCTGGTCCCCAAGGTGGCAGTGATAGAAATGAAAGCATCTGAGCATAGGGACTGAGCCCATAGATTTGCATATTCTAGGCAAGGGCTCTGTCACTGAGCCACTCTACCACACTACCATCACTGACTGATGATTAAACAACTGTTTTTGGTGCTGGCACTGTACATAGAGACTGAGGAGACTCCACCTCTGCCTATAATGAGAACAGAAACAAAAGACTTCATTGTAAAAGCCCATGTTCTAGTTTTCTTTTATTATCTTTACCAAATGACATATGTCATACGTGGGGGGATAGGTGTGGCTTATTCGGTAAGGTGCGTGCTGTGCACCAATGAGGAGCTGGCTTTGGAGCCCAGGTGCTCATGTCAAATACCTGGCTTGGAGGAGGTAATCTCAGAGCTGAGGAGTCCAAGAAGATGGTGGGGGAAGGGGATAAAAAGAAGAAATCCAGGAGCTCATGACCATGGATCCGACTAAAGTGACTGAATCCATGAACTCCATGTTCAATGAGACCCTTTCTCAATAATACAGTGATGTGCCATTGAGAAGATACTCTGCTTACCTCTGCCCCTGCCAGATTCTAAATATGCATCTATATATGTACATATACACTTCATAAATAAACTTAAAAGGCATTCACTGGATACCAGAGAGCCCAGCATTCAACCTAAGACTAGATGCACATCTATTTATGTGAAAGTTATGACGCGTGTTTAGAATGAAATGTGTGTATGTGTGAATGTCTCTATATGTGTGTTCATGTACCTCTGTGTATGTGTATTGTGTGTATGCACATGTATCTCTGTGTGTATGCATGTGTCTGTGTGTGTGCAAGTATCTGTGTGTGTGTGTGTGCGCGCGCGCGCATGTGCGCGCGCCCGCGCACGCATGTGTGCACACATGTGTGTATCCTGGCCTGTTCAAAGGGTTAAATGTGGCCTCCCTGAGTAATATTTGCTGAGGACTCTAGAGACAGGTGAGGGTTAGGACTCTAAAAGACAGCTAGGCATAGGATCTAGATTGCATGAACTGATAGTAGTCACAACCATAAGAGCGGCAAAGGGCTGTGTGCCCAGGGACTTCCTCCAGACTGCTGAGTGCTGTCCGCATCTACCTGAACCCTGCAATGGGCCCAGGAAGCAGGTCTTGCTGTCCCCTTTTTGCAGTAGAGGAAACTAAGAATGAGCAAGGCAGAGTGACAGGCGAGGTCACAGAGGTGATATAGCGAAAGCCGGTGTGCAGGAAGACGAGACAAGAAAGAATGCCTCTGCTGGCTTAGCAGTTAGATTCCTTTTACTCCATACTTTTCTAAATAACACACTTTCAAATACATATTTACTCACCAAGTCTAACCATTAAGCATCAAGGGTAGACCTCTGAGCTCAGAGAATATGTTCTAAAAGCCACGGAAAAAAATGGACCTTTTGCCAATCTGAAAGCCAATTAGTGCTCAGTGTTTTCTCTGGTTGCCTCCTGTGGAAAGTTGCTTTTTTTTTTTTTTTAATCAAAATATTACTTAATGGCAAGATCCCAGTGGAATGTTCTAGAAGACCGTTAGCAATTGTTTGTGGTCTATTATTTAAACTAAAAATGATACTGGGGAAAATTATACTTGACCACCAGCCTCTCAGACTGAAAGTAGCCAGCTAAAAAGGAGACTCCAAGACTAAGATCTTTTCCAGACTCCTGCATCCTTGAGAGGTTTCAATGGGAGGAAGGGCTCGGGCATCATTTAGAGGGGTTCGTTTAAAAACAACAGGATTACATTAACCTTCAGGGGAGGGGGAGGGGGAGCGTTATGCAAAACTCAAGAAGATTCTGGAAGGAAAGGAATGAGGATTCAGGCTGCAAAGAAACATCTCAGCCCAGCAAAGCAGACAAAGCTATCCATCATTAACCTCATTTAAAACACACATGACAAATTGCCGAGAAAATGTATGATGAGCTCCATTCTTCAACAGCATTAGGAATGGACAAACTGGATGTCTTTTCTACCCTTAATTTGGGTAGAAGTCTTTGAGAGTTGATCTTTTTTTCTCTCACCTTTGTGGGGCCTTTCTCCATTCTAAAATGAGTATCAGTGTGCAAGTCCCCCCCCCCACCCCCATCCCCCGCTATGACCTGCAGGTGTTGTGCCCAAGGTAGCTCTAATAAAAATCTCAACCCAGGAAGAGGGATGGCTTGCGATGCTATTTTAAGCATCTGTTAGCTGAACTATCATATTAATGAGGCTGAGTCCTTAATCCTGCTTTTTGCTTATGATCTGCAGGCAGGCTGTGAAGACTCTAAATCACTCAAGGTGGGCGAAAGACATAAAGAACCAGTCTAGAATGAAAACCTAGCTGACCTAAACAGTTATTGACTTCTCGGGACATGGGAAAGAATAAAAAGTGTAGCCATGGGAGAGAGAGTGGGTGTCAATGTCCCAGTTTGCCAGGCCAGGGAAATCTATAAACCTCCATAGCTATCTTCCTTGTGGCTAGCTCAGGGACATCATCCCTAAGCCCTTAGGTCCACAACAAGAATTAATGTCTGTGCACTGCTGCCCCCTGCTGGACACACGGAACCCAGCTAGACACACTTTTGTCTGGGGTCCAAGAAAATGCCATTTGCCATGTCAATTAGTTTTCAATTCTCTCTCCTCCACCCCCTGACAGTGCTTTCCACCCTCAGGACACTGTTAGGAGACAATTCCATCTAGGCTAATGGGAAAATATTCCTTATAATGCAATTTTAGAGCTTTCTCGTGGATAACCCCAGAGATCATCTCTCGGCGAGCTGGCCAGAGACAGTGGAAAAATACAAAACACACCATCTTGCTGTTCCAATGCTGTCTTATTAAAACACTCCTTTGAATTTACATGAATCCAAGCACGATGCTTTCTCTCCTTAGAGGAAGTAGGGGCAGCCAGCGTGTCAGCCAGCCCTTCCTCCCCCAACCACTTTGCGTGATGCTTATGAATACACCCCTTTCTCACAAGGCTGCTGCAGACAGAATCAAACCGTCCTCACGTGTCCAAGATCCAAAGCCCACTCCTGAAAATGATATTATATTCTCAGCACGCCAGCTGTGAGCTGTGGAGGTGGGGAGATGACACCGGGTGTTCTTTTACAGGCGCGTTTGAGGAGATGCCTCAGAAAGAGTGCAGGGTGGAGGGAAGGGACTAGACTTAGTTATGGCGGCCAGTGTTCCAGTGCATGTGGTTATGGAGGGATACATCAAGACTAACCTGTGAAAGAAGCCAATTGACAGGAAGACTAGAGATCACTTCCCACCAGGACTTCACGTGACAAGCACAGAATGCCTGGGGAAAACCCTATCTTCAAGTCTGGAAGAAGGTGGTGCTCTGTGAATGACCTGGTAGTGAGAAGGGGCTTTTGAATCTCCGTACTGATGCAGCCCTCTGGCCCACTTCCACTCTCAGCAGCAACTTCGTCTTTCTTCAGGACTGTCTGTACTTCTCTCACTATCTTTGTAGTCAGAGTCATTGTTCCTAGACATGGGAACCTGAAAATCCCAGCAGACACCCTGTGGGCTCTTATCCTCTTCTGTAACACCAGGGGAGGAAACATGGCATGAACAAACCCCACATCACCTCAGACAGAGTACACATCGGCTGCCATCTCTTAAGATCTCTCCCACACCAACCGTTCTAAACTAAGACAATGGGAAATCTGGGGTGGGTGGAAGGAAAGGGGAAAAGAAAGACTCTGCTTGGATTAGGTTGAAGCCTTTGTCAGCAGAGGAGCAAGCATCCTACTGGATGCTTTTCCTTCCTAGCCATGCCCCCCGAATCTCACCAGAAGCCCTATTTCCAGAAAAAGACCTGCAATAAATGTGACATGCAACCCCCAGTGGCTGGCTACTGATTTCACCCAATAAGATGATAATGCCCCCCCCAACCAGGTCTTCTCTCTGAGGTAAATAATATCATCATTTAGACTCCTGGGCCAGTCACATCTGCATCCCCGGGAGCTTGACAGATGTGCCGAATCTCAGCCCCATCGCAGTCCCACTGATATGGAGTGCAGCAAGTGGACCCGAGTAACAACAAGTGAGCACTTGCTGCACAAACACGAGGCTCTGAGTTGAGATCCCCCAGAACCCACGTGAAACTATGACACGATGGCACACATCTATAATTCCAGCATCCCTACTGGTGAGATGAGAGTTGGAGACAAGATGCCCCCACACAGCTTATCGTGAACCACTGGAAACATAGAAGGCTCTGTCTCCAACAAGGATGAAAGCAAAGACCAACACTGTGTGGTACACACCCCTACACACAAACACACACACACACACACACACACACACAATTTAAAAGAAAAATTGCTAGCTTTTGGCTGTCAATGAGGAAGGGGAGGGCTACTGGAGTTGATGATAGGAGTCAAAAATATATTTCTTTTGATCTGGGAACTTAAGGGTTTTTTTTTTCTTTTAATTCCCCAAACTTCTGTGCTTCCATCTTAAGCTCAGGTTTCTTACAGAGAGGCCAGTGTCTCTTTAGCTGACCCTAGTTCCCAGAGGAGAATGGAAGCTGACAGACAGGACAGCTGGCCAGAGGGGGTTACTATATAGAGGTCACTAGGCAGATGATTCACAGGCTTGTGTGAGGTGGAAGGCATGCCAGCC
>OU015747.1:82840202-82872802 GCA_907169655.1 Acomys percivali | reverse complement strand
AGAGAGAGAGAGAGAGAGAGAGAGAGAGAGAGAGAGAGAGAGAGAGAAATGAATTCTCTCTCAGTAGAATAATAGCCACATATCATGAATAGTCTCCCATCAGGTTGGTCCAAGTTTCACTGCCAAATACATTTTTCAGAACTTTTTGGGTCTGGGCTTGTGGACCTGTGTGGCTCAAACTCGGTCAGTTTTCTTAGCAAGGCTATTTGTCAAGATGTCACTGAAAAGGCTGTTTCCAAGCCAGGGGCTGTGATGTTTGACGTCTGCTTTCTTGGATCATTTATCTCAGAGAGCTCCCAGAAAGGGAGCCCCCCCTTCAGACCCCATCAGCTCTCCCCATCTGGCTGTTGTTCAGGTAATGAACGAATAGCACGAGAGACCATGTGTTCGTTGTCCCATGCCTGCACTGTGCCTTCAAGTGGCCTTGGGGATCCATGTCAGAGCCTGCTCCACCAGCTGGCACTGTGCTGAGTACATTAGGAGACACTCGCTACCTGTCTGAGGGCCAAGGGAACCACTTGTGTCTCTATCCGGTGAGAAACTGGGAAGAAACAAGCCCAGCAGTTTGAATACCATTTCAGCTTTGGTCAACAGAGGTAGTCTTGGTTGAATTAGAACATCGAGCTCACATCCATGGAGCTGGTGGTGCAGCTCTGTCAGTAGCACTTACAAAGCTCTGGTTTCCATCCTAAGCACAGCGTAAGACTAGATGTGGTGGTGCACAAGCGTCACAGCACGCCACAGGCAGAGGCAGCGGGGTCAGAAGTTCAGGGTCGTCCTCAGTTATATAGTGAGTTGAGGGATGACCTGGAATATATGAGACCCTATAACTACCCATCTCCAGACTAGGGGTTGTGCCTCTTGAAAGTCAAGTTAAACAACAAGGATGGCTTCTCTCCTCGACTATGCATGATACAAGTGATGGCAAATGCCATGTAATGTTAACAAGCATAGGCAATGCTTTGCTCGTGATGACATGAACAATACCTTCCAGATCCCAGCAGGGAAGGGCAAGCCCCTCATAGTGGGAGGAAATAACTTACTTTCATAAATTATCCTCTCACCTCAACACATGATCTAATATATGCACATACCTGTGAACACACACATAAATAAATAAATGTAATAAAAACTCCTCTTGTGCTATAATGCCTTCCTGTTTTATGATTCTCTCTCTCTCTCTTTCTCTCTCTCTCTCTCTCTCTCTCTCTCTCTCTCTCTCTTTCTCTCTCTCTCTCTGTCTGTCTCCCCTCCACCCCCACAGCACAGATGGAAAACATGATCTTCATTTTGCAGATAAGGATTCATCAAAGATTCCCCCAGCCAGCCTGCTGCCCACCTAAACCTTCAATCATGCTTGGAGTTGATCTTCTGCTCCAAATTCAGGGATCAACAAGTCACCTCTATAGAAAGGGAAGTGTGCAGAAGGGCTGAAAGGATTTGAGAGACACAGAGGGGGAAGCCAAAGGGGTTCTACGGAAGGCTGTGGCATTGGAGAGAATGCTTAGAGGACAGGTTCAGATTAGTTTCCATGTCAATTGGACACACCCAGGACTCATTAGAAATGGAGAGTCTCAACTGAGGATCTTCCCAGATCAGATTGGCCTGTCAGCCATGTCTGTGAAGAATTGCCTTGTTGGTTGTTGTAGGAGATTCCAAGCCATTTTGGGCATTGCCACCTTTGGGCAGGTGGCCCTGAGGAAACTTGCTGTGTCTAGGTCAGGAAGAGTAGCCCAGAAAGCTGCATCTTTCATGGTTTCTTCATTAGTTTCTGCTTGAGTGACTCTCCTCAGTGACGGCTTTTGACCTGGGAAGTGTAATCCCGAGAAAGCTTTCCTCCTCAAGCTTTTGGTCAGAGCGTTTCACCATAGCAAGAGGAAGGGACCTAGAACAGGGTGTGTTCATTATGTTCCTCGTTGTTGTGACTAAAGTACACGGAAGGAAGCAACTGAAATACCATTTCTACTCTTTGGTGCTTTGAGGAACTTAGTTCATCATGGCTAGAAAGGCACGGCAGCAGGAGCAGGAGGCAGCTAGCCGCATTGCACCTGCCCGCATTGCAGCAATCAGAACCTGAAAGTGAACCGGAAGTGACGCAGGGGTATCTGACTTCAAGGCCCACCCATACTTCCTTCAGCCGGGCTCCTTACCCTAAAGGTTCCACAGCCTTCACAAACAAGACAGCCATCTGGGAGCCAAGTGTTTAAACGCACGAGCTGGTGAGGCCTGTTCCCACATTCAAACCATGATGTAGTTTGAGTGGTGAAGAGGAAAGCTAATTGGAAGTGGGCTTCTATCAGGGTGGTCAGAGCACACTGGCTTCCACTTGGAATTTCCAGTGGTCTCTTCAAGCTTGAAGATAGGGCTTATATGAGATTCAGAGGGAAAATGGTCCTGAGTATTGATTGACTTCAGGGTCAATGAGGAAAGAGGCTTAACCCATAATAATTACACTGAACATATATTAGGGCTGGGGACAGAGCTCAGTGATCAAATGTTTGCTTGGTGTACAGGGGCGCTTTGGGTCCATCTAGAGAACCAAAACCAATTAATGGCTGCTATGAGAAAAGGGCTGGCCAGATTCTACCCCTCCCTGAGGATCTATACGTAGCTAATGGGTGCTGGTGGAGAGACCAATATTTTTAATGATTGGAAATGCTACTGGTAAATTGCCAGCATTCCTGTGAATAACCTCCAATCCATACTTCTGTGAGCAATTCTAATAAAATGATTCGCTAAAAATATTTTAATAAGTATGAGGAGTAGTTGGGAAGAGGATCAGTAGGAATGTTCTACTTTTAAAGTAAGTGTGTGTGTGTGTGTGTGTGTGTGTGTGTGTGTGTAGGGTGTAGGGTGTTTACACTTGAGTACAGTGCTCCTCAAGGACAGAAGAGGGTATTACATCCCCTGAAGCTGGGTTGGAGGTGCTTGTGAGCACCTGACTTGAATGCTGGAAACTATATATAGGACTTCTGTAAAAGCACTATATGCTCTCAACCACGTCTCCAGCCCTGCAGCTGTGCTTGAAAACAAGGATCCAGGACCATGGGGCAGCTGAAGCCTAAAGCACAGACAGTGCAGGTAGGCAGCCGGCTACTACAGCTGACACTCACGAACTTCATGCAGATGAGGAAATGGCACCTGCTGTTCCTTCTCATCCACAGCAAGTCACAAGGTGTAACTTGTCTCAATTCATGACAACCTGGATGTCAGAGACAGATGGATGGAAGAAGAGGGGTGTACCTCTGGGCTCGAAGGTAACCATGGGGAGTGGGATATGGCAAGGGTGTCCAAGCTTGCCAGTGAGGGATCTAACAATGGCAGGTGGCTGGATGGACAGTCCAGGACCAACACAATGAAATAATGGCTTCTTCTATGAGTGGCAGGCTTGGTGAAGAAAACATGGCTGGAGTGTACCATTGTTTAACTAGCAGAGCAGCTGCCACCATTGGTCACTAAGCTGGCAGCATGGCTTCTTGAACTTGGGCACAGACAAGAAGATGCTGGAGTGCTGCCTAAAATAGACTTCTGAGCTTCAGGTTACTTTCTCATGCCATAAATTTATGAAAGGACCTCTCTCTCTCTCTCTCTCTCTTTCTCTCTTTCTCTCTTTCCCCCCCCCTCTCTGTGTATGTGTGATTCTTTCTGGTGTGTATGTGCTCACATGTGTGCCAATACATGTATGTGTGGAGGCCAGAGAAACTTCAACAATTGTTCCTCAGGCTCTCTCTGGCATGGAGCTTGCCATGTAGACTAGGCTGGCTAGCCAGCAAGACCCAGGGATCTCCCTGCCTCCACTTCTCAAGAGCCCAGGATTACAAAGGCATCCCACCATGCCAGCTTCGCTCTCACATGGCTCTAAGGATTGAATTCAGGTCCTTATGGTTGCAGAGCAAGCACTTTAATGACCAAGACATTCCCCCATCCCTAACTTGAATTTACTGAAGCCCCTAGGTGAGGTCAGTTGTTGCCTGCTTGGATGCTTATGGAAAAATTACAGCTTATCAAATTCTGAGTATGTCCCAGGCTCCTCTTCTATGTCCTGGGCACTTTGCCTGTTCAGGGTGAATCTCTACAATGCCCCCTGCCCCCAGCAGTCCCAAACACAGAAAAGGAAACAAAGAGCAATGAAAGCTTCTAGACCCTCTGCCCAAGGTCACCCCAGCCTGAGTAGCCAAGCTAGGAAGGGCTCGCTTTCTCTCCTCATTTGCTAAAGCAGTTGTCACTGATGGCTGGTAGAGTCTTCACAGTGGAAAGGGAACAAGGGAATGACACAGAATTTCATTATGCGAACCATCAGAACTCAGTTTAATGGATTCTTCATTTTTTCTCTCTACGATTGTCCTATTCACAGAAGGAGTTAAAATGCTTTTATGTAATGATGACAAGAGAGAGGCTTTCACTTTCCTCATTTTTGAATGACCATAATTGGCAAAAAAAAAAAAAAAAAAAAAAGATGTAGCGCAATTTCTCTCACTCTCTCTCTCTCTCTCTCTCTCTCTCTCTCTCTCTCTCTCTCTCTCCCTCTCTCCCTCCCCCCCCCCCCCCCCCCCCCCCCCCACTCCCCAGTACCATGCAAACCTGCCTGGACCATTGTGAGTAAGGGTAATTTGTGCCCATAGAGACAGCTGTGGTAGCTTCTTTAGGGAACATGATTCTGCACCCCGAGTCCAGAATGTTCTTCCATCCACTGCAACTCTATCCATGCAACTCAGAGCCTCAGACATCTCTTTGGTTTCTAGACATTTGCAATCCTCTCCCAGATGGTTGCCAGTCTCTCTGAGTGGCTGTTCCAGAATCAGATACCAGGGAACTCTGCTTCCTGGTCCAAATGTCATTAAAAAAAAAAAAAAAAAAAAAAAAAAAAAAAGAATAGTGTCATCTGTGGTGCAGGGGTGAAGCAGATTGGCTCAGATGCCACACTGCCTGGCTCTCCTCCACACTGGCTGTGCACTGAGCTAGCCTGGCTGCGCACCATCTCTCCCTGCCTCAGCTCCCCCTTACCATTAAATTGGAATTACAATACCTGCTTCATGGGTGTAGTTACAAAGATTAAATAAAGTCCAGGAGAGGATGCACATGTGGAAGCCAGGTGTGCTGCAAATCATTTTCCATGCTGTTCCCTTGACATAGAATTGCTCACTGAATCTGGAGACTGCCTCCCCCCTTTTCTTTTCTTTCTTTTTGTGGCTAGGCTGGCTGGCCAGAAAGCCCCAACCCTTCTGTCCTCTCCACTCCTCCTCCACCTCCCCTCCTCACTGGGGTTACAGGTGTGCACAGCCACTCCCAGGTTTCTCACATAGGCGCTGGGGACTCTGTTAGGCATGCAGGTTCTGATGCTTGCTATGCAAGAACTCTACTCTGTGTTGCCATCCCCCATCCCTAAATATGCTAATATATTTAAAACAACTAAGGACAACGTCTGTCACATAAAATGCACTCAGATGCCAGCAGTTATGACTGCTCAGTTCTTTATAATCACCCAGCTGATGTCTGACATCCTCTCATGGGGCTTCTAGGGACGCAGACATGAGCGAGATACAATCTCTCCTTTCCAGAACTACCAGCAGATAAGTGACAAGTGATTGCATTAAAGGACAACACCAATTTGCAGAAGCACCCAGTAAGTTACCATGAGAGCCAGAGGGAAACAGACAACACTAAGGAGCTTCCTAGAGAAAAAAAAAAATGTGTGTGCTGTGTGGTCCACCACAGGGAGGGCACAGGCTGGTTAGGGACAGGGACTCTACATCCCACCACCACCATCACCCCCACCCCACCCACATGTGTAGGGGCCATGTGGGAGGCTAACTCTCCACTTCAAAAGAGCTATTGAAACATAACAAAAGTGATGGAGGTGGGGATAAGAATCCCAAAGTTGAACTACAGCCTGGCTGAGTAATTCATCTTTTTTTTTTAACTTAACGTTTAATTTTTTCTTTCTTTTTTTTTTTTAACACATTTTTATTGAAAAGTAAATAATTCATATTACATCTCATTTGCTATCCCATCGCATGCATCCTCCCATTCCTCCCTCCCTCCCGCTTTGACCCCATTCCCCTTCCCTATGACTGTGACTGAGGGGGACCTCCTCCCCCTGAATATGATGCTAGGGTATCAAGTCTCTTCTTGGTAGTCTGCTATCTTTCCTCAGAATGTTATTGGGCCTCCCCATCAAGGAGACATGGCCAAATATGGGGCACCAGAGTTTGTGTGAAAGATGGCTGAGTAATTCTTGTCATTCTTCCTTATTCATAATTGCTTTGAGCGAGGGGAGAACCTTGGGTTCCTTCGGAGGCAAGTACAGAGGAGGAGACCGCCCCACCCCCATCAAATGAATAAAGATAGTACATTAAAAATGAAAATTGGGAATCAAATGGAAATTAAGACCTGACAGAGACTTTTTTTTTTTCCTATAGAAATGGCTGATCAGTCCTCAGTGTCACGTTAGCTAATTTACTCAATGAGATGAGGAAAAAGAAGAAAAAGGAAAAGAGTTTTCAAAGATGGAAGGCAGATGTCCAGTCTGGCAAAACGAACTTGTGCCAAGAAGTCTTTGATTCCTTCTCTAGAAAAGCTACAGAATATTCTCCCTTGAACTTCTGACCCTCTGGCCTCCCCCTCCCCCCACCTCGGGGTAGTTATTGCAGGTGTGCACCACTGTGCCTGGTTTCTATGGTGCTGGAGATGCAGGCCCTCATGCACGCTGTGCTCCCAAATCCCTGGCCCTCTGTTAATGGTGTTCTTTCTGGATCCAGTCCTCGGAAATGCAGGGAAAAGGGTTGCAGGGCTCAAGGCTGAGGCGAAAGGCAGTACCTAACCAGAAGGACAAGTTCCCTCCTCACACTGAGTGCACATCTGAGTAGCCAACCTGGTCACCAGACATGGAGAGAAGTCATCAAAGCACCTTCCACACAGTGTCCAATGTGAAGGGAAACCCACCGAGAAATGGGAAAGCCAGTGTGACCAGCAGTTGTGCACTGTGATAATCAAGCTACTGCCACCCTGACAGTAGGTGGCACCGTGACAACACTCTGGGTGTGCCTGTGAGGATGTCTAAAGGAAGACTGAACTAAGTAAAGAGCCACCCGCCCCAATGTGGGTGGCACTGTCCCATGGACTATGGTCCTGAACTAAATACAAAGAGTAAAGAGAACTGAGTGCCGCTCACTTTGTCCTGACTGTGGATGCAGGGTGACCAGGCATCTCTCTCCTGATACAGCACCTTCCCAGCCATGGAGGACTGGCTCCCTTCACACTGCCAGCCAAGCAAGCCATTCCTTCCTGAATTATTTCTTGTCAGGTATTTACTCTCAGCAAAAAGGAAAGTAATGAATATACCCACCCAATATTTAGTCTCTCTCTTTCTGTCATTTTCTACGAACTCTCTCCATATACATGAATTGTATTCGTATATACAAATATACATGAATTATACTCATATATGAATGTATATTTTATTCTCTTGAACTGAACTCCAGGTCTGTTGAGATGATGTTTCCCAGGCTCCTTTATGGGTAACAGAGCCCATACCACAATGTCTGTGTGATTGATAGGCAAAGTTGGGTGTTGCCTAAGAAGAGGTCTCAACTTTTTGCCCCTTTGTCCTAGACTCTTCACTCACCCGCTTTTTCCCTCCTTGAAAGATGAAGCCACATTGTAATCCTGAAAATGAAGTGAAGGAGAGATAAACCTGTTTTTTAGGATCCCAAGTGCAGGGTTGTAACAGTCTTGTAAGATAACAGGTGAGGATAGTCCACTAGAAGACCAACTACCTCTTGCAGGAGCTTAATTGTTGCCAGCTGAGAAGAGCCCATGAACAGACTCTGGGAGGAGATATATACATGAGCCCAGAACTGGAGGTGGGGCTGTTTGGAGACTTGGGATAAGTTTTGGCTGTTCATCGCTGCACTTCGAGACAGTCCTAGAGAGAACCACTTGAGGGAAGGCTTCGGGGCTCCAGCTCCTGCTGAGGTTCGGGGTTCTGGTTACTCAAGGTTCCAGCAGAAGAAATCCTGCTGATTGTGCCAGGAGAATCACTCCTCGGAACTGATATCCTTACGGTTTTGTTATTGTGTCCATTAATCCTCATTTCCTATTGTTTTGGTTAGTCGGGTTATAAGTGACGTATGCTCGGTCACTAAGTTGTTAATAAAATATATTGGTTAAGAAAATTGAGCATACAATGAAGGGCATTTGCTAAGGTCGTGACAAGGGACAGACAGGCCAGACAGATAGAACTGTACCAGCCCAGAGGCCCATTTCTGGGCTTGTTAGATGGAAGAGAAAGAACCCCCACTATTGTTGAAGATGCTGTTTTTGGTTTTTCTCTGCTCCTAAAACCACATTTCTTAGCTGATTCAGGTCTCTGCCTCGGGCCCCTTCCTCTGCATTTCAGGGAGAAATGTGAGCAGACATTCATTGCATGGGGGCATCTAGACACCTACTGAGCACCAGCCGCTGTGTTTGGCTTAGAAGTTTCAAACTATGTTTGCAGCACAGAGGAAGGGTGCACAAGAAGGCATTATGCTTATAAATATCCCAGTGCCTGCCTGGAGTCTGGTGAAAGGGCTTAGAGATGGCTTCCTGAAGAGTGAGGAAGCCAAGGAGGGCTTTACAAAAGAAGCAGATCAAAATTTGATGAAGGAGAAGTCATGGGAAGAAAGAGAAAGCATTTCGCTCTAGAGCCTTGGGAGTGCAGAGTTGGAGAGTACACACCGTAAGTCATAGGAGGAAAGAAGGCAGGAGGAGGGGAGGCGGGGATCAGCAGGGTTAGAGCACAAGACAGCCTGTATGAACTCTGTTAGGAGAGAATGGGGGATGATCTGGTGGTTAAAGTATTTGCTATGTAAATGTGAGGGCAGAGATCAGATCACCAGGTGACTATGGGCTTAAAAGGTAAAGATGAGAATCTTGAATTGTAGTTGGCTATAGACCAGCTATATCAGTGAGCTCTAGGTTTGATTGAGATACCTCAGAGGCCAGCTATATCAGTGAGCTCTAGGTTTGATTGAGATACCTTAGAGACCAGCTATATCAGTGAGCTCTGGGTTTGATTGAGATACCTTAGAGACCAGCTATATCAGTGAGCTCTGGGTTTGATTGAGATACCTTAGAGACCAGCTATATCAGTGAGCTCTGGGTTTGATAGAGACACCCTGCCTCAATGAAACAAGGTGGAAGACAAATCAAAAATGATTCCCAACATCAACCTTGGGCTCTCAGTTGCATGTGTACACATGTGTGGCTACACACTTGTTGTAGTGACAAAGCTTGGTCACCAACTTGACATAACTGGAACAAGAGAAACTCAACTGAAGAACTGTCCCCATCACACTAGCCTGTGGCCAAGTTCTGGGGACATTTTTAATTGCTAATTGGTGTTGGAGTTAGTTAGTGTGTACAGGGGTCCCTGGGCTGTATAAGAACAGCAATTGAACACCAGCCTGGCCAAGAAACAGCAAGCAGCCTTCCTCTGTGATTTCGGCTTCAGTACCTGTGGAGATCCTGCCCTGTTTCCCTCATCAACAGACTGAGGCTTGAAAGCATGAAGGGAAATGAACCCTTTTCCACAACTTGCTTTTCATCTGAGTATTTTTATCAAAGTAACAGATAGGGAACTAGGATACATGTAAACACAGATAGAGACATGTGTGTGCGCACGCGCTCATGCACACGCACCCATAGATGAGGGAAAACAAAAATGTGGTCTCTAATCTGAGGGTAAGTTTAAGCATGTGCAATGGGATTGCCATTAGATTTCAGAGAACTCTCTCTGACTGTTGTGCTGATGACAAACTTAAGGGGAGCCAGTAAAGGACCTAGGAACCACTTACTTATACTAAAAGAAAGTGATACCTGTCCCCATAATACCAGACGGCTGTCTTGCCTATAACTACCTATCACCGTCCACAGGAGGAGAAAGCTCAGTGGCTCTTCAGCCACAACCTCCACCCAGCATTCATTTCATTAGTGTGTGAGGTCCTCCTGAGGATGAAAACCTCTGTCTGTGCTCCAGGCCCATAGTGCTCCATGCTCACAAGACAAGTCTCCTGGTGTGCAGTCATCAAGTTCAGTGACAAGTGGGAGCCTTGTATGATGCCTCAGAGTTCCTATTAGACTCTTATGATATGAAACAATTAAAATGGTCTCCTAGATCTGAGCTCGGACTCTCTTCAGGAAGCCGGCAAGGGACATAAGGCACACAGCAGCTCCCAGTCCTCAGGCGAGCATGTTGGCTTCATGCTTCAAGTTCCATTTGACATCAAAGCACTTGCAGTCATTAGGAGTTGTAATTTAATAAATAAAAACAAAAAATAGTAATAGTCATATTAACAAACAACCATGTATATGTGTATGTGTGTGTGTGAGGGTATGTATGTGCATGTGTGAGTGTGTGTGTGAGTGTGTGTGTGTGTGTGTGTGTGTGTGTGTGTGTGTGTGTTTGTACCCATGGAAACCATGGGGTGGCATCAGGTGTTCTACTCTGCTACCCTCTGCCTTATCCTATTCTCATTGAATTGGAAGCCCACTGTTTTGACTAGACCAACAAGCACACTGAGCTCCAAGGATCCACCCTCCTTTTCCCAATCTTCCCCATGCTAAGCTCCTGGCACACAGGGCCATGCCTAGTGCTGAGGATTTGAACTCGGGTTCTCATTCTTGCATAGCAGGCACTCTTATCCACTCAGCCATCTCCCCAGCCTAACAACCTTGTTTTTTTTAATGAGGCTGCAATTGGTAGAATCAAGCTCTGATAATGAGGAAATGAGATATTTATGAGGATCTGTTCTGCCTTTATTAGTGTGAAGGTAGAGATGGTGTCAGGAGGAACTGTAAGCAATTCATAGAGACTGTAAATCTGACAATGATTTGCAAGACTGTAAAAACGCTCTCCATAGCCATGGGATAACCTAAGCCTTGCCCGCCTCACCCCCAACTTGCAAAACCCCGCAGCAGCAAGTGGAGTTTCATTATAAGCAAAACCAACGTTTCAGCCTGTCCCATGTGTCAGCCATCAGCCACGTGTGAGCATTATTCACCGGAAATAAGGCTACAGAGAATTGAGAAGTGCTATAAATGTAAAATGTGTAGGAGATTTTCAGGTCTGATACAAAAAGGCATGTAAACTAGAGCATTCATATTTTAACATTGTTTAGACACTGAAATAATTACAGCGTGGATATACTGAGTTAAATTTTTTAAAAATGTTAAAGTTAACGTCATCTGGATCTGGGATGATAGTTCAGTCAGTAAAATACTTGTTGTGTGAGTATGGCCTGAATCAGAACTCCCAGTGTGGTGGTGTGCACCTATAAGCCCAGTGTTGGAAAGACAGGGGCAGGATTAGGCAGTCTAGACTATTAGTGGTCTCCAGGTTCACTGAGAGACCTTTTCTCAGAAATAAGGTAGAGAGGGCCTTGGGTGAAGGCAGAGCCAGGAAAATGCTGGCCAGGCAAGTGAGAAGACCTTCAGCAACTCTGGGAATGCAAGGTAAGGGTGGTGGCCTGCCTCTAACTCCAGTTTCAGGAGGTGGAGACAGGTGATGCCTGTGGCAGGACAGCCAGCAAGAATAGACAAACTGTGAGATCTGGGTTCAAGTAAGAGACACTGCCTTAGTATGTAAAGTGGAGAGTGAGTAAAGAAGTCATTCAGCATCAACCTTTGACCTCCACACACACACATGTGCACATACACATGTAAGCACATACCCACATAGGTGTACAAACAAAATTATTAAGGTAGAAAGCAGTTGAAGAAGACATCTTGACCCTTTTTTCCACACAAATGCACATACATGTACACATACATCCTTACACACACACACACACACACACACACACACACACACACACACACATATATATATATATATACACACAGAAAAACATATACAGAAACTTAAGGTCACCTATTTCTTTTCATTTTTAAAACCTGCCTTGGGGACAGGAGAGCTGGCTCAGTGGTTACCAGCCCTTGCTGCTCTTACAGATGACCTGTGTCTGGTCGCCAATGCTTATGTATGGCAGCTCCTAATCACTCTGGCTTCTGTGGTCACTTCTGTGGGCATGTGCACCTACACATGTACATAACACACACACACACACACACACACACACACACACACACACACACACACATGCACGCACACAAGCAAATCTTTAAAAATGTTGCTACTGGGGAAATTTCAAGGATGCACGAGGCTCCCGTTATTTCTATGGGCAATCAAGACCCCGGAATTCGTGCAGATAGCAATTATCAAGGACCAATGAGCAGAGGCTCCAGCTCTGACACTTCCAGTAACTCATTTGGTTCTGACCCACCAGAGGACACAGCTGTCACGAAGCCCTGCACAGGGCAGTCAAAACAACCCTAAAGGTCCCTCATCTCCAGCCTGCAAGCGCACATAGGCTGGAGGTCCAGCAAATGGAAGGAAATAAAATGCAATAACAATTTTTATAGTGAGCTGGGTTAGTGGCTGTTCATTAGCCACCATGAGCTAAATTAATTCGAGCCTGATTGTCTCCTAATTGGAGAGGGACATAAATCCAGTAGATTGTGCTATTATGGATGACACCTTGATCCCGTACCATCTCATGCCTCTGCATTTACAGTGCTCTGCAATGAAGGGGAAACCTCGGATTTCAATAATTACCTTAAAAATTATGAGTATTGACCAGGAACGTTTTACTGAATGATTTAATGTTCTAGGTTGTACATATTTTCTCAGTAAAGACACAGGTCAAGTCTCTACTGGCTGAATATGTGAAAACCGGATACTGTGATCAAAGAATCATTGATTATTACTAAGTGAAAAATGTAAGGCACTTCTTATGCCAATACATTTACCCCACAATGATTATTTACTATTCATCTCAAACAAGGGAGGAAATCCTCATAGGCATGCATTGAGCTTCCATATACCAAAGTCTTTGTTTCTAGTTTTATTTGTAATATCTGCTCACCAGAGCTTCTTCAAAGAAAAATACAAACAAGAATAGGAAAAGGCAGCAGGGCCGGAGAGGTGCTCAGTGGCTGAGAACATTCGTTTGCTGCATTCACAGAACCAAAGTTCAGCTTCCAGAACCCATTTAAGTAGCTCACAGTCACCTGAAACTCTAGGAGGTCCCACAGACTCTCCTGGTGTCTGTGAGTACCTACACTCATGTACACACACACACACACACACACACACACACACACACACACACACACACATACATGCACACAAATACTCATACTCATAGCTAAAAATAAATCTTTTTTTTTTTTTTTTAGTGTAAAGATAAAAGTAAACGGCACATGGCAGTAAAGTGCTTGCTATGCAAGTGTGTGAGCCCTAGTTTGTTCCCCCCAGATCAAAAAGCCAGGCATGGTGGTGCACATAATCCTAGCCCTGGGAAGGCAGAGACAAGCGGATTCCTGGGGCTCACTTGCCAATCAAGCTACCCTACTTGGTGAAGCCATGACCAGTGAAGGATCATGTCTCAAAAAACCAAAGTGAATGGCACTTAAGGAATGACAGCTTAAGTTGTTCTGTGTCTCCACATATGTGCGCGCACGCGCGCACACACACGCGCACACACACACACACACACACACACACACACGCACACATATGAACTCTCACACATATGCACATACATATTTGTACACATGCACACACACACACACACACACACGCATATGAACTCTCACAACATACACATTTGTACACATGCATGCACACACACACAAACCCTCATGCACATTCACGTCCACATTTACACCACACATGCACACACATGCGTGAACCCTTACACACATGCACATACATATTTATACACACGCCACCTAAGGGACAATGAGAAGGGTAGCTGTCTCTGTCTTGACACCTTGCACAAAATTTGGTGCTCCTAAATTCTTTCAATGGTTAACAACCCTTTACTTGTAAAACTGAATGCTTTTAAAGATGCAACTGCCCACAAACTTGGAGATCAATATTAGGATCGACCCCCAATGAGATGTAAAGAGCAGCAGGGGTATGTAAGCACTTCCTTCCAGCCAAGCCATTTTCTCTCCTGTCTCCTATCAGGAGGGCAGTGATTCAGATAAGGTGGATTTGGCTGGCAAGAGAAAGATCAGATTCTATTATGAAATCAATTTTGTCCTGATGGAGGAAGAGCGCTGGTCACACGCTACACTGGGCAGTAGATAAAGGAATTCTGCCAGAATGCTCCCCTGACTGTAGGCCCTTAAAGCACAACTTTCTGAAGAGACATCCACGCAGGCACAAAAATTTTAAAGAGATAGTGAGTGTTTTTTTTTCCCTGAGCTCCTCCCGACTGCTAGCCGCCTTACACCTTAAGAAGGAATTACTTTTATTAGGATCCTATAGTTCTTTGAAGTGGGGTGTTGCTCCTTAGAGGTATTTTTTAATTCTGAAGATTTCATATGATGTATTTTGATTATTTTGCTTATATTCCCCCTCAAACCCTCCCTTCCCCTAAGTCCTCCTGGATCTGCCCTCACCTCTCTGCCCCCCTCCACAATCATGCTCTCTTTATTTTTTTAATATAATAACTCATCAACTCCAATTTGTGCTGACCATGTACTTCTGGGTGTGGGTCCATCGGCAGAAGCATGGTAGACCTACCTGGAACTATATCCTTAGAGAAAACTGGCTCTCCCTCCCCCAGAGCATCAGCTGTCCAGAGCTCTTCCTCCTAGTGAAGGCTGGAGCTGCTGAGCCTCCTCTCTGGCCATGCTTGAGTGTTGACTGGCTGGATCCTGTCAGGTCTTCTGCAGGCAACCTTGGCTGCTGTGAGCTCATGAGGTCTCTGGTCTTCCCACATCCAAAGAAGCTGCTTGGCCTCAGTCCTCCCAGCTTCCGGTTCTTACCAGCCTTCTACCCTCCTTTCCTACAGGGGTCACTGAGCCCTGAAGAGGGAATGTGAGACAGATGTCCATCTGAGGCTGAGAACTCTCCAGTCACATATTCTCTGTACTTTGCCTGTTGTGAGTTTCTGAGATAACAGCCATCTATCCATACAGAGATTCTAAGGAGGTTGGCAGGAGCTTCCTGAGCTACGCAGCAGTCATGATGGGCATCTAACATTAAGCCGAGGTCACCGGACACCATACAACTTCTCCCTGGGGCTTTGGGATACTATTTCCTAGGATTCTTTTGGCTTAGAGCCCAATCCATGGCAAGTGTAGGATGCGCATAGGCATAGTCCTATGATTTAGCCACTTTAGATAGACAAGCCCAGTGGGGCCAGCTCCCCAGGTAGGACAGAACCACACAAGCCTCTGTGGAACAGAACTGCTGAGTTGAGCCAATAAAACTCACAGAATCATAAGAGATTAAAAAAGAAAAGAAAAGAAAAATAGTGGTTGTCTCAAGTCACCATTTTGGGTGATTGTTATAATATATAATTAACAGGTACTAATTTTTCAAAAATAGAAACAAATTACATGATGGTAAGGTACTCTGTTTAGGATAAGAGAATTTGCATATGGGTGGAATACTTTGATGTTTTAAAAGACAGTGGATTGACAGATGATGCCTGACACAGGGTAAGCACTAAATGTTTGCTGTTACTTACATGGCAAATGGTCCCAAGCCCCATATGTCCACTTTAGATAATGTGAGCCTCCATCCCAGGGTTATAACACCAAATAGCCAAACCACAAGCTTGCCAGATGATGTCACAGCCCTCTCAGTGGGACATGCCTTTAATTTACCAACCCCAAAATTGAGAATGAACTTAGGAAACTTAGCCATGTCTTGTTACTTCCGCTCAGACTATCCTACAGGCCTGATCGTTAAGCCCAACCTATTTCATCCAGACCAGTATAATATTAAAGAGTGAGTCATAAATTTTCTTCCTAATTGTATTTAATAGCATTCATAATACACAGTTGAAACTTAACCTATTCCATTTGCCAAGTGATGCACATGGTTTAATTTACTTGAGATTAATTATGTAAGAAAAATAATTTGTTGACAATAAATTTCAAAGTACTTAATATAGCAGGTTTGGCTAGGGAAGCAAATAAATGCGTATTAAAATGCAGATTGAAGTGTTACTCTGCATTGATACCATGGAATGAGATAAACTCTGCTTGTAGGATGTGTAACACTGGGGATTCTTACAATATGTGCTTTAAAAATGAACTCATTAATTTTCATAATTTCATTGTTTCCCTTTCAGATGATGAGATAAAAAGAAATGTTTATGTTTTAGGGCTTTTTGTTTCCTTCTCAGCATTTTTTTTTTTGTAAACAACCAATAAACACATCATCCTGAATAAATGAAAAGCCATATCAGACACAATCATCACTCTGGTTTCTCTTCGTTGCATGGGCTTTCGGAGTCGGGGAGCTACCCTGGTGCGCAGCAAGCATCACGAGGCTGTGGATGTGCTACAGAATTGTACACGGGCCCTCTAGACCTGTCTTCGAACAACTGTCAGAATGTTCATGCTAGCTCATTTTCTATATTCCAGCATCAATGTCCCCTAGTCATTTTACAGCTTTGTTACGATGGGAAACGAGGCAGAAACAAGAACAAAAATGATTGTTATATACATGCACGTTATAGAGCAGGCTGGGGAAGATGCCTTTGCGGGGCACGCATGGTACCCCAAGTTTGATCCCTAACACCACATTTTAAAGCCAGCAAGATAGTACACACTTGCAATCTGTGCACTTGGGAGACAGAGGTAAGGGGAGCACAAGTTCGAAATCAACCTCGCCCACATCGGATGTTTGAGGCCAGCTGGGACTAAAACCTGTCTCAGATGAAAAGCTTGGGAGGTAGTTCAGTTCTTAAAATGCCAGTGTCTCAAGATGAGGACTTCAGTTTGAGCTTGGTGGCTGAGCCTGCAATCCCAGTTCTGGACAGGCCGAGGCAGGGCTGATCCCTGGGGCTCTTGAGCCAGACAGTCTTGCTTATTCAGACAAATGTCTGACGGACAAAGGTCCTATCTCCAAAGCAAAGTGGACAGTGGCTGAAGAAGGTAACCAGCGTTCACTTGCAAGTGGCTAGGAGCCAAAGTCTGAGATACCCGCTGTGGCAGCACACCCAAGGACAGCAGGATTCAGACGGCCTCATTCTCTTGAGCTCTCATACCAGTTTCTCAGTCATTGAGAGTAAATGTATGGGCTTTTAAAGCTAAAGGGCCTGGGCAGAAGCTGACTCAGTAAAGTGCTTACCATCAGAACCTACATGAAATTCTAGGGCGCTAAGACATACTTGTGACCCCAGTTCTGGGGAGTCAGAGACAAGAGGCTCCCTGAGGCTCTCTGGCTAGCCAGCCTAGCCAAACCTGTGTATCCTGGGCCAACAAGAGAAGGTGGACTGTGCCTACCGAGTGAGACGTAAGGTTTTCCACTGCCCTCCAGTCCCAAGCACTTGCTTACAACACATGCACACACACCTGCACCAGCAAGGACGTGAACACCGAGTTAAAACACTACTTTGACACTATCTCTCCCCATTTGTGGAGCCTTGTCTGTATTCATGATGACTGGCTTCCAGGAGCCTTTCATTATCAGCCACACATAGGCCTCTGACCTCTGAGCTTTGCCAACGAATTCTCCATCCAGGTGTTTCAAGACCGTGGACACGGGTCTTCAGGCTGGCAAGCCAAGGTTGGATTAAACCAGATGTTAGAACCAGTGAGTTCAGCATGCTATCCATGCAGGTCCAAAGTCCCTATAGGTTTGTCCCTTTCAGACCTTTTCAAGGAGCCCGTGCTGCAAGGCATAGCCAATGTACCTATTTATAGAACACAGACCTGAGAAGCCAGCTGTTAAATAATTTGTTCAAGATCACAACTGTTTTGCGTTTGAAGATTTACTAGCAGCAGAGATAATGGAAGACATCAGTGCACCAACTGCAAGGATTTAGGGATAATCAAGTGGACAGGTTGGACAGGAATTAGTCTATGAGGTAGGTGATGGAAGGAGTGCAGGAAGTGGTAGCCGGGTTCAGGAGCAGAGAAAGACAAACTTTAGAGCATGGAACAGAGGGATGGAGAAACCAGGCAAATGGCATGTGCCTGTAATCCCAGGGCTTGGGAAGCAGAAACAGAAGAATCAGAAGTTCAAGGTCATCCTTGGCTACTTTGAGAGTTCAAGGCCAGCCTGAGCTACATGACACTCGAAAGAGAGGGGAGGGGGGAGGGGGAAGAAGGATGAGGAAAAGAGAGGGAAACAGAATCTGTTCCATGGGCTCAGATACAATGGGGGGTATTCTGCTCCTGGCCTGGATATAAGAGTAACTACAGAGAGTGGGAGCCATGGTTGATGTCAAAGAGAAAACCTCAGACAATCCTCTTGGTACCAGATAGTTTATGCTAATGGGTAAAAGAACACAACCAAACACAATAATAGCTGTGGCTTCCATACACTACTTTCACCAGCTGACGAGATCAATGGGCTTAACAGACAGCTATAGGTTATCTCCCACAAATACTGCAGAATTTTAGGATGCACAGACAGTCCTACCAAATTTTTAAAAAGCGAAATTTTTTTTCTATTAAATACACTGACAAGGAAATGAAAGTGAAAATCGACAGCAAGAGAAACTACAGGACATTGCAAACTTAGGGAAACTGAACAACACAGTATTAAATGATGAGTGGGTCATTGAAGAAACCAGGAGGGACATTAGAAAGTTCCTAGAATCAAACAAAAATGATGATAAAACATACTGGAACCTGCAGTGTGCTTAGTTGTGAAGCTTGAATATACAGGGTCAGAGGCACAGATGCCTAAATTAAACAAACAAACAAAACCCCAAATCAAACAGCAACAAACCCCAGAGAAACATCAAATACCTTAATGATGCACCTCTTAGGAAAACAAGGCCTGGACAAACACAAAATCAATACACAGAAAGAAATTATTAAGGTCAGAGCAGAAGTTAAAGAAAATTAAGGAAATAGAAATGAACGTAACAGAACAGAGAATCAATACAGCAAAAAGTTGGTTCTTAGAAGAGGTAAACATGATTGACAAACTCTTAGCCAAACTACCCCCCCAAAGAGAGGGGGACCAACATTAATGAAACTAGAGGCAAAAGGGGACAGATTTCAGTAAACAACAATTAAGTTCAAAGAGCATATTTTAGAAAGTTCAATTCTGATCAATTAGAATCTGAAAAATGGGTAAACTTCTAGGCACATACGACTTAATGAAAATTAAACCAAGAAGGTTATGAACAACTTAAACTGGTCTGTAGTGTAATGATGTTGAATGCCTCAGTTTCTTTTCCTGTTAGTACGTGGAGTATTAAGGGGGAAAGTGGGAGGGAGGGAGGAATGGGAGGATACAAGGGATGGGATAACTATTGAGATGTAAAATGAATGAATTAATAAAAAAATAGTTTAATTAAAAAAAAAGAACTGCATTACAGGCCTGGGGCCATAATTCATCTGGTAGTATACAGGAAGCCCTGGATTTCACCCCCAGCACTGCATAAACCCAGTGTAGTGGTGCCCACCTGGAATCCCAGTGCTTGGGAAGCAGAGAAAGGAGTATCAGAAGTTCAAGGTCACCTTCGTCTACATTGTAAGTTCAAAGCCAGCCTGGGCTACAGGAGAGTCTGTCAGCAACGAAGGAAGGAAGGAAGGAAGGAAAGAAGGAAGGAAGGAAGGAAGGAGGGAAGGAAGGAAGGAAGAGAGGGAGGGAGAGAGGGAGGGAGAGAGGGAGGGAGGGGGAAGGAAGGAGGGAGGGAGGAGGAAGGATGAAGGGAGGGGGAGGGAGGGAACTGGGGAGGGAGGGGGAGGGAGGGAGGGGGAGGGAGGGAACTGGGTAGGGAGGGACAGAGAGGAAGAAGAGAAAAGGATGGAGAAAGGAGGAATGAGGAAAGGAAGCATTAAGAAAGGGAAAGGAATGAATGTATTCCAAAGTGGGAAAGAAATAGGACTTTTATTAAGAACAAATACATAAAAGTCTTACTATAAGAGTCCAGACTTTATCTGTTGCTGCTTCTTTAATGATACTGGGCATGAAGGTTAAGGGAGTGGAGTCCAGAGACTCTGCTCTCAGTTGGATCTTGTTTCAGAAGAGCTTCGACTGATGCTGCAGGTAGTCACTTGAGTTCTTATCTATCTCCTCCGCTTCCCACACCTTTTTCCTTTAATCTTTCCCACTTGACCCATATTCATGCTTCCTTCCCCTCATGTTCAGCATACAAACAACCCAAAATCTGTCTCAGGAAGAAGGCCAGGTGACCTAAGAAAGCTTAAAATAAAATAAAGTAAAATAACAGGAAACTTTTCTGGTTCTTTTAGGATGCCCACTTAAGGAACCTCCTATTGGTTACTTATAATGCATATGCAAATGAACATCGGCCCTCCAGCTGGCCACGTTGTTCCTGCGGTCAGGTACACAGATAGACACAAAGTTGTTCCACACACTCCAGGACGTGTTCCTCTGGGGAGATCTTGAGGGTGACCTTTGATATAAAGACACGCTTTGGATGGGGTCCTGGCTAAGGCAGTAAAGTCTGTGCCTTAGGACGGTGAGACCTGATCCCCAGAACTACGGAAAAGGCTGAGTGTGACTGAGTGCTTGAAATCTCAGTGATACTGAGATTGGAGGCAGAGGCAGGGGGATTCCCTGGAAAGCTCCCTGGCCAGCTAGTCTAGTCTACTTGGCAAAGTTCCGGGCCAATGGAAGCTCCTGTCTCAAAACCAGAAAGGCGGAAGGGACCAAGGAATTGACACCACCAGTGTTGCCCTCTGACCTCCACATGCATACATGCATGCACACGCATGTGCTTACCCGCACACATGTGCACCCACACACTCACACAAGGGTCTAGCTTTGCAGAAAATGGAGATAAGGATCTCAAATCACTGGATAATTGTTTCTGTCAGGACAGGCAATTTCCACTATGGCTGCATGAACATGGACCTAACATTTGGAAGCCAAATACAATGTTTTACAAAAGCAGTGGAAATCGACTTTTCTCCCTTCCTCCTTTGACACGGTCTTGGGATGCTGCATACCCTAGGAGCCTGGCTATCACTCTGACTTCACAGAGTCATCAGGCTCCTAATCTCATTGATCAAGGATGCTAACGGTTCCTGGCAGGGACATGTGGTCCATATTGCCATGATTCAGGAGGCTGGTGGCCCAGCAATACCAGGCCAAACGAAGCTGATAAGAATTCGCATCCAATTTGCATAAATTTGCACAGCATGTCAGAAACACTTTGAGTCTCTAACAGACTCAGCACCCAGGAGAAAAGAAGAGAAGGTAAAAACGGTTGATTGAGAGTGGATCGGGATCTGGCCAAAATCTTTACTCCAAATGATACTCATACTTTTAATTGCCTTGTTGCTTATTCATATTATACTAAATAAAAAAAGAAAACATGTTAGATTGTCTTTCAGACTGATGCTTTTGTTACATGGTCACTGTTTTTTAAATTTTGATTTCTATATTTTTATTAAAATTAAATTAGTAGCTGGGTGTGGTGACACATGCCTTTAATCCCAGCACTTAGGGAGGCAAAGGCAGGCAGATCCTAGTGTCCCCTTCCACCTCCAGTATGCCTTTCCACTGTCAGATCTGTGTTCTATCTACTGTCCCCACACTTCCTGCTTAAGGCCTTTTCTTAGGAAAGGGAGATGACTCAGTAAACACAGTGCTTGCTGCCCAAGTCACCCACATAAAGATGGACACAGCATCACACTTGGGGGACGGAAGCAGAGACAGGATAGGGGCCAGCGGCCAGTCAGTCTGCTGAGTCTGGTAAAAGTGCTCTCTTCAGGAGAGATTTTATCTCAAGAGCAGAGGGTAGAGCCATAGAGGAAGGTGACATGAACCTTCACACATGTACACATGAGCCCTTATAGCTCCCTCTGTCTCTGTCTTTCTTTCCCGCTCTTTGTGTGTGTGTGTCTGTCTGTCTGTCTCTTTCTGTCTCTCTATTTCTAGTCTGTCTTGTTTGTGTGTGTGTCTCTCTCTCATAAACACACACACATATGTACACATAAGCACTTATAGCTCTCTCTCTCTCTTTGTGTGTGTGTGTCTGTCTGTCTGTCTCTTTCTGTCTCTCTATTTCTATTCTATCTTGTTTGTGTTTGTGTCTCTCTCTCATAAACACACACACACACACACACACATATGTACACATAAGCACTTATAGCTCTCTCTGTCTCTCTCTCTCTCTTTGTGTGTGTGTCTGTCTGTCTGTCTCTTTCTGTCTATTTCTATTCTATCTTGTTTGTGTGTGTGTGTGTGTGTGTGTGTGTGTGTGCGTCTCTCTTTCATACACACACACACACACACACACTTTTTAAAAACACCCTCTCCTCTCAGGAATCTTTCTAGTTTCCTGACCACAGCCCACACTCACTCTTCCCTAAACACACAGGTAAACAGGAGAAGCTAAGATCAGAGTTTTATTTATTTATTTTGAGTGTGCTTCATTTCAGCAACGAAAGCAGTTCCAGTTAACACATTTTCCTGCTGGAGGTCCACAAGTGTCTCCACAAGCCCCGTAAATAACAACTAATTCTAAGGTCTACATAGGAAATAGATAATATAGTGCTCGGATGTTCAGCCACCCGGAAGGAGAGACTGGTAACCCTGCCGAGCCGGGCCTTCCCCTTGTTCTATGAAATGATGGAGCATAAACTAAAACACTTCCATGGTGGGAGGGAGGCGCAGAGCATCCAGCTTCTGCCGGCCATCTGTGCTTTCCTAGATCACTAATTGGGAATAATTCTATTGCTCCTGGAGCCTGGTAGTTGTGAATTTCTGGAAGCGATGCTGGTTTCCCAGGCCTTCCCAGCGGCAGTTGTCTGGCACAGAGGAGGAAAATTGGAAGTTTGAAGGCAAATTGCTCATTAAAACAACCTTGAGGAAAGGGCTCCTCTTTGAATCTTAAAGATGGTAATGAGTAAGTCAGCAGGCTGTGCAGAGGAAACCTTCCCTTGTTCCTAAATTAATTTCCAGTGGCTAGGGATCCCAGAGGAACAAAGATTTTAAAGGTAAGACTAGGGTGGGAAGAAGCGGGGGTGGAGAGAGAATGCACATCCTTTGGCCAGATACTGACCAAACCGCCCCAAGACTGATTCTCAGGAGGAAAACCCACCAGCTGCTCCCTGGCAGGAAAGTTGAAACTGTCAAGAAATTCCATTTACTGCCAGCTGATGAGTCCGCACGGATGGCTACTCCTCCCGCCTGATGTGGAATTTCACTCCAACTTCACTGCTCTGCTGCCGAGGTCAGCAAAGAGAGCTTATCAACAATGTGAGCAGTAATGAACAGGGTCATCCCAAAACGCCTGGCCAGGACAGGTAGGCCAAACAAGCCAGAGTGGGCACTGTCCTATTCTGACCTTGGCCGACCCCACACTGGGATGTCTGAACCCAAGTCCCATGCTGACCTCAGCAGCCCACAGCATTCCTAATTCTGGCCAGGGTCTCTTTCCCAGCAAGGGTTGGCCTGTATGTCTGGCCACAGGCCAAGTGGCTACAGCCACTCTCAATCCATGAGTGTGAGGTTCATGTGTTTGTTCTGTCTATAAGTTCATCCTTTTTCAAAGCTAAATTTATCTCATGTCTTCCATGGAGCTTTCTAGAACATACAAAGATGGGATGATCTCTTCTTTTGAATAGACCTTATGTGCTGGTTGGTTTTAAATGGAGGGGGCTTCGATTGGGATGTAAAGTGAATTTAAAAAATAAAGAATATTATAAAAATGGAAAAAAAAATAAGAAGGTGAACCTTGGCTTAATTTTTAAAAAATAAATAAAGAAAAATAAAATAAATGTCAACTTGCCCAAACTGATAATATGAGCCCACCTCCCCTTCCCCCTCCCACCCTGACCCCCCTCCCACCTGAATGAGAAACTGCCTAGATCAGTTTGGCCTGTGGGCACTGAGTGGTGGTGTCTTGATTGCTAATTTATATCAAAAGGCTCAGCCCATTGTGGGTGCTTCCATTCCCTGGGCAGGTGGCCAGGGGATGTATAAGGAAGTCAGCTGAGCATGAACTTTCACAAGCCATCTACTGTAGTTTCTTGGTTGGGAGTGAGTTTTCTGGATAGAGGTAATGCTGAACAGAGTAACAGTCCTTCCACAATAGACTGTGATCTTTAACTATAAGACAATAAACCTTTTCCTCCCCTGTGGTGCTTTTGGTCAATATTATTTTATCACAGCAACAGAAATGTAAGTAGAGCTCCATGCATCCCCAACTGAACATTCATACCAACAGGAGTTCCTGTAAGACACCTGTCTGACTGATGCACCAACCAAGGACCCTGCATGGAGAGGACCTAGATCTCCTGCTCAGATGTAGTTCATAGGCAGCTCAGTTTCCACGTGGGTTTCCTAATACGGGGAGTGGGAGCTGTCTCTGACATTGATCACTTCCTCCTGGTGGGGAGCCCTTGCCAGGCCACAGCAGAAGAGGACGCAGGCAGTCCTGATGAGACTTGATAGACTGGGATCAGATGGTAGTGGAGGAGGGCTCCCCCTTTCTGAGAACATGGGGATGGGGGCTAGGAGGAAGATGGGGGGAGGATGGGACCAGGAGATGAGAGAGAGGGTTATAATCAGAATGTAAAGTGAATAAATTTTTAAAAAATAATTTATTTTTTTTAAAAAGACACCTGTCTTGAGTTACTGATCTATTGCTGTGGAGAAACACCATGACCAAGGCAACTCTTATAAAGGAAAGCATTTAATTTGGAGCTTGTTTATAGTTTCAAAGATAAGCCTATGGTCATCATGGCAGGAAACAGACAGGCATGCTGCTAAAGCAGCTGAGAGCTTTACATCCTCATCTATAGGCAGCAAGCAGAGAGAGAGAGAGACAATTGGCCTGGCATGGGCTTTTGAAACTTCCAAGCCCAACCCCAATGATACACACACCCGCAACACCTCCTAACCCTTCCCAATAAAACACATGAACCTATGGGAGCCGTTCTCACTGAAACCACCACAACACATTTGTGGTGTCTCTCTCACATACCTTTGATTTGGAACTAAGACTAAAATATGGAAGCCACCAGGGCTGTGGACTATATTTCTATCTTCCCTGTCCCCACAGGGATCTGTAATATCAGCCTCTCACCCTATTTCACTTCCCTCAGGCCCCTAAGACCAACTCACTCAGCTTCTAGTGACCATCTCATCTCCTCTTTTCAGGATCTAGAACTCTGCTTCAAAAAAGTCTTTGAAGAAGCTCAGAAAAGAAAATATAATGAAATCAGAAAAATAGGAAAATCAGGTTGGGATAAATAGGCAGTACTACAGATGTATGGAATGAAGTCGCATAAGTATGTGTCCTTTCCAACCCAAATGTGGACCCTGTATCCTATAATGGATACCTTCCAGACAAGATATGCCCACAGGTGCAGTAGTGGCATGACAGCTCTAGGGATAACCAACCACTTCCTCATTGGATTGGAGACCTGTTCCATGGGAGGAAATACATTCCTGCTACTACAAATCTGGTCAAACACCTATGTCTGGGTTGTCACTGACCTTATGGTTTTCTGTTACATGGGCATATAGTTAAACTGCTGTCAAATTAAATATTTTAAGTATGGTGCCTTAGGGTATCCAAGAAGATGCTGAGACTCACAGTCAAACTTTGGTATGGAACGCAGGGAGTCTTGTGGAAGAATTGGGGAACAGAAGAACCTGGAGGGGTCAGGAGCTCCTCAAGGAGACTGATGGAGCCAACAAATCCAGGCAGAGGAGGGTGGTGCTGCAGACTGGTGCACCAACCAAAGATCATGCATGGTGAGGTCCTACACCTTCTTCTCAGATAGAGTAGATAAGCATCACATTCTCCTTGTAGGTCTCATAATATGGGGAGTAGGACTGCCTCTGACATGGACTCTGGTACCCACTCATTGATCACTTCCTTCTTGAGAGGCAGCCTTGCCAGGCCAGAGGAAGAGGATACAGACAGTCCAGATGAGACTTGAAAGGCTGAGGTCAGATGTTAGGAGAGGAGGGCTCCCCTTTCTGAGGACTAGGGGAGGAAGGGAGCAAAGGAGTATGAGGGAAGGATGGTAGCATCAGGAGTCAGTGAGAGAGGGGGCTACAGTTGCGATGTAAAGTGAACAAACTAAATTTTTAATTTTTAAAAAACTTAAAAGAAATAAATGTGAACTATGTACAGAAAAAAAAAATAAGTATGGTGCCTTAATGTCTTACCTTCTTTAGAAATGGATGGATATAAATGCATCATTTCTAGTGACCAAAAACACAGAGACCTCTGCCCATGATTAACATGTCTGTATCTAGCTATCACCTCTATGGAGAGATGAAAAGCCAGGTCTTTAAAATCATTTGTCTGCTGAGATCCTACCCAGACACCTCAAAGGCACCTCCTACCCAACAAGGTTATATGTTTCCTTTCTGTCTCAGTTAGGGTTTCTATTGCTGTGAGAAAAACACTACAACTAAATGCAACTTGAAAAAAAAGGGGGGAGGGGGTGTTATGTCAGCTTATAGTTCCACAGCGTAGTTCATCACTGAGGGAAGTTGGTACAAGGAATCCAAAAGTGGGAGCTGAAGCAGAAGCCATGGAGGATTCCTGATTAATGGCTTGCTCCTCATGCCTTGCTCAGCCTGATTTCTTTTTTTATTTCTTTTTTTTATTTTTTTATTTTTTATTTTTATTAATTTATTCTTGTTACATCTCAATGGTTATCCCATCCCTTGTATCCTCCCGTTCTCCCCTCCCTCCCATTTTCCCCTTATTCCCCTCCCCTATGACTGTTCCTCAGAGGGATTACCTCCCTCTGTATATGCTCATAGGGTATCAAGTCTCTTCTCAGTGACCTGCTGTCCTTCCTCTGAGTGCCACTAGGTCTCCCCCATCAGGGGACATAGTCAAATGTGAGGCACCAGAGTACTTGAGAAAGTCAAATCCCTCTCTCCACTCAAGTGTTGAGACTGTCCTGTCCATGGGCTAGATCAGGGTAGGGGTTTAAATTTTACCGCCTGTATTGTCCTTGGCTAGTGCCTTAGTTTGAGCGGGACCCCTTGACCCAAATCTGCCTATCATAATGTTCTACTCATACTGATCACAAAATAAGGAAGCGTCCCACAGGCTTGCCTACAGGCCAATCTGGTGGGGGCATTTTCTCAATTCATTTTCATTCTTCCCAAATGACTCTAGCCCATGTCAAGTGGACATAAAAAACTAGTTGGCACAGTTTCCAAGCAACTCTTCTCCCAAATGCTCTGCTCACATGGTCACCATCTACCTAGCTGCCCACACCAGGACCTTCACATCCTCCCTGAACCCCTTTTCACTCTTCCGTGTAACTAATCCTGTTGCTTCTGCTTGCTGCATGCAGGTGCAAATAAGTAGTGTTTGCAGAGCATTCATCACATAATAGAAGAGGCATGATCACAGGCCTGGTGTGGTAGACACCAGATCACTCAGTAAGGAAATGTGAAGGCAGCTGTCAAATTGAGGTAACTTCTAACACAATATTACTACTTTTTCATTGTGTAAATGTGTTTTGTGTGAGTGTGGGTGTATGTTACTGTGTTTGATGAGTGTAAGTATGTGTATTAGTATGAGTGTGTGTAGTGCATATAACTATGTGTATGTGACTGTGTCTATGAGTATATGAGTGGAGTGTGTGTGTGAGTGTATGAGTGTAAGTATGTGTGTGAGTATGAGTGTTTGTAGTGCATATAACTATGTGTGTACGTGACTGTAAGTGTCTGTAAGTATATGAATGGAGTGTATGTGACTGTATGAGTGTAAATATGTGTGTGAGTATGTGTGTGTGGGTGAGGGTGTGTGCATGTGTGTGCTTGTATTCATGTGGCACTGTGACTATGTGTATGTGTACAAATAGATGCCAAAGGTTTATACCAGGTATCTCCCTCCATTGATTTCCTCCTTATTTGAGACACTGTAACTGAGCTCTAAGCTCATCCATTTGGCTAGGCTGGCTGGCCAGGGAGCTTCAGGGATCCTCTGGTCTCTGCCTCTCCCATGTGAGACTTTCACGTAGGTACCACTTTGCCTGACTTTTCAAGTGGACACTGGAGATCCAAACGCAGATCTTCATTCTTGAGTGACAAGCACTTTACTACTGAGCCATCTCCCAGCCCCTCACTATTTCTGCTCAGACTCTTCAAACCTCCATTGCTACAATTTGTTCCTAAGACATCTCTCTGTGTGTGGACCTGCCTCCCTTTCCATGTTGCTGTCCATGGTGTCACTTATCCGAAACTCAAATCTGATGTGATCGCCCTCCCCTTATAATCTTCCAAGGGACCCCTTTGGCCTGAAGGATCAATTTAAATCTCATTAGCATTTCAAGTTACTAACCAGCTCCTTTCCACCCAACTGCACATACAGCCCCAAAACTGTGCTGAGGGTTGTGAGCAGTACGAAACGTATATAACGTCATCAAGAAAGCTGAGAGAGGGCCTGGAGAGGTGGCTCAGTGGTTAAGAGCCATTGGCTGCTCTCCCAGAGACCAGAGTTTGATTCCCAGGACCATATGCAACTCCAGTCCAAGAGGATCCAACGCCCTCTTCTGGCTGCCACTGGCACTGCACACATGTAATACACAACACACACACACATACACACACACACACAAACGCTGGTTGTGACTTTTTAAATTAATTTTAAAAACAAAGAATAAAGCTGACAGAGCTAGAGAGATGCTCATTTGGTAGAGTACTTGCCACGAAAGCGTAAAAATAGCTGCTTGATTCCCCAGCACCAAAATAAAAAAGACAGGCATATTGCCCTGTGCTTATAATCTTGGTGCAGGAGAGGGCAGAACCACATTGATGCCTAGGGCTTGCTGGCAAGCCAGCCTAGACTACATGGTGACCTTCAGGCCAGTGAAAGATGCTATCTCAACAAAAGGTGAACAGTTTCTGAGGAATGACATCTGAGGCTCTCCTCTGCAATGTGCACATGTGTACATGTATGTGTATGCATGCGCGTACACACAGGGATACACATAAAGTTTCCTACAACACAAAAAAAGGAAAATGTAGAATAAATGAGCAAAGGATATTTACCAATGAAAACTTAGGCTTAAGAATTCAAAGCTGAGTTTCAATGCAATGTAGAGAACAGAGATACAGGTAGTCTAATTTGGCACCGAGGAGGGCAGACATGTGACATGCACAACATTTTCTCTACAGAAAGGATTCTTATTCAGTCCCTTGCAAGGCGCTTGTGAATGATCAGCTCAACCCTGGTTTAGTCTGAACGATACTTTAACATTCCTGCATTGTTCCAGTTCAATACTTTTAGAAAATGAATAGGCTTGGTTCTGGTTCAAACTGGCTTACTAGGTGTTGCTGTTTTCAAAATCCTTGGTTCAGTGTTCAGCACAGTGGAAAAAGAAAAAAAGATTAATTTGGGGCTCAGTGTGGTTCAAGGTTCGCAAATTAGAGTAGCTTTCATTCCTTGGGTCATACTTGAGCTGGCGCCCCAGTTATGAATTCAGATCTTGGGTCTAATATGTGAGTACCTGGCCCTCCAGGGAGTCTGTGATTCCACACCAACCCACGCACAGTTATCTCCTGCTCCCTCAATCCTGGGTACGCATTTGCACATGGCACTTCCTCTAGAGTGGCCTTGCTTTGGACTCCTGGAGCTGGGGATGAAGGAAGAGACAAGAGGCGGAGTGGTAGGGAACAAGCCACCCACTCCCTCCCACACTTCCTGCAGGCCTCAGCTTGGAGGCCTCCCATGACCACTCTTTAAGCAACCACCATTCCCTCTTCCATATCTCTTTTCCCTGCTCTAGTCTTCCTGACTCTCTTCACTTGCTTGCTTGGTTTGGTTTGTGGGTCGGGATGGTGGTGTTTGTCTTGGTCTTTGTTTTCTCAGGATCTCATGCAGCCCTGCTGGTTCTCAAACTCACCATGTAGCTGAAGATAACCTTCTGACACTACCACCCAAGTGCTGATATTATAGGCAGTTTATAAGGTACCGGGGGGGCGGGGGCTGGAGAGATGCCTCAGAGGTCAAGAACACTGGCTGTTCTTCCATAGGTCCTGAGTTCGATTCCCAGCAACCACATGGTGGCTCGTAACCATCTATAATGAGATCTGGTGCCCCCTTCTGGTCTGCAGGCATAAGGTGCCAGGGTAGAACCTAAGGCTTTCTGAATACTAGGTGTTCTGGTTTCATTTATACTTTATTTCTGTTACTGTGATAAAAACTCTAGCCATAACAACTTAGGAAAAGAAGAAGTTTATCTGGAGTACAATTCTGGGTCACTGTTCATCAATGTAGGGAAGTCACAGAGGCAAAAGATTGAGACAGGTGGCCACATCACATCCAAGAGAGGCATGAAGGCTTTCTACTATGGAATTGCCCCTGGGTCCTGGGGATTGTTGCTACCACAGTGGACTGGGCTTCTACATCAATTAACCATCATGACAATTTCCCATAGACATGCCCACAGATCACAGGCCAACCACAGAAACACAACTCTTTGGCTGAGACTGTATTCCCAGGCTATTCCAAGTTGTGGCAAGTCAACATTTAAAACTAACCAGCATGCTAAGTAAGCACTCTATTGATCTCCACCCACAGCCCCAGTGGACAGATCTTCAGGGAGATTTTTCTATCATTGAAAATCAAGGGCTAAAGCAGCCATTTCCTGTAGCTGGACTTTTGGCTGCTCTGTGGGTTCCTTTTTCTGCTTTCTATCCTTCTCCACCCTTAATAACCTCTTAACACTATATAAGAGAGAGAAAAGGGAATGGGGTGGGGTTATCATTAGACTACTTTCTTCTGATTAGGGATGATGAGTCCCTTGGGGGCAAGTTTGACCTCTGCCATCAGGATATCTAATTTCTTCTTTTTGTTTCTTCTTTGTGCAAAACAACAGCAACCAACAACAACCAGCCATCAACCAGCCAACAACAGCAACCAGCAGTAGCAGCTCTCTCAGGTCTCCAATGTTTATATACCCTTTCAAGAGTCCTCAGAATTCCAGAAATCCATGCTCTTGCAAAAATTATCTGTAGCTGGCAGAATCATGCCCTTGCCAGAGCACAGAGCACAGAACATGAGGCAAATCAGAGTCTGTTGCTGTGGACAATCTGAAGCAGCCCCATATCCCACAATTAGAATTAAAACAAACAAACAAAAATATGTTCCTATAACATTTCTGTGCTTTAAAGAAAGCAAAATCCTCACTGCAGTTTCCCCTGTCATCCTCTGGGATCTACTCCTTGACTGTGTACCTTAATGAGGTGTAGGATTGTGGGACTCTCTCATTAAGACTTCCTTGCTATCTCTGGAGTTTGCATCTCCTGTGGCTATGCACACTGGTGGTCAAGCTTTCCTTCTCTTGTAAGTGGCCAGTAAGAACACCACATCTCTGCTGCCCACTCATCTACAGTCTGTGGTCGGGGAATCATTACTTTTTGCTTACTCATCAATTGTAAAAGTTTACAATATTTTAAATGACTTAGGCAACATTTAAAAATAAACAAACAAAACAAAAACAAAAAAAAACTAAAGCTGATAAGGTTCCTACTCTGCTCAACAGCTGGAATAAAGGCATAAAATTCACTTTGCCATATAGTCCCAGGGATATGTGAACATCCTGCAACTGGCCGTAGGTGTGCTCACTGGAACATTGGCCTCTGTTGCCAGCTACACACCCATACCTGGCACAACCCATCAGTGACTACCAGTAAAGAAGGAACTACACAAGAAGTAAAGTTGATTTTACATATGCTGAGGAGACTGAAGGTTGCCTAGTAACCAGGCCGGACTCAGGACCCACATTGTATAACCCCTCATGGGGCAGTGTGTGGGCTGAATAACGACATCTTTACCCAAGGCAGCAGAAGGAAGTAGATGCACAGGAAAGCACACTCCCAGCCACTTGTGGGCTTGAGAAGCTTGCATCAGTTCTACCCAAAAGGGAAAGTATTGGCTAAGCACCCAGAAGACCAAGTTCTCAGCACCAAGGAGATTTATTTACCCCAGAGGGACAGAGGGCAGGGTAAAAGTGACAAAGACATGAGATTGAGGACAAGGAGGAAGGGAAAGGGAACATGGGAGGAGCCTAAGGGATAATTGCCCCTGGATGTGGGGGTGGGGTGTGTGGGGTGTGTGGGGGGGAGACAAAGGGGGGCCTCTGAATAGAGACTCATAGGCAGATGGTAGTTTATAAGAAGAGGAAAACACCGTGTTAGGATGAGGTGCTTAATTTTAGTTGGGCATGATAATTAGGGGAGCCAAAGGGGCCTTTTGATTGCTAGGCATCAAGACTTTGATAGGTGGGCCTTGGCAGCCAACCTCAGGAGGAGAAAGTGGCCAATAAGGGAATCGACTTTGGTAGCTAGCTTTAGAGCTATAATTTGGTGGTGTTTAGCAAGGCGGGGGAATGGGGGAGAAGGGCAAGGCTTGCCAGCACCACGTACACTATGCTGGAGCTGGCCAGAGTCCCTTCACTATTAATAACAAGCAGGAGGCTTGCTCTTTTTTTTTTTTTCTTTTTTTTTTTTTTTTCTTAACTAGGAAGCAGCTCCAGACACTGCAAGCGTTCTTGAGGCTTCTGTCCTGTGTCCTAGGTGAGAATGCAAGACCGAAAAATCTCTGAGT
>OU015747.1:82810785-82823660 GCA_907169655.1 Acomys percivali | reverse complement strand
TGTGTGTGTGTGTGTGTGTGTGTGTGTGTGTGTGTGTGTGTGTGTGTTTGAGACAGGGTTTCTCTGTGTAAACCTGGCTGTCTTGGCCTCACTTTGTAGAACAGGCTGGCCTTGAACTCACAGAGATCCACCTGCCTCTGGCTCCCTGAGTGCTGGAATTACAGGCATGCACCACCGTGCTCAGCTTTACTCCTGTATTTTAAAAGCAAAGCAAAGAGAGGACTAGAGGAAATGGGGGAAGAAGCCAACCCCTCACTGTGCTGGACTTGCTGAAATAAGGCTCACTGCATCAGGAGCCGCACTGACACCCACTAACGTTGGGAGGCTTTCAGATGGTTTGCAAGCTGAATATCCCCACTCCTCAGCTCCCAGAGATACAACTACAAACAATTCTCTTTGCCACAGGATCTAGGGGGCAGCTCCTGGGTAGCAGGCTTCTAAGTCATTCCAGCAGGCCAGTCACATCCTCCAGAAAGTACCAACGGCTCTGCACTGGACTAATCCTATAGAGCTCTCTTGTAATTTGCAGCCTGCTTCAGCCTGCCCCATGGTGTCCGCTGTCCCTGAGCCAGCCTCACACAGAGTTGCAGGCTCCCTGGTATCCCATCTTCAAGACAAATAAACCTCCAATCATCTCAGCTGCCCCGTGAGAGTGCTGCATGAATGTGGCCACATCAGCAACTATCAACATGAATCCGAATCCCTCTGTCATCAGGGGAATGACTGGGAAGTGTTGAAAGCATCCATGAGGACCAATCAGAGAAGATAGATGAAACTGGGGCGAACTTGCCTCTTGGTCCCACTAAAGTGGGAAGGACCAGAATAGAAGTTTGTAGTTGATCAAGGCATAGGCATAGTCATAGAGACTTGTAATCTCAGGACTCAGGAGGTAAATGCATACAAACAGACAGAGATCAGATCTCAAAAGGAAGAAGGGAATGGAGGAAGGCAGGCAGACAGGCAGGCAGGAAGGAAGGAAGGAAGGAAGGAAGGAAGGAAGGAAGGAAGGAAGGGGAGGGTAGGAAGGGAAGGGAAGGGAAGGGAAGGGAAGGGAAGGGAAGGGAAGGCAAGGGAAGGCAAGGGAAGGCAAGGGAAGGCAAGGGAAGGCAAGGGAAGGCAAGGGAAGGGAAGGCAAGGGAAGGGAAGGCAAGGGAAGGGAAGGCAAGGCAAGGGAAGGCAAGGGAAGGCAAGGGAAGGCAAGGGAAGGTTGTGGGGCTAGAGTTCCCCTAAACTTATGTGGGGCTCAACTAATGGCTCCAGTCATTTCAATCCCCTTGCCACATTAAAGTGACCATTGCTGAGATGATGATTGCCAAGAGAGCCTTGGTACCAGGTACTTAACAGACACTTATGGAATTACTACAATAAATTAATACCACGGTTAGTAAATGCCTCGTGATTAAGCTCTTTGCAAATAGCCTGCTGCCACTAGAGTGGTTATGGACAAAATTACTTATGACAAAAAGTGACATTAAAACAGCAAGATATGAAATTATAAGGGCAATGTGATTTTCACTCGGTTTTTAGAAAAGCTAAATGGAGGAGGAAAATGACCTAAAAACTACAGACAGAAATGATTACAGTAGTTGTGTTAGCAACCTCAGATTATTTTCAATGCGCCTTGTTCTCGTTGTTTCCCAGTTGTTCAGAAATGTCATATGTTACTCCCAAAGTTGCAAATATACCCCATAATATTTTAAAATAAGCTTGTCCTCAGAAGCAATTAATTTTAGCATGAATTTTGCACAGCACCAACTGTAGCTGGATGTGAGCCCCGCCCCCTCCCCAGGCAAGCAGTAGGAAACATCTGCTGGGGGACAGAGAGGTAACTTACTCTGTAAAGCAACTGTCCTGCAAGCATTTGGACCTGCACTCTGGTTCTGGAGCCCATGTAATCAAAGCTGAGCATCATTAGGGCTGGGTGACAGCTTGGTTGGTAAAATGCCATGCAAGTGTGGGAACTGAGTTCAACCCCCAGCACTCATGTGAAAAGTGGGCATGGTGGGAAACGCGGCTATTTGCACCTTTCCAGAGCTGGAGGCGGAGGATCCCTACAGTGTGCAGGACATCAAGAGACTATTTCAAAAAGAAAAAAAGAAAGAAAGAAAGAGTGGATGGTTCCTGAAGAATAGCACCCAAGGTTGTATTCTAGCATGTATGTGCATGTGGGCCCTCACATTCATGAGCACGCACACACACAAAACTGAAAACAAAACTTGATGTAGAGTCATGTGCTGGTGAAGTGGAGACAGGTGGTCGCCGGGGCCTCACTGAGCAGTTGCCTTAACCTGCCTAGTAAATTTCAGGCCCTGTCTCAAGAAACAAAAAAATGAAAAGAAAACCAAGCAAGATAGCATCAGAGGAATGACATGCATGTGTATCTGTACACACATACACACACACACACACACACACACACACACACGTTCACACTTGCGTGCATATGCTCTCCACCAGTTGTGGCAGGGAGACAGAGTCAACCCTGACAAACTGCAGAGAGGAGTGAGTGGTGGAGGCCTTAGCCTGAGCTTCTCGCGTAACTGCAGGCAAACCTGTTCATCCATCAGCGTCTAGTTTTCCCCAGCAGAGTGAGGATGCTGCCCACAGGGGTCCTACATCACCACTCTCTTGGCAACAAGCAAAGCAGCCAGATGGCTCTGAAATGTTCTTGGCAAGGCCAGCATGTGCACACTCTCCACTCCTCATACACCCCAGCCCCCAGTTCCCAAACCCAGCACATGGCAGGCCACTCATCTTCTCCACCCGTCCACCCTGCTCATCTTCCTGACTGGACCCAGGATGTAATGTCCACCTTCTTAGACCACACCCAAGAGTTCCAGAATATCCCAGGAAACCTGTTTTTAACTTTCCTGAGCCCTAAAGAGAAATTTTACCCAAACAAACCTCTACGTGGGGTTGATGTGCTCTGTGTTTATGTAGACCTCTCCCATCTGGGCCTGGAACATGGGTACCATGTTGATGTTGAGTGAAAATTTTAAACTAATGCTAAGCACCGGTGAAAATGAAGACAGTAGGAACCCTCTGTACTGCTAACGGAAATGTGAGCTAGTCCAGCCACTGTGAACCTCCGCACAGAGCCTCGCAGATCTACTATATAACCCAGTGACAATGCTGGTCAATATTTATCCTAAAGACTCCAAGTCAACCCATCCCAGAGACCCCTGTGGACCCATGGTTATTGCTGCATTAGTCACAATAGCTAAGTTATGAAACCAGTCTCAATGTCCAAGCACAGGAATGGATGGGAAAATGTGGCTTAGACACACAATGGAAAGTTTAAACTGTAAAGAGTGAAGTCTTTTGTAGAAAATGCAATCCAGACAATCATATTTAATAAATCAACTTCATATCAGAGAGATAAATATTGCATATTTCTCTCACTTATGAGCCCTGAATTTTTATAGATACATAAAAACATATATGTGCTAATGGCATATAAATAAAAGCAAAACCATCTGGTGGGACAAACAAGGGTGATGGGTGAGACTCCAGGAGAGAGTAGGATTTGGAGGGCTGGCAGAACATTGCTATGCACATATGACAGTGGATTTGTGTGTCCCTCTATAATCACATTTTAAAATTTTGAAGCGGATGTTTTAGTAATGAAAAGAGATTTGGCAATGTTTTAAGCACACTAAAAAAAATTGGATTTTTGTTTCTTATCTGGAGAACTGGTGGCTGGTCCAAGTGAGTGGCCAGCTGGCTAAGGTCACCGAGGTGGCTCCAGCTTAGATTACCACTTTAGCCTGGCAGGCTTTTATCACATTGGGCTATCTCAGCTTGAATGCCGACTGGCTCGTTGATTGGTGTCAAAATCACAATTTCTATTTTACTCAACGTTTCCTTTACCTCTAAAATGGTGTCTTCCCTCCCAACTTTGAGGCAGAGCTACCGTTTGGGGGGAAAAAAATCACACATCTGTGGGCTGTGGCTTAGCACACAGAGGGCAAGAAGATAGTGGCTGGTCAGGAGACCCAAACAAGATGGACGGCCTTGAATAAGTCGTTCAAATCCTCTGTGCTTGCTCCTCACTGCGGACCCACAGGCACTGGGCTAACCCAGTGAGGTCTGTCATCCGGGAGCGAAGGTGGAGACAGGGAGCCAGAATCCAAGGAGCTGCGCTAAACTCAGGGCCTGGTCCCATCAGCCCTTTCTCTTTGGCCTCCACCTGTAAGTACTAGAAATTTTGAGGCAGGGATTTTTGAGGGAAAATTGAGGCGGAAAAATCATAAAAATCAACATCAGCCCTTTTTGCTAAGTTGGTTCCAAAGCATTTTAGAAGTAAAGCAAAAGAAAACAAAATGTAACCCTGCGGTCTGCCGGAGCTGCTTGGAGCCTGGGTATTGGAGATACCAATTAAAACGGAATGGTGGGACGTTACTGATCTTATGTTAGCTCAGCAGGCTGACACTGGAGAAGGAAGAAGTTCACGTGCCACACAGAGAGCATTCTTTTCTCTTTTCCAGTGGAATTCCATTTGACTTCTATTCCCAGGCATTAGCCAGGACCCAGCAGCCTGACGGGGCCTCACAGCCTGCAGACAAATGGAGCTAGAGCAACAATACCACAGGACCAGTGCTATCCTGGGACTTTATCTTGCCTCATCCTGCAAGAAAGTGTTCCTTTGCACCTCCCAAGCACAGGTCCTAATGCTGGTAAGAGATGGATGGTTGGTCAGTTTAATGATATCAAAATGATGTCCTTATCTGGAGAGATGGTTTAGTGATACAGACCACTTCTTGCTCTGCCAGGGACCCTGCATCCAGTTCTTAGTATCCATGCCAGGCAGCTAGCTCACAGCAGCCTATAACTCCAGTGCAAGGGATCTGATGCACCCTTCTGTCTTCAGAAGGCACCTGCACACACATGCAGCACACACTCACACAGACATACACATGTACAGTTGTTTTTGTTTTTAATGTATAGCTCTCCCAGCTGAGCTCCAGTTGAAAAGGGAAAGAAAACCAGGGAAGTGTATGGGTAATGGGGAGGAAAACATCCCCTAAATCCTTGTCTGATTGAAGCATCTCACCAGCAGAGAATCTTGAGCTCCAGCACTGGTTAGCATCACTTACTGTGAATGCTGCTGACAGAGACAGTATTCCATTCATATAATAATATTTTACCTGAAAGTGGCAATGGAACAAACTGAAGGCATGAATATAGTATGTGACCCTGGGTAGCCCCATTCCTCTCCTAGACATTTTCTGGGACTCTCAAGGATGACTATTAAGTTTTTTTTTATTTATTTTTTTTACTGTGGAGATATCCTTTTTTAATAAAATTTATTTACTTTTATTGTATGTGCATTGGTGTTTTACCTGCATGTATGTCTGTGTGAGGGTATCAGATCTTGGAGTTACAGACAGTTGTGAGCTGCCATGTGGGTGCTGGGAATTGAACCCGGGTCCTTTGGAAGAGCAGTCAGTGCTCTTAACTGCTGAGCCATCTCTCCAGCGCTGCCCCGCCCCCTCCCATGGAGATATCCTTATTCCCCATCTCCCCTGAGCTAAACTGATGTTTTAAGCACTCACTGGGGACCCCCTGACATCTCATTTAGGTTCCTTAGGAACCCACCAAAATGGTACGTGTGGCTATTGTAAGGACAACGAAATGTGACTCCTATGGCATGCTTTGGGGTATATCTTACTTTCTTCCTGAGCATCTCTTTCTCATAATCTATGCAGTTACAAATCTCCAGCAAGGGCTGGAGAAATGCCCCAGCAACTAAGAACACTTGCTGCTTATGTAGAGGACCTTGGATCAGTTCCCACATCTGGTGGCTCCCAGTTGCCTAATTACAATCCCATGGGATCTGATACCCTCTTCTATCCTCTGTGGGCACCTGCACATAGTATATAGTGCATACATGTATACTCAGAACATACATATACAATAACAAATAAGTAAAACCCATCCCACTATCCAACTCTGCTTTATACTGGCTCATCCTCCTGAAATGCTGGGATTGCCTGAATGAAGATCCCTGTGGAGAACTCTTTGTGCTCCTGTGGTGAGGCTGTAGAACTATGCTCACTGACATTTTTTTAAATTAATTTATTCTTGTTACATCTCAATGGTTATCCCATCCCTTGTATCCTCCCATTCTTCCCTCCCTCCCATTTTCCCCTTATTCCCCTCCCCTATGACTGTTCCTGAGGGGGATTACCTCCCCCTGTATATGCTCATAGGGTATCAAGTCTCTTCTCGGTAACCTGCTGTCCTTCCTCTGAGAGCCACCAGGTCTCCCCCTCCAGGGGACTCACTTATATCTGCATACTAGCCCAAGGGGCATGTCCCACGAAAGCCTTCACTTACCAGGAAACTGGGACAGAGAGGAGGACATCCCATTGGGACTCCAGATGAGAGAAGCATGGGAGAATAGAAAAGTAGAAGGATCCAGAGGGTCCTAGAAATCTACAAGTAGAACATCATGATAGGCAGATTTGAGCCAAGGGGTCCAGCTCAAACTAAGGCACCAGCCAAAGACAATACAGGAGGTAAACTTTAAGCCCCTAACCAGATCTAGCCAAGAGACCATGTTTTAAGCACAGAGGAAGGTGAAGACCAACACCCAGGTTTCTACAACCAAAGCTCACTGACTTTTTAAAAAATGATTTATTTATTTATTATTAAGTATACAGTTCTCTGCCTGCATGTACACCTGCATGCCATAAGAGGGCATCAGATCACATTATAGGTGGTTGTGAGCCACCATATGGTTGCTGGGAATTGAACTCAGGACCTTTGGAAGAGCAGCCAATGCTCTTAACCTTGAGCCACCTCTCTAGCCTTTTTGTTTGTTTGTTTGTTTTGTTTTTGTTTTTGTTTTTTAAGACAAAGACCCAAGATGCAGTCCTGGCACTCATTCTGCAGAGATATCTTCCTGCCTCTGCCTCCCAAGTGCTGTGATTAAAGGGCACGCACCACCACTTGGCTGATGCTATTACATAATGGCCTTTACACAGTTGGTGTCACCAGCATATTCTATGGATGTCAAGAACAAGAGGGATTTGGCAGGAAGTCCATTATGGATAACCTTTGCCTTGGATCAGAGTCTTTGCTGATCAGTGGCAGAGGCCTTGGCAAACACAGCTGCACCCTAGGGACAGAAGCACTCAGCTTCAACACCTGTCAGCTCCCCTCAGAGCACACTCACGCACGCCTCAGCCCCAGAAGCTGTCACAACAGACCTCGCTTACCCACAGCCTCAGCCACGTACAGGGGAAGCTGGAGCTGACAGAGGACAACGGCATCGCTGGTAACAGCACACCGCACAGCCACCCACTGCAGTCATACCAAACCATCGTCTAGCCCTCTGTCTGGCGGACTTCCCGGCTCCCGAGCTATCTCACTGAGCCAAGCCAGCTCCCTAAAAGTCTGGAAGAGGCTCTGTGAGAGTGTGTCAGGAACGCTGAAGAGATGGCTCCGGCAGTGAAGTGCATGCACAGGAAGCATGAGGAGCTGATTTCAGAACTCACATTTTTAAGGAGCTAGGCTGTAGCTGACACATCCGTGCTACACCAGCACCAAGGAGGTGGAGATAGACCAACACCCGGGCCCTTCAGCCAGCCAGTGTAGCCTAAGTGGTGAGCATCTGGCCAAGGAGAGATCCTGTCTCAAAAACATTGGATAGTTTACCTGAGTGGCATTCAAGGTTATCTTCTAGCCTTAGAAATGCCCAAAATTAACTTGTAAGGCCCACCTGCACAAGCTGGGAGTTGTAGTTCTTTAAAAAATATAGCAAAGCCTTATAGGAAAAGTATGGTGGCCTATAGGTCTTTATAACCCCCTGCAATATGTGCCTTGGGGCCAGCAGGGAAATTCCAGGGAATGGTCCTGACCAAAGTCCATCTCTTGGTCAGTATGAAATAATTAATAAAGCTTGCTTCAGGGCCCAAAAATGGTAGAAGTGGGTTTTTTTTTTCTGCAGCAAAATCTCAGGATTAATACTTCCCCACGTACACACTTACCTAAGTGCAATGCATATCCTCACACATGTGAACACATGTGTGCTCACACATATTGAACACACTTGTGTGAAAAGGAACAATAGACTCGGGGAGGCAGAGGCAGGCAGATGTCTGTGAGTTCGAGGCCAGCCTGGTCTACAAAGCAAGTCCAGCACAGCCAAGGCTACACACAGAGAAACCGTCTCACAAAAAAACAAAAAACCAAACAAACAAAAATAAAAACCCACAAACCAGGTGATTCTGAAGGCTTAGGAAAATAAAAGAGGTAGGGAATATGGAGCAAGAAAGAGGGAGCAAAACCATGCGTGGCCTGTGGAAAAGAAGAGGTTACTTTAAGGTTCCTTTATATTCGAGGCAGATGAGAGGCAGGGCACCATAACATCTGCCAATCACCCAGTGAACAACACTCTAATAAAACAGAAAAATCGCTTCTTCTGCTCCTTAAAAACACACTTGCTCAGTTCAGCTGCAGAACAGGTGATGAGAACTGAAGAGGAATGTTTTTGAAAAGTAAAAAAAAAAAAAAAAAAAAAAAAAAAACCACAAAAGAGGGCTGATGAGACTTCCTCAAACCCAAGAGCCCAGAGAAAACACCCTTAGCACCAGAAAGAGAGTGAGCAACAAAGATGTCCTTAGGGAGGAGGCAAGTTGCAGATACCTTGCTCTGACTGCAGTGCAGGCTCACCTGCCATTACCCATAAACCCCTGTGCTTACTCTGACTGTTTTCCAGTCATTGATGCCAGCCAGCCACAAACTAAAGGTTTAATTACATCCACAGTTTCCTTGCCAGAGTTTGCAAAGGGTTGGCTAGTGAGACAAAAATCACCATCCTAGAAATCTTTAGAGCCCTCCACACCAAGGGGTTTACCCTCTCTGTCACGCAGGAAAACACTGAAAACTATCTGGGGTCACACTACTTGGACAAAGGAAAGAAATCAATTTCAGATCCCCTGAGAGAAGTATGGACATATGGTTAAGGAAAGGAATCATTTTAGGTGCTCACAGAGGCCAGAAGAGGGAGGTGACTCCCCTGGAGCTGGAGTTACAGCCAACTGTCAGCCACTGACATGGGTGCTGGGGTATGAACTCTGGTCCTCTAAAAAATCAGTCCATGCTTTCAACCACTGCACCAGTTTCTCCAACCACGGAAAGGAATACTGTTCACAGCACATTTACAGATGAGTTGGTGGCAACAGGCAGGAAAGAGAAGCTGTGTTTCAGTTTTCTGCCCAGTGGAACATGAAACAAAGCACTTCAAGGTTGTTGGACACTCCCCACTGGCAGGTCTGTGTATTTAGTAAGCATCTGTTGGATGGGTAAATATCAAAAGATGAGACCAATGGAAGCCAAGAGATTCTCTGTGCCATCGAGTGGCAGGAGAGGTGGTGCCCGGATGAGTAAAGATAAGTGTAAGTGCATTTCACAAACTCCTGGATCAGCCCCCAGCAACCTACACTCTTGCTTTGCCCACAAAATTCACGTTCTCATACAGAAAGCCTCTTGGCCTCTGCACAGTCTAAGCGAAAGCTAAGATTCTCAGAGCTTCCAGGAAAATCTTCCTATCTTTTGCCCTCTAGCCTTGGGGCTGGAGCAATGGCTCAGCAGTTAAGAGCCCTTACTACTAATGCAGAGGTCCTGAGTGCAAGTCCCAGCACCCACATTAGGCAGCTCACAGGTGCCTGAAACTTAAGTTCCAGGGTTTTGAATTGGGTACACCTGTACACAGATTCACATAGCCACATAGAGGCAGACACACAGACTCTCAAAAATAATAAAATAAATATTTTTTGTGAAAGGAAGAACCCAACACCCTGCCCCCCTCCATGCATAGGTTATCATCACATCACAGGCTTGCCTCTAACTCTCTGTGTAGCCAAGGATGACTCCTGACCTTCTGATCCTCCTGCTTCTACTTCTGGAGTGCTTAGATTACAGGCATGCACCACTACACCTGGTTTATAGGGTCGTGGGAATAGAACCCAGGGATTTCTAAATGCTAGGCAAGCTGCCAACTGAGCACCAGCCCCTGGCACCAGCTCCGTGCCTGTTCTTGGCAGGTGGTCCTTGAGAAGTTTGCCCACAGTTCTACACCAATCAACAGATGATATGCAGCCTGAAATGTTGGGGTTCTTTTGCTTTGCTGGCTTCATGGATCTGAAATTGCTTTACTATGATTCTTTTTACCAACTTCCACCCCTGTCAAGCCTTCCCTTGCTCTTCCCCTACTGAAAGATCTGCATCTGCCTGAAAACAAACTTTCAATTCTCAACAGATCTTAACTACACCCTCCCCAACTCCAGGACATCACCAAAGCCTTTCAGGTCTCTCTTTCTGTGACAAAGGATAGTCTCAGCTTTGTCCTGCTACCAGGCCCAGCCATGTGAATGATGTTTTGGAAATAGGGATCAGACGAAAGTAAGCAAAGGCTTAACAGCTGTGTAAAAACCCAAGACAGACTTTTCACTGGTAGTCTAATGATTTCCCCAAATGAATGATTTAATTATACCTATGAAGTTCCATTGTGTGTGTATACCACATTTCCATCATTTTTAATTTTATACTCATTTTAAGACTGATTTTATTCTTAGTTATGTATACACATGTATGTCTATATATGAGTATGTACATATAGGCTCAAGGTGCCCCTGGAGGTCAGGAAAGAGCCACTGGGAGTTATAAGCAGCTGTGAGGAGGCTATTGCAGATGCTGGGAACCAAGCTTGGGCCCTCTGAATGCACAATGCCAGCTCTTAACTGGTAACCTAGCTCATTTATTTACAGACAGGGCCTCATGTATCCAGTTTGGCCTTGAACAGAGAGAGCTTGAGCTTTCGTTTCTCTTCTGTTCTCATCCTAAGGGCCGGGGCCAGAGGTCTGTCTGCACCTAGCTTTTGTGCATGGATTCAAGCCAGGGTCTCAGGCACGGTAGTCAAGCACTGTATAGAATACTCAGTCTGTTACATTGCAGAATGACACCTGAGCATGACCTTTAGGGGAAACAACACACAAGCAAACTGCAGTGCAGAAGCATCTAAGAAAGCAAAGTGCTCTCCTCTCAAAAAGAGCTAGAAAAAGAAAAACAACCCACAATTATGTAGAAGAGGAACTGAAAGATCTACATCCAAGAGCCTGATGTAGGCCAGCTGGAAGCCCACAGAACCACCGGACCTAGAGAACAGCCAGCAGCCAGTGGCCCACAAGCACCAAGTCACATGGCTGGAAAAGACTGTGAAACAGAAGAAAGGGAGAGCCTTTATATACAAAGAGAAGTCCATAGAGGCTCTCACAGAGGACCAAGTGCTTTTGGACCTTCATCTGGAAAGGGCTCATCAGTGGCTCTGGCCAGGAACTCTGAGGTCTTTCATCTATATATTTGCACAATATTTCAGAGTTTGATGTAGAAACTGCCAGCAATGAAGTAGGCAACAGGCTTGCAAGAACACGGACAAGAAGAAAATCAGTAAAATGTTCACCGTGTGAGCCCGACGTGGTAGTGCACACCGTTAATCCCAGCACTCAGAAGGCAGAGGCTGGAGGATTTCTTTGAGTTCGAGGCCAGCTTGGTCTACAAAGAGAGTTCCCGGACACCAAGAGATATTACACCAAGAAACCCTGCCTCAGCAAAAACAAACAAACAAACAAACAAAAGAAAACCATCCAACCAACAAACAAAAAATGCTTACTGCTGCAAGCCTGAGGACCTGCATTCCATTCCCAGCATCCATGGACAAAAGCTATGGACATAGTAGCTTAAGCTTGAAATCCCAGCAAGACACACACACACACACACACACACACACACACACACACACACACACACGCATGCATTGTGTGCACACATACAAATAAATAATCTTAACAACTTGGGGTGTGTGTGTGTGTGTGTGTGTGTGTGTGTGTGTGTGTGTGTGTGTGTTGTGGATGTATTAGTATGTACATGTGAGTATGGGTGCCCATGGAGGTCAGAAAAGGCTATCTGATCCCCTGAGGCTGGAGTTACAGGCAATTATGAACTGCTCACTGTGAGTGTTTAGAACTGAACTTCCATCTTCCTCAGGAGCAGCAAGTGCTCTTAACCACTAGGCCATCTTTACAGTCCCACAAAAATGTAACTGCCTTAAGATTTTTAAAAAGGAATTTTAAAAAGAAATGTGACCAGAGCTAAAAAGAACAAGTTCGTGTTTGAGGCAAAAGCTAGTCCCACAAATGCGGAAGTAAGTCTACAGTAGCTGAAAGGCAGTGAACTGACTCTGCAAGGACCCAACTTTCACAACTTGGAGAACATTCCAGTTCCAAACCCAGGGGAACCCATGGAGGCCCCAGGGATTGGTGCTCATATAAAGAACTTCTGTGTAGCCACATCAGGGGAAGATGAATCAGGAGGATCATGAGTTCAAGGTCACTATGAGCAATGGCCTGGCTAGCCACACTTGGAACGACTAAACATAGAGTCCAATTTCACCTCTGGATCCCCTGGGATTCCAAGCCCCAACAGACACACTGGAAAGGAAGTGACATCGTGTCAGAAACCAAGATGGAAGACACGCAGGAATAGAATCTGGGAAGAGCTGGAGAGATGGAAAGTAGCGAGGGAAAAAGAAAACAAGGTAGCATTCCAAAGTTTGGAGGTCACTTCACAGAACAGAGCCACATGCAAGGGGGACAGATACTAATTACTTTTATTGTTGCTATGACAGAATAGCTGACAAAAAGCAATTTAAGAAAGAAGAGTTGTTTTGTTTCCATTATGGAGGTACACTCCATTATGGTGCAGAAAGCATGGTGGCAGCAATATGAGGTAGCTGACTACATTGTGTTCACATGCAGGAGCAAAGAGAAGGATTGGAGAGAGAGAGAGAGAGAGAGAGAGAGAGAGAGAGA
>OU015747.1:82800157-82810685 GCA_907169655.1 Acomys percivali | reverse complement strand
GAGAGAGAGAGAGAGAGAGAGAGAGAGAGAGAGAGAGAGAGAGAGGTTGATTCTGGTGCTCATCAATCTGGGATCCCACCCCAGGGAACAGAGCTGTCCACTTTCAGGATGCGTCTTCTCAGCTCAATGAGCCAAGTCTAGAAGTCCCTCACAGACATGCCAGACATGCCCCGAGATTCCTCTAAGTATCCTAGACCCTGTCAGGTTGGCATTATAACCACCACGTGGTCCATGGCAAGCAAATATCAGTCCTCCCAAAGCTCCTCTCGACCAATGGACTTCACATCCCATCAGCATCCGGTTCCGCCCTTAACCAAGATCTACTGCAAATATCACTGGCTGCTTTTTTTTTTTTAATATAATGTGTTTCTAGGCATCAGATAATCTTTCCTCATAAGGACAGTGTTATATAGGAGAGTTACATTTCAAGGTTGTTCTCCAAGAACAAATTAGTGAAAAATAAATCACAGGTATGCCCAACAATTTGTCACAGAGGCAGAGACAAAACAGTAAATCTCTGTGTACAGTTTAAAAGCCTCATAAAACCATGAAAAGAAAGACCCAGAATTCAGACATAATGTCCTATGCACATCACTTAGAAGAGGCTCCATATGCCAAGGTTGGATCTATCATGTCATCAAATTTGACCTGAAATAAATAAGCAGATTCTAAGGCAAGTATTAGTTATATTTTTGATTAATGAATCATTTTGTTGAAATCAGCATGGCTTTAAAGGAATGATATAGGAACCACAAGATGGATAAAACCTTAATCCTGGCACTCATCTTAGAAGCTCCTGAGCCAGGACTACACAGCAATCAGCCAAAACAAGAGATCTTGTATCAAGAAAGACAGAAGAGAAATGACTCCTTAAAGTTGTCCTCTGATCTTCACATGTGCACCATGGCATGTGCATGCACACCTCCAGTACACACTAATGGTAATAAAAATCAAATAGGTAAAATATTCCATTCTGTCATTCAGAGTCTAAATATAAAGAACTACAGAGACAATATTTAAAGAAAACTTGTGTAATTTATAATTCTAATTAGAAGTAGACACATGTGTTAAAATCGTTGTAGGTTAAAGGCAAGGGTTTTTGGTTTTGATTTTTCACCAAAGCTCACATGGGTGCTTGGTCCCAAGTATGGCACTCATGAGAAGTACTGGAGGGCTAAGAGGTGATTGGGCCAATAAGAAAGTAATGTTCTTTTTCTCTTTCTCTCTCAGTACATGTGCATGCGTGCATGTATGTGTGAGTTTGTACTGAGTTCTCATGGGAAAAGCACATATGTGTGTGTATACACTTGTATGTGGAGGCTACAAGGCAGTTTCATCATTCCTCAGGACCAGTCCACCTTGTGCTGTTTTTGTTGATGATATAATTTTGGTTTGGTTTAGTTTGGTTTGGTTTTTTGGGGCAGGGTCTCTCTGTGTTGTCATGTGGGCTCTGGAAATGGGACCCTGGTCCTTAGACTTGCAAATCAAGTACTCTACAAACTGAGGCATCTCCCCATCACAGTATTAGTGTTTTTCTCTTGAGAGTAAATTCTCACTATCCTTACACTGGACTGGTTACCCTGAAGGGGTTCCCACAAAGCTAACCTGCACCTCCCATGCCTCACACAGGAGCTTCTCTTCCACGCCACCCATTTGCTCTTTCATTTTCTCTACCATATTGAGATGCACATTGGGATTATCCAGATCAAATTTTCTGGTGCACGCCTGTAATGCCAGTATTCAGGAATAGAGAGGCAGGCAAATCTCTGTGACTTCCAGGCCAGCCTGATCTACAGAGCAAGACCAAGACAGACAGCCAAGGCTACACAGAGAAATCCTGTCTCGAAAAACAAAAACCAGACAAATAAAACACCCTACCTCTCTTCTTTCATGTATAAGTTATCAATCCATTGGTGTTCTGGCATAGCAAGAAAAGATGCACTAAGACAGCATACAGCAATCCAAACAGTTGAGATATAATGGTGAATATGGAGTGATCCTTAATACTATTATATATATTTTTTTTTAAAAAATGAGAGGGTAGGTAGAGCTAGGAAGATCCAGAAGCTAGTAAAGTGCTTCTCTCACAAGCATGAAGACATGAGATCTGCAGAACATATGTGAAAGCTAGACCTAATTACACATGCCTATAACCCAGCACTCAACACATGGAGACAATGGGACCCTGGGGGCTCACAAGCCAGACAGATGAGCTGACTGTTAAGGCCAGGTTGGATGAAGAAGACTTCAAAAAATAGGGTAGAAAGTGATAAAAAAAAAAAGATATCTGATTTGACTCAATGCCTCTCCACCTCCCACACACATGAATGCCCAGGATCAAACATATCTACACATACATATACATAAACACACAAAACATTGTGATAGTGCTACCCAAATATAATAAGGTCTTCTGAGGATGGGACAGATGGCGTCAATTGACGGACCCATGAGTGGTGCACAAATGACCTGGCTTTCAGTACAGAGCACACTTGGGGATGTGTCACCTGCTCCCAGACTTCTTTTAATCAGGACTGACTCAATATTTGTCAGCTGAATCCTCTCCAGGGTCCTCAATTTATTCTAACCTGAAAGTAGCCACTGCTATTGCTTCAGCTCTGCTGAAGAAAGCAGAGGGTACTAAGCTTCTCTCTTTCCAAGCAGGTCTGGCTGATAGGTCTGGGCACTTGATCAATGGTTAGCTTTGAAATAGATACCAGGCCATTAGCACAAATTTTTCAAAAGCAAAGCATCTTCTCTCTAAATTCCATGGGATGGCATGAGGCAGCATCCAGCAGACAGATGAAGGGAGAAGCCTAATTAGACCACAACTGCATATCAACTTCATGGACAAGTAATTTATAGAATCCAGTCATTGGCTGGGGAGATAAGGGACCAGTTCAATAGGGTAGGAGACGCTAACTTGAAGTCTATACAAGAATACAAATGGCGGCCACATAAATATTTAAAAGTTACAAGTCATCCCAGTGAATTGTTCAGTGGAACGTGCTTTATCTTCCTTCCTCTGACATAAAGACAGACTAAAAATATATTCTGAACTGGAGGTATAACTCAAAGGCCGGGTGCTTGTCTAACAGGCACAAGGCCCTGGGTTTGATTGAGCACTAAAATAAACAAATAAATTTGAATTTATGGCTTATAGATGACTGAAAATTGCAAAATGCCAAATTTCTCCATCATTGTACCCATGTGGCAGTTGTGCTAACAGCCCACAAATGCTGAATGAATGATGTAAATTTAGTTATGATATACTCTTCATGAAAGTTCTTTTTCCTGCCTCCATTCAGCAAAACTCCTAATGATATAAACTATGACTATATTCAGCGTATAAAATGTATTATACATGGTTAAAATTTTAACCTCTAGTATAATTTAAATTAGGAATTCAAGGATGAGTTTATAATTTACCCAAAAATTCACAAAGCCTAAATCTAAATAAACATAAAAATTATTTTAAATTTCCTGAGAAAATATTAGTTGTATTTCAGGATGTTAAATCAAGGCAATTTAAGCAAAGCTTGTTTCTTTTTTTATTTTTTTTTAATTGAAATTAAATCTTGTTAAACAGTTTGTTAAATGAGACTATTCTTAATTGCTGTAATGGGTATATAATGCGATCTGTTGCCAATGTAAGGGATCAAAACCAACCAATATGAAATGTTTCATATTGAAAGGTGCTCCTTATCCATCACACGCCCTTGATGGGACCCCACAAGAATAAATCAGAACTAAGAACTGAGACATGAGGACTGCACTCTGGGAGACCACACTTTCTCAAAGCAGAAGCTGCCATTCAGCCAGTGCACATGGAAGAAAGACCTTGGCTTTTCCTGAACAGATGTCGCCTTGCCATGATAGAGCACCTTGACTAAACTGATAAGACAATTCCACCCAAGTCAAGCTTGGAGAACTGAAGAGTTTACTGAAGTCAGGATGCCAGGCCAAAGCTGGTCTCAAGGAACATCTGCATTGTCAAACAGCCTTGCCAGAAAAGCTGCATCACAAGAGTTCTGAGCACAGCTTGTAGGAAGCTCCACCAGAGTATCCTCTTCCCAGCAACAGTTACTGCTCATATAACTCTGGGGAAAGGCCTTGTGAGTCTTGTAGCTTTCTCAATTTTCTGAGCTTGTAAATTTTGTGAGCTTCCTTAGTCTTATCAGTTTCCCTGACCCTTTAGTCTTATAAGCCTCCCTCTTACCTCCAGGAGGGACTGTTTCAGTTCAGAGGTAATGGCTATACAGCCCAAGGACACCCAAAAGCAAAGAGGTTGAGTAGCCCTTCCCTGGAAGCTGAGCAGTGTGATTGCTGTCAAAGAACAGATGTTTATATAAGTATGGTGAGACAGAACAAGACCAAAGCATCCATGAGTTCTCTCCCTCCTTCTCTCTCTCTCTCTCTCTCTCTCTCTCTCTCTCTCTCTCTCTCTCTCTCTCTCTGTGTGTGTGTGTGTGTGTGTGTGTGTTTCCAAAGCATAATGGGGCACCCATATGCCTGTGTCACTTTAGGCAGGGAGTCTGAGCTGGAACCCTTGGGTTTCAAACGTCTTCATGAGGTCTTTTCAACCCCACATTGCCACTCTGGATGCAACATTCACGTCTTTAGGTTCACATTTTCTATCTCAAAAAGCCACACAGCTTTTCTGCTTTTCAACTGAGCAGTCTCATCATCAGTCCAACAGGGAAGGAAAGTGTGTTTGGGTGGGACTTACTGAGAGAGTAATTGTGTCTTTGATGTGAGCTTTCTAAGTAATTTTCTAGGGCAATTGTGACTCTATAGGCTTTTTGGTTTTACACAGACTTTAGAGCCTTGTCCCCAAATAAGTGATGACTCCACCGTCAGGGAGCAGGCATGATGAGAATTGAAGCAGCAGGTGCAATTCCTGGGATGAGTCAAAACCCACAGTAAGATGTACTTTCCAGGGCCAGCCCTTGGCAAGCCTGGGTCATTGATTACTAAGGGACAGAAAACCGTTTTCTGTCAGGTTATTGACACCATCAGATCTGTTTAATCATGTGTAAACTTAAATTAATTTAAACAAGTTGCTTTCCTAGCAGCTACATTGAAGAAATAGAAGCTCAGCGTTAATGAAACAAGAGGAAGAAAAGGAAGAAGCTAGTTCAGGTACATCAGCTGCTCAGCTCCTTTGGGCCTTGGCTACAGCCCTTCCACAGCCACTGCCAATGTCTAACACCAAGCCCAGTGTTTAATCAAATGGTGACTGGGCTATTAGAGGCAGAATCTTGGACCGGCAGTCCTTAAAGCCAGGCTTGGCCTCCTGTCCTTAAGAAGACGAATAGGTGAGCAGTAGTGAAAAATAGAGAAAGGCTTATTCAGTAAGGCCACATGGGAGAAAAAAAGAGGTCCAACGACCCTACCTGAAGCTCATCTTCTGGGTCCTGACATGATGTTCAGGTTACATAGAGGTGTGTATAACCAAGAGTCCTGGTCAAGGTGCCATCCTCCTACACCGACCCATCATGTTCTGGGCTCCACTGTGACCTTGTGAAATATTTTCCAGGGACACAGACTCTCCCTCTGGGTGGCACGCCTTCTCTCAGCATGAGATTTCTGGGGGAAATTGCAATTGCTTGGGCATCACAGTTTTAATAGTCTGATAGCCAAAAGCAGCAGTACAAGTCCCTTGGCTTAGAATATCTATGCTCCTACAGGGGTGGTTACAGTGTTAGTCTGTGAAGAGAAAGCCCCTAGGGCTTGAAGACCATTCAGAGTCATAGTCTCTGGTTATCCTCAGTTCTTGGCATGCATGGTAGGTAGGCATTGAGTAAATATCTGTTATGCATGCATAAAAAGAAAATCTTCAAGGTAAATCCTGATTTTAAACCAAGAATTTATAAACTCACTTCGGGAGTGTAGCTTCAAAAGTAAGGGACCGCCTGGCCTGACAAGGGCCATCCCAACAAGGCTTGTATCCTTTAATAATTGTGTGGATATATGTTCTGGTTATCATCTGGGAAGACAGACCCCGTCAATCACAGATTGCCCTGTAGATAAGCCTGTGGGGCATTTGCTTGATTAATGATTGATGGTGGGGGGAGTCCAGCCCACTGTGGGTGATGCCGTCTCTGAGCAGGTGGGCCAGGGTTGATTGAGAAAGCAGGCTGAGCAAGCTACGGGGAGCAAGCCAGTAATTGATGTCTCCCGACCATCTCTGCTTCACTGCCGGCATCCAGGTTTCTGCTTGAGTTCCTTCCTGGCCTGGCTTCCCTTCAGGATGATAAACTGTAAGAGGAAACAAACCCTTTTCCTCCCCAAGTCACTCTTGGTCAAGGTGTTTTATCAAAGCAAACTAGGACAATATATACCACATTTCTGTTCTGGAAGCTTCCAGGAAGCACATGGAAAGAACACATATTAAATTCCATTTGGTCTGAAGGCAGACAAAAATGAAGCATCACACTCCTCGATACAGGAACTCGGGAGGCGCAGGCAGGAGGATTTCTAAATTTGGAGCAAGTTCCAGACATGGCTGGTTTCACAGTGAGACCTTGTCTCAAAAACAAAATAAGAAAGTACGATAAGAAATACAAATAAAGGTTTGAGGGAGGAAAGGAGATTAGAGCCAAGAGGCTGATGTCCAAAGCGCCGCTGCCACAGTAGATACCTCGATTCTGAAGAAATGGCAAAATGGCAGCCCAACACAGAAGGGGAAAGGCCTAAGCTGTTTCTTCTTCCACTGGTGTCAGCAGGCACTGAAAGATGGAGTCATCAAAGCCCTGGAGGTTTAACTTAGTAATTTCTATAGGCTAAAATCCTTCTTGTAGACTGAATGTAAAATACCCCTGCACCGCCCCGGCCCCCCAGGCACATGTATTTGAACACTTGGTTTCCAGTTGGTGGCGCTGTTCAGGGAGGTTTTAGCGCCTTTAAGATGCAGAGCCTCGCTAGATGGGGTGGATCACTGGAGGTGGGCCTTTTAGCTTTGTCAGACAAGCTTGCCTTCCTTTTCACTCCCTGATTCCCGACTGCTATGCAATGTGGCCGGCCAGCCTCCTGCTCTTTCCACTATGGCCTTCCCTCTGTGATGAACTGCACCATGTACCTGTGAGCCACAATACGCCCTTCTTTCCTTAAATTGTTCCTGCAGTGTGTTTTGTCATGGCAACGAGACAGCCCTTCGGTACGGAAATACACACGGAGGGAAGAGGTTGTCTTTGGGAGGACATGCAGCTGGAAATGCAGGTCTAGAATGCCCGGGTTCCCCTGCTCACTGAGAGTCTCCCCCACTGAAGCGTGCATACTCCCATGGTGATCTCGAAGTCCGAGCCCAGTGAGCCATGGTGTCATTTGTGGAATTGCCTTTAGTGGCAACCCGCAGCCTAATTTCATCCATTTGCTGTGATTTTTTTTTTTTTAAAGACCAAAAGTAACCAGGGGAGGGAAGGGTTCGTTTGGCTTATATTTCCAGGTCACAGTCCACAATGGTTCAAGATGATTCTGAAATGGATTACTGGGGACTAAGGGGTTTATTAGAAGAGCTGTGTCTTAGTTTGGGTTTTATTGCTGTGAAGAGACACCACGGTCAGGGCAGCTCTTAAAAAGGAAAACATTTAATTGGGGCTGGCTTACAGCTTCAGGGGTTTAGTTCATTACTGTCATGGTAGGGTACATGGCAGCATCCAGGCAGACATGGTGCTGGAGAAGGAGCCAGGGGTTCTACATCTGGGTCCTCAGGCAGCAGGGAGAGACTGTGTGCCATACTGGGCGAAGCTTGAGCATATGCGACTTCCAAGCCATCTGCCATAGTGACACACTTCCTCCAGCAAGGCCACACCTACTCCAACAAGGCCCCACCTCCTGTAGTGCCACTCCCTATGGGCCAAGCATTCAAACACATGTCTATGGGGCCCACACCTATTCAAACCACCACGGGTTGTTAATGCCATACGCAGGCAGATAGAGGGGCACCAGCTTAGCAGAGGATCCAAAGAGAGTTGGGGCCCAATAGCAGAGAGACACAGCATGTCAGAGACTTTGAAAGGCTGTGTTGCGGCAGAGGCGGGGGTGGTGGGAGGCAGGGGGTGGGGGCTCTTTTTATACCTTTTTGAGGATGGGATGGGAGGATCACGGCAAGATACTGTGACCAGGCTCATTGATTCCCAGGCAAGAGGCCCGGAAGCGGTTGGGGAGCAGGACGTAGGACTCCTGGGTAAGAGGACACAGACAACGCTCTAGTGTCAGAAATGGGTCTGGAGTCCCAGAAAATGTCCTCTCAATCTGAAGTTTAAATTCTAAACTATCCCCACAAGGCACACAGTGGTACTGCATAAGGGTGCAGCACTCCCAGAACCCCAGGGGGGTCCCACGGGGGGCGGGGGGCGGGGATCCTTATCGCTTAAAGTAATGGAGTCCTGAGCCTTCCTCTGAGTGGTCAGAGCTCTGCCTCATACTCGCACATAGTTGGCTAACTCAAACCTGCTACCAAAGAAAGAGAAACCTTTGAGAGCAGACTGCAACCTTTGAGTTCATAGTTTTACCTTAGAAAGACACTGAGGGATGGATTACTGCCAAGAGGTGTCCTTACCAATTTCATTAAAGAGGGTACTTTGTCTCTTTTAGCCTTTGATAGTAAAGACGGTTCATCTCCTTTACATTTTCCACAACAGGGGGTCGCCTATCAGAATCTGGGCAGCTGGGGGGCGGGGGAGCTATGTTTAGCTACAAACAGGACATAGATTCTAATGTCCAGGCTTACGAAAACTGGCCTGGTCCTCTGGAGAAGGCTGAGGGTGTGACGTGCCCTCTGCATGAGGGAACTCTGAGTTGTTACTTGAGAACAGGATTGGGTTTCTACAGTTACCTGCTGCCCTCAAACTTTTGTGGTGATTGTCCAGGGGTCCCCGGAACGATGGAGCTGGACAGTGGTAAGTGGGCACCGAGTTCAGGTGCATGCCACAAATTCTGATCATGTGTCTAGATCTTAATTCATTTGGAAAGAACTTTGTGGAGTGGCCTGCTCCCGCACAAGCTACAGTAAGGGTTCTTTAAAGTATAAACAAGAGTCTGGGAATGTAACTCCTCTGATAGAAAGCTTGCCTATCCTGCATGCCTGGAGCCCTGAGTTTCAGCCTAAACATCTAAGGATTGGTGGGGCACACTTATAATCCCAGCAGTTGGGAGAAAGCAGGAGGACCAGACATTGAAGGTTATTCTCAGCTGCATAGTGAATTCGAGTCTACACTGGACCTTGGAAAGACTGTCTTTCCTCCCTCCTCTCCCTCTCTGTGTGTGTGTGTACGCGCGCGCACGCGCTAGTGCGTGTATGTGTTGGGGAGAAGTTTGTAATGCAGGCAAAATCATTCCTGTTACCACTCACCACCTAAGCTGCAATGTTGGGAATCCTGGTTGTTGATGTAAGGAAACAAGTGAACACTGCAGATTCCCCAGGATTCTTTTTAAATCACCCCTCTCTTCATGGCCATTGAAACCTGCATTGCAGCGGAGTGCACTTCAGGAAATGAGCACCCACAGAACCATCTGGAGCAAAGTTGAAGTGTTTCTCCCAGAACTGTCCTTTCTCTCAAACACATCCGTCCCTTCAGGGTGGTCCTGAGGTTTCTGTTCTCCCTCTAAGTGGCAGCGTTCTGCTGTGGGGAAAAGATAAGCGGAGCTCCCCACCCTTGTCAAGCGGAGCCTTGTCTGAGCCACTTGCAAAGGACAACTCTATATTTTCCACAGAGCTGTTAAGCAATCTGTCCTTCAGTGCCTTTGCTAAGGGCCTCTTGGCACATGGCCTTGGTGATGTCTGAAAGGCGATTTTTCTACCCACAATACCATTATTCTGAGCTGTGCATTAGCTTGTCATGGAGGTAACATTACTACCTCTCTCCTCAACCTTCCCCCAATCCCGCCCCCGCAAAAAAACAAAAAACAAACAAACAAAAAAAAAAACCCTTATTTTCTAAAAAAAATTAGCCACTCACCTTTGATGTTTTTCTTTGTTTTTAAAAATAAATAATGGGCTTGACTATGTCCAGGTCTAGCCATTTATTTAGATGAAATTTCATGAGACGTACTTCTTACAAATAGCCAAGCGGAGTCTAACTAGAAATCATGTTTGTACCTGGCCGCCTGAGTTATTTATGTTCACAAATGGCAAACGGGATCACGAGGGAATACTCATATGAATGTTATTATAAATGGCAGCGGGGCCCTAGCTTTAGCACTCCAGCATTGGAACTAATCTAAGACATGCCACGTGTCAAAAGAATTAAACATATACTTGTCAAGTGCTAAGTATTAATGAGCTGCCGGGGTGGAGCGTGGGGAATTCCTGCCAGAGCAGTAGGCAAATGAGCAATGGCTGCCTGAGCAACCTCTCCTGGAGCTAGGATGACTGTATCCTCAGGGTGTGGCAGAAGCCCCGGGAATGACTGGAGGGGTGACTCAGAACTGAGCAAGCCTTCCCAGAAGTGCGTGTGTGCGTGTGTGTTTGTGTTTGTGTGTGTGTGTGTGTGTGTGTGTGTGTGTGTGTGTGTGTGTGTGTGTG
>OU015747.1:82783624-82800147 GCA_907169655.1 Acomys percivali | reverse complement strand
GTGTGTGTGTGTGTGTGTGTGTGTGTGTGTGTGTGTGTGTGTGTGTGCATGGGAGCTACAGGTCCATCCTAAGTGTGGCTCCTCTGCCTTGTGTTTTAAAGCAGGGTATCTGGCTGGCTAGACTGATCCATGCAGTGTACACCAAAATATACGTGTTCTCCTGAGTCAGTCTCAGTCATCATGTTTATTACCACAACAAGAGAGGAAATTAGAACATGTATGCAGAGCCCAGCGCTACAGTCCCTGAAAGCAAATAAAAATTAGAGTCGCATCTGGCTAGCTCTCTAACTTATGCTTCTTATACCCCTCACCCACCCCCGCCTATGCCCCGCCCACATCCTGTCTTCAATGTCTACCTTCCTAGCCTACAGCTTGCAGTTTCCTCACAATCCAAGATGTGGCTTCTGTTCCCTGGAGCCCTCCCAGCTTGATGCCTATGGGCCCAGCACATAATGGCTACTCACAGACACTAGGTCAAAAGTGCAGAAGTTCAGCCCAGGCCCCCAGACTGAGGGTACAAGAACTCAGACTACACTCAGACTAGCTGTGGATCAGGCCACACCCATCCACAGCAGCCTCTTCCTTACAACCTTTGTAGAAGACATGGCAAGCCCCTACCAAGTGCCAGTCTGTCGGTGTCTGTAGCCCCTTATAGACTCCCCAGATTCCAGGAAATGGCAAGTGGCACTCCTCTGTCCCTAAGGAGGTTACTGGACCTTAGGCTGCCAGACTCAGTACTTCAGAGGGTTAGCAATGTGCTGGCTATGTGCCCCTCCTCCTCCTCACTTCCTCTGCATTCTCAGAGTCTGAAGCATAGGACCCCTCCTGCTGCTGCCCTTAGGGAAATCAGGGACAGCCTGACTGCAGGGTGCTACTCATCAACCGCAGATATAGAACTCCGTTCCTCTGTGACCTATGAGAAGGGACCCCCAACTCTGGCTGACAGGTCTCAACTCTCACCAAAGTATGTCTGCCTATCAGTGGCATGGGAGCCTGGACACCCCTCAGAGCCTCCAACCATGTGGCTGGCTGGTTATATGTCCATGGCGTTAATAATTCCTCTGAAAGGACAGTTCACTTCAGTGTTCTCCATGAACCCTAGACACAAAACCTCACTTGTCAGAGAGGACCCCCAAGACCATCACAGTGCAGAACAGTAGAGCGACATATGGTCACTTCACCCACAACTCGAGACTCAAAACAGTTACCCTGGCAGGAGACTCAAATGGAGCCCAGCTGGGACCTGTCTCATAAGTCAGGGTCTCCTCTCACACTTTCCCAAGCCAACTGTGTACCCTCTCTGACTCTCCTCCTAAGCATTCCATGAGCTGTAAGTAGTGTAGGCCAAGGAAATGGATGAAAATACATTTCACAATCTAACATAAGGATGGGTAAATATTATGTAATTTAAGACATACATAAGATTATTAATTATGCAGAGTAGGTTTCATTATGACATTTCCATATAGATATATAGATATAGATAGATAGATAGATAGATAGATAGATATAGATAGATATAATTTACTCGCAATACACCCATAGTGTTCCTCCTCCTCACTAAGCCCTTTCTTTTCCCCAATTATTCCTTCCTTCATCTTCTGTGTCTGTGTATTGGGGGAGACTCAGTGAGTTTAATTAGGTTTACAGGAGCCTGAATGTGGGAGTATGGGCAACTTGTCAGCGGCTAGCCCTTGAAGGAACAGGTCTACCCTTCCCTAATAGCTGTCAACTGCCTACTGATCCTCAGGAAGGGGTAGGCCCATAGACCCCTCCTCTCAGCAAGCACGATTTGTTTGCCTTGAGTGTACATAGATGTGAAGTCTGGGTCACAAAATAGGATTTTCACAAAAATTCTATGAATACACACACACACACACACACACACAAACATCTGTCACATAACAAAACCAAAAAAATTACTACTGGTTAATAAGATCAATACAGCCAGCCAGCCATATAATATCACGGCAAGGTGAGGCAACATACTACCTAACAGTAGTAGAAAGAAACTGAGGCAGAGATCGAGGGAGGAGGCGAAAGAGTGCAAATGGCATCCAGTTGCCAGGGTCTTCTCACACAAAGCAGCAGAACTCAGCATCGCTGGAACTGCTTCTGCCACAGGCTCTGTACTAAGCTGGCTATAATTACAAATATTACCTGCATCCGACGTTTCAAAGCTATGTGAGGATTGATGAGATACGCCAAGTAAAACGCTTGCAGCACCCTGAAGACAAGTGCAATATAAATCCAGAATGTCACTGAGCGTTCTTATTATTATCATTAAAATGAGCAAAATGGGGAGAACACAATCGTGGTGCCTCAAGTTTTAATGGGTGTTGGAAATGTGGATTGTGAGACACAACTGGTTTCCATAGCGCCTCCGTCTCGATGGACTAGCGTGACATAAGTAATGTCTTAGCCATCAACTGTTTATTCTGTGATGAAACTCAGCTTTCCCTCCTTGGGGCAGGGATTTTTGTGGTTTTGGAAATAAAGCTAGGTTTGATGACAGTCTTCTAAAAATTTATTTTGATATATCGATCTCCATGGCCAATAATGGCTGGGCCTTACAGGTATGTGAAGAAAGCATCAACAAGGCCATTTGTCAAAACCTCCCTCCCAGAATGTTCCTGGGGTGAGGATGTGGGGGTGAGGGTGTGGGATGAGGAGTGTGGGGTATGAGGTGTGGGGTGAGAGGTGAGGGGTGTGGAGTGAGAGTGTGGGATGTAGGGTGTGGGTGAGGGGTATGGGGTAAGGGGTGTGAGGTGAGGCTTATGGAGTGAAGGTGTGGGGAGAGGGATGTGGGGTGTAGGGTGTGGGGGAGGCTACTCTAGCACAAGAGCTTCAGAACATCTAAGCCTAATCTGGGACGAGCTCACTGCAGAGTCACCTGAGAACACCTTAGAGCTCCTTGACTTCATGAGCATGTGTGTGTGTGTGTGTGTGTGTGTGTGTGTGTGTACATGTGTGTGCATGTGTAAAGAAATATACGCATGCATGTGGAAGCAAGAATTTGGCCTCGAGAGTCTTTCATAATCACTCATTATCTTTTTTCTTTTATCAAAATAGATTTTTTAATACAATATATTCTGAATATGGTTTCTCCTCCCCTAACTCTGCCCAGTTCCTTCCCACATCCCCTCCCACCTAGATCCACACTCTTCTGTCTTGTATTAGAAAACAAAAACAGAAACAAGATTCTAAGAACTGAAAATAAAATAAGATAAAAACAAAAACAAGCAAACCAGAATAGGACAAAACAGACAAAAAAAAGATCCAAAGAAGAAGCACAAGAAACAATACAGTGGCAGCACAAGTTCACACACACAGAAATCCCATAAAAACACAAAACCAGAAACCATAATATATACGTAAAGGACCTGTAAGGTTAAAAAAAAAATAACCTGACACAATATTATTAGACAAAGAACCTCCAAAGATGCCATTTTATGTTGACCATCCACTGCTGAGCATGGAGTTCACCCTTAAAAGGTGAGCACTCTTATTCTTTGAGTCAGAGTCAGTCTCTCTCTCTCTCTCTCTCTCTCTCTGAACTAGGATATCACCAACTTGTCTAGGCTGGCTGAGACCCCCAGTCTCCACCTCCCCAAAGCTGGGATTACATATGCACGCCACCACATCAAGCTTTATGTGTGGATGCTGGGGATCTGAACTCAGGTTTGCATGCCCTTCAGTGACAGAGCAGTGTCCCAAGTGCCAGGGGCTCCTCAAAGCCACCCTAGAGTTCCTCCCCTGGGCTGTCACTTGTATTTTGTATAAAAGGAGCTTCAAACATGCTTATACTGCATATACAATGATGAAATTCCTGTCTATACATCTTTACAATATCAAGGGAACATTACAGGTGTCCACCTTAGGGGGGTGCACAGATCCCCCTTTTTGTTATTTCTGTGGAGACTTCTCAAATTCCTCAACTTTGTTAACTAGAGAAGATTGGTTATGATTTGCTCAAAATGGTAAAAGATGGTGGCGCGTTAAGTTCTATAATCAAGTGCTCTTGACTCTTCATGCATAATTCTTTCCATAGTGCTGTGAAGAAATTACAGCCACCTGGCTTTTATTGAGGCTCTTCTACATTCTAAGCTCAGCATTGGGGGTCTACATGCGTCCTGTTGAAGTTCAAATCAGTCTTTCACATTAGCTGTGTCTAATGTGAAGATGAAACTGAAGATCTGAATTGAGGAATTGATCCTGAATTGCATATTATTGTAGTAAGCAGATGTCATTAGAACATCTCTTCTTCCTTCTCTTCTACCATTCATTCCTCCTTGAGGTCAGGAGATTGTATGCATTCATTTATATACTCTGTGACATGCCTTTGTCACCTGTAGCAGTCTAAAAGTCTTCCCCTAAGAACTGTGGACTGCTCATATCAGACCTGCCTGATATGCACAAACCCTAGGTTCCGCCTCCAGAACTGAATAAACCAAGTATGAGGGTGGACACCTATAATCACAGAACTTGGGAGATAGAGGCAGGAAGGTCAAGGTTATCCTTTGCAGCAAGGCTGAACCTGGGATATATAAGACCACGTCTCAAAAAAAACTAATTAAAATAACCTCTATGAGGCAAGATGGCTCAGTGGGTAACTGGATGACCTGAATTCAATCCTTAGAGACCACATGGTGGAGAGAAAGACCTGACTTCTCTCCTTCTCTCTCTCTCTCTCTCTCTCTCTCTCTCTCTCTCTCTCTCTCTCTTTCTCTCTCTCAAATACAATGTAACCAAAAAGACTTCTCCCAAAACAGCATGCTACAATCCTGAGAACTGTGAAATGTTACCTAACAAGGAAAAAAGATATTGTCAGATGCCATGATGATAAAGATCTGAAGGTAAGGAGATGTCAATGGCTTTCAAAAGTGGGTCTCCAATGCCATGAGATACAGTGTTAGAAGATGACTGAGAGGATTTGACTCACAGAGATGTTATCATCTGAGTGCTATCCTCCCCCCAACTCAGATAAAGGAAACTTCCTCATCAATACGATGGTTCCATGTGTGGCCTTGGAGGGCTTTCTAGATCATAAGTGCAAAGCATATGCATTAGTCATTCTTCTGTGTCACTATTAACAATCTGCAAAAGGGTGAATATAAAATAAAATGCTTTCCTTAAAATCACAGTTTGGGAAGCTAATTGTCCATGACTGAGAGACCACATTGATTTGAGTTACTGGTAAAGACTCCCATGACATCATAGCATGCTCCTGAACCCTGATTTTTAAGGTAGAAGTCTGGCATTTCTGGTTAGCCAACTGAGCCTAGTATGTTATGATGGACTCCTTTCCTCACCAAGGTTCCATCCTTGCATGATCTGAGGACCTCCAGGTCCCCTAACGAGTGTCACACAGCCCTCAGGAAAGATTACAGGTCTGGTTCTTTCCTGATAGTACCTATTCTGCAAGCACCTGGAGATTCCTGGAAATACGCGACCCTGTGCTAAGGAGTTCAAAACCTTCAGCAAATGACCTTTAACCATACCTGGACGTTCTTCCTCCACCCATAGGATAAGTAATACTGTGTTATTCTTGTGATAGGACCCCATGCTACTGCGTGTAAGTGAGGTAACATTCCACTGCATGTAAATCAAGTATCCTGGCACCTCTAGGCTTAGGGAATCAGACACATTTACCATCAAACCCCTCCCCACTGACCAAGGTTTATAAATCCCTGGTTCATGAGTAAAGGTTGGCAGCTTTGCCCCACTTGCAACTCACTTTTGTAGAAACTCTTTATCCAAAGAGACTGCTATGAACCCATGTTCACTAAGACCCTCTTCCAGAAGGCTCTGCTCACATCAGCACGAAGGACACCATGCTTCTAGGACACATAATTCTTGGTGAGCACACTCAAACTGTGTCCAAATAACAGCAGCCCTCGTAAGTGGATGGATGCTCCTATAAAAAGGCCTTACAGAGATATCGTCCCTCCCCTACATGGAAGGACTGTATTGGTTACTTGTTTTCATTGCTGTGAACAAATAGCTGACACAATCACCTTAGTGAAGGAAGAGTTCACTTGTCTCACAGTTTGAGAGCATGGTCCATCATGACAAGAAATGCGTGGCAGCAAGAGTCACATCACATCCACAGGCAAGAAACACAGATATGAATGCTGGTGCTAGTTTCCTTTTCTCCTTTTTATTCAGTCCAAGGCTTCAGACCAAGGAATGGTACCACCTACATTTATGGTAGGGTGACCCCCCAACACACACACACACACAGATACACACACAGACACACACACAGACACACACACACACACACACACACACACACACACACACACACTTAACCTAATCAAAAAGCTCTACTAAACATGCCATAGGTTCGAATCCCAGGTCACTCTAGATCCTGCCAAACTGACAGTTTGACAGTGGTGCCAGTCCTACCAACACATTGACCTTGTGCTCCTCAGTTACAGCAACTGTGAACAACATACTTCTGCTGTGTCTATGGCACATGCATTTGGTGAACATCCCAAATGGAATAAGACAGAGGAACAGATGCTGAGATGCTGAGAAAAAAGAACAGGGAGAGATTCGGTTTGCTGCCCTTGGACTCTATAGTGGTCCATCCATAATCAAAGAGAACCAGCAGCCATAAGACCATGGAAGAGCCCAGGGACTGTGTCTCTCCTGGGCCTGAAGAGGGCACAAGTTCCTGCTTGCCATCTCAAGTTGGGCCCAGACAAGCTGATTTTGGACATCCCTTTGAGACTCTCTGCCCTAGAGGTTCTGGGCTATGTGAAGTTGACAAGACCAACCATTACAACCCCTACAACAGTGACTTCTTGGGGATCATCCCCCTTTTCTCTCAACTTGCAAGGACAGTGAAAATAATAAACACCCTAACTGTCAGAGCTGATTGAATCTAGTTTTTTTTTAAAAAAAAAAAAAAAAAGAAAGAAAGAAAGAAAGAAAAGAAAAAGAAAAAGAAAAAAGAAAAGTCAGAGTCTAGGCAGATTTCAATATGACATCAGACAAAATATTCCACCCATTACTGTCTTTTCACTGTTAAGTAACTTTTTTTTAATTTCTTGAGAGTACCACATATGTCGTCTCTTTTTATTTATTTGTTTGTTTGTTTGTTTTTGAGGTAGATTGACTGCTAACTCACTTTGCAGGTTAACCCTGGACTTCTGATCCCCTGGACTCTGTCTCCTGAGTGTGAGGGGTATAGGTGTACAATACTACACCTGGTTTAGGTACCGCTGCCCATCATCTAGCCTGTGGCTTTGTGCATGCTGGACAGGCATTCTACCAAGGCCTCCCACAACCTCTGTCCTTTTTTTACTTTTTTCTATGATGAGTATTCTTACTATCAGTAATGGGATTTACTTTGGAAGTACAAATGTCATTATGGCTTTTGAAGTAGTTATGGTGGTAGTAGGATTTTCTGGTCCTGAGGCTCAAACTCAGGCAAGGGCTGTACAACAGAGCTGCGCCCCATCCTGGGATTATAAGCTTAAAACAAATTGCCTGGGCCAATACCATATCAGGACATAACTGGAAAAATCCCTGAGGTAAGGCTGTTAGCTAGAATCAAAGCATGCACCTGACCTGAGGCACAGTGACAAGACTTTTGTTTTCCAGGTCAACGGTCAAACTCAAACTGATTCTGTGGTAAGGAGCAGCCACAGTGCGATACCATCAGTGACCTGGTGGAATGAGTCAGGTCCCAGGCAGGAAACAACACACCCTGCAGATTTGGTATTAACTAGCTGCTGGCAGCACCCTTAGGAATCAGGGCGCTCTGCTGCTGGTCTCTCTGGTGTCCCTCTACAGTTTTTGGTTGGGGTTGGCAGACTCCTCTCTCCCAGCCCCTCCTTCCTTCCGTCTCCCTGTGCCCCACTCCCACTGAAGCCTTTCACTACTGACATGCCAGCTTCTCTTGTTCCTTTAGCGTGGATTCTATTACCCCATGATGCTTTTCTCTTTATGCCTTTCCTGCCCCCATCATGGGCCCCTCTCTGGTTTCCTGATCTCCACACCCACTCTCACAGCAATATAAATATATGAAAATTAGAAACAAGCATCTGCATAGGAGAGAACACATGCTGTTTGCCTTTCTGAAGCTGGGTTACTTGATGTGATCATTTCCAGTTTGATCCATTTTCCCATAAATTTCATAATTTACTTTTCTTTGTGCTCAAATAGAATTCATATATATATATATATATATTCATTATTCATTTATTAGTTATAGACATTTAGGTTCATGTTTCCTTATACTGACCTTTCACTAATGTAACCCAGAACTCAACATGAGGAAAACAAAAGTACAGAAAGATACCCACTATTAAAGTGAACTAAGTGGGGCTTAAAAGCTGCCTACATACATATTCAAAGCCTGATCTAAGGGTTTCTCTGGACACTGTGAACTGCAACCTAACTTGATATGTAAATAAGCTGCAACCACCCTTGTCACAAACTTTAGCAGAGTTTAAAGAAAGTGAACTCAGCTTCAGCTGAACAGCCTATCCCAGCACCTTCCTCCTCCTTCCTCCTGCCCAAGCCCTCTCCTGACCTTGGTAAGGCCAGAGCATTCTAAACCATCACTGATACCACTGGTGTGGTGTTCAGAACTACAAACACAGCAGACTCAAGTCTGCAGAAGAACATATTGCAATTCCTTTTTTAAAAGCCACACTGAAAGACAGGGGAGGCAGCCCATTGAGTGAAGTGCTTACAAGTACTAGGACACCAGTTCATCACCAGAACCTACATTAAAAATAAAAATTAAAAAAATCTGAGCAAGGTGGTAAGGTGTTCCCATAATCCAGGTGCTGGGCATGGGGAGACCGGGTTTCCTGAGGCTCCCTTGCCTATCAGCCTAGCCTAATCATCCAGTTTCTGGCTGAGAGACCCTGCCCAAACAATATGGGACTGAGGACATCCATACAGCAAGAGAGACAGATGGAGAAAATGAAGAATTTTATGTGTTGTAGAGCACTTTCCCCCATACTTAAACATTAGGACAGAGGACATATCAACAGGTGGCCAAAGCTGCTGGTCCATGACCCGCACCATGAACATCAAAGTCATAGGCAACATCTCTGGAGTAAAGCTCAACTAACCATTCCAGTTACTAAAATGCTAGAGCCCAGGACTATCTGGATTCACAAATAATCACTCCCTTCTATCCTCAGCCCAAGGCTATGTCTAAACTTTGGGGATGCTTCATCTCCATGCCTTGATGCCATGCCTAGAGGAATAGTGTGCTTCTTGAAATGGGGGCACCAGCATGTCATTCTCCACAATCAAAAGAATACTATGCATGCTTAAATTCTTCTACATACTTGGTGGATTCACTTTGCAACAAAACAGGAAGATCTTCGGGACTGATCAGGGAAGGTGAAGCCACTCCCGGTGGGCTTCCTAAAGGAGGGGAGTTTACAGGAGAGTCGATAATAGGAAAACCTCAGGCCCAAGAAAGAGCTCACCTTGACTCTGCTAGAAGCCTCCCTTTGTAATCTAGACTTTGACCTTCAGTCACCAACACAACCCATTTGTCACCTCTGTCAAGACAACAGTCTTGAACTTGAGAAACATTGACAAATAGAGAAAACATACAGCTGTCATTTCAACGTGATATTTAATTTCTCAGAATGGCAGTATACAAGAAGTGGACTAATAAATTCCCAGAAAACCGTGTTTCTGCTGAGTATATCATGTCTTTCAAAGAATTATAATATAAAGCCAAATAATACACGAAGTCAGTGACTTCTGCTCGGTCAAAATGCTTTACGGAGTATGTTATTTTATTAGAATAAGAGGATAGCCTTTCTGTGTAGGGGTGTGTGTGTGTGTGTGTGTGTGTGTGTGTGTGTGTGTGTGTGTGTATACATGATCGAGTACATGTTGAGGACATCCTCATATGTTGTTCCTCAAGAGCCATTCTTCTTTTGATATGGGAATTTTCACTAGATCTGGAGCTTGGTAGTTAGGCTAGGCTGGTTGGCCAGTGGCCCCCACCAGTGCCCTGTTAGCTCTGTGATTACAAGCAAATGCAACCAAGCTGGACTTCTTAAAATGGATGCCGAAGATGAACCTCAGGTGAAGAGCAAGGCAAACTCTCCACCAACTGAGCTGTCTCCCCATTCCTGTGAAGGATGTCTTTTCTTTAAGAGTTCAGCAAACCCTGTCATCCCAACCGGGCCTGACTCCCACTTTGCACATGCCTTTGGTTTCACAGTTAGTTTGACATTTGCCAAACACAATAGCTGCTTAGTACTGCAGCCATGCCTCCTGATGTGGCTACCAGGTTTGGGGGACACCACTGTCCTCCAGCAGATCCACAGCCACCTTGTAGACCAATGAAGCAGTCAAAGAAACTGTACACAAAGCCCTCTGCCTGCCAGAACTCCTGACATACAGTAAGTGCAAAGAGGAAACACTGTCAAGTGTCTATATTTGTAGGAACCCTAAAGTCAGTCAGAAAATACTAAAGTTTGGTAACCCAAGATCTCTTACAAGTCAGACTAGCTCCCTGCATTACCGAACATTGCCTTACAACTATCCTCGCTGTGGAAGCTCAAAAGTGAAGATGTAGCTTGCAGAGGAAGGTCCTTGGAAGCGAAGCGGCAGAGCTATCCTGACATCAATGTGTTCACCAAGTATTTATTTCCTACCCACTAGTGTAAACTGTGCTGGCAGGCACAAGGACAGTCTAAAGAGTCTTGGTACTCCCTACTGAGACAATGAACCCCAAGAAATTAGAATTGCCTTCAGAGGAGGAAAAGGCTTTGTAGCCTGTTACCAGCCAGAGGGAGAATATATCTCCCCAAAAGAGATGTTTCACAGTTCTAACAATCTGTCAGCCTACCCAGAAGGAGACCCTGTGGCCAACAAACACTTAGACCAGGGCACTCAGTTACTCACACCTGTTACCCTCTATTTAAAGCTAAGCCACACGTCAGGACCTCAAAGATGGATCTGGGCATGTCACTAGACCTCTTTATTGGTTCTGGTCCTGATGTGGACACGTTGAATAACTCTCTCGGCTTTTACTATCACTTGTCTCTTTAATGGACCTGATGAGGATGGGTGGCCATGAGTACAGCTTGTTAGGGCTGCAGGGCCCAGACCCCGACTCTAACAACTCTGATGGCCCAAATATGGAGGAAAAACTGCCTGAAGGATGGTAGCTACAAGATCACATCAATGCCACACTCTTCGTTGACAACTAAGGTAGCCAGGTTTCCAAACACCCAGCCAGTGAGGATCATGTCTGATATACCTTGTTCTGTGGTTATAAAAATGTCAAGAAGCTTTTTCTATGCTAACATATGGAATTTGATGTAACCAGAATCTGTGTTCCCAGGCCACTGCCAGTCTTATTTGGTAACAAGTAACTCAAATCTTGTTATCTCCACCACTTCATAAAAATTTTCTGCAAATGTTTTAATCCTATCATTACTATCTGGTAAAACCTTTGTTGATGCGAAGACTCTGTTACATTCTCATATTAAAATTGTGCTCTTCATTTTCTCTGCACAAGTTTCTTAAAACTAGCCCATCTTAAAAAGACTGTGAGGCAGGACTCCAACAAATATGGAAAGACAGTCACTACTGTGTTGGAATAAAGACCAAGGGCTCTTCCTGGCCTGCGGCTTGCTCTTTCAGTTCTGTGAACAGAACAGGACAGCCTCTTGATCGAGAATAGTTTTACACTCTTGAGACACTTCAATTGGTCTCTTTCTTTGTGACCTTGAGCCTATTTCTAACAGAGAATATCTCCATATCGAAAGTCATCAACCAGGAGTTTCTTCCTCGACATACCCCTCTCATGCTTTGAAGACCTCTGTCTCTGATCTCTAGACACAGATTCAAGCTGTCATGTGATTTACTTGAACCCACACAGAAACCCTCCCCGTCTATTACTTCTGCCAATTCTTGCTGTGGGGATTGAATAATTAAGGCCCCCATAGGCTCATCTATTTGAATGCTTGGCCACCAGAGAGTGGAACTGTTTGAAAGGATTAGAAGGGTTAGGAGGCGTGGCCTTGTTGGAGGAAGTGTGTCACTAAGGGTGGGAGGTTTCAAAAGCCCATCCCAGAGTCTCTCTGTGCATAGAACTCTCCAACACAATGTCTGCCTACATGCTGCCAGTTTCCCACTGTGAGGATAATGGACTAAATCTCTGAAAAGGTAAGCCAGCCCCAATTAATGCTTTCTTTTCTAAGAGTTGCCTTGGTTATGGTGTCTCTTAAAAGAAGGAAGGAAAGAAAGAAAGAAAGAAAGAAAGAAAGAAAGAAAGAAAGAAAGAAAGAAAGAAAAGAAAAAAGAAAAGAAAATAGTAAGACCTAAAACCCTCGCTTAGGTTAGAGCTTCAGTCAGTAACTGGGACAGGGCTTGTACCTCTAAAGGGTAAGAGGCCAAATGGATGAACCTTAGAGAACTTCCTGTCAATCACAATTTGATGGCTTTCCTGTGCTCCAGATGCAGAAACCACAATTGTGGCCATCAATCCATCAACCTAAGAAGAATACTAGGTAGCCTAGAGATATTAGCAGGATTGGAGGCCACTGAGAATGCACTCTTCCCCGGTGGACTTTGCTCTCTGCTTCCTGTTTGCCTGGCAGCATTAGGAATGGGAACTTCACCTTGGATTCTTAAGACTTACGTCATCATACAAAAAGGTGGCAGTGTCTGTGCTTTTACGAAGGCAAAGCCACTTCTTCCTGGTCAAAAGAATGGAATCTAATCGCTAACTTTGGCCCTACATTCTAAGCTGCCCAAAATATTACATACAACTGTCTCCTCCATTTTCAGAGCTACTCAGCTGAGCCTGTGTCAGTCACCTGGCTAGGAGCCCTTGCTTCCAGGAAAACAAGTTCACCGGATATGGAAAGACTAATTATCCCTTAATGAAGTAATGCACATATTCTTCCTAGAAAGCAGACTCCACATGCAGAGTCTCCACTGCGCAGGCCTGCAGAGCCTGCCTTCTTTGTTGAGTCAGTTAATCAACAAAGTGTAACTTTCCCCTTTTCTTCTTGCTACCTACCCCATCCCCACCTCCCCTTCTGCCACACACACATACTGGCCATGCTTCCCATGATGTTCCGGGTTTACTCTTTTATCTGAATCCAACTCCCACCTCACCCCAACTCCCGCCACACACACACACACACACACACACACACACACACACACACACATACACACACACACACACACACACACACACACACTGTTCACCACAAGGCTGCTTTCAAACCTGCACTTAAAGGTGTAGCTTCCCTTCCTCTTCTTCATCTTCCTCCTCCTCCTCCTCCTCCTCCTGGCAGCCACCAAGATTTATAGCTTGCCTGTCCCGTTGTCTTTCTCCCAGTTTCTAATAAAAACCACCCTCAAGCTTTTTTTTTCTGAGTCTATTAATGAGACTAAGAACCTCAAATGGAGACCTTGAATTTCCCAGTAATATAACAAGTGTGAAAAGTCCCTATCCACAGGATATTCCAGCTACAGTCTGAAGACACCTGTCCAACATTGTGTGTAGGAGACCACTGGAAGGTGCAGTGTGCCAAGAAGGCTCCACTGTTCACTGATGACCTCAAACCTCACTTCTTCCCTAACGCTAGTGCCAGCTGCTCTCCAGGGCCATATCCCAAGGGACAGCCATTATTACCAGGGCTATAAGGGTCAGAGCTTGGACCCTGTCAACCCTAACAAGGCAGGCTGTGATTTCTGTCCTCAAGAGAATGATTAAACACCCAAGTAATAGTAAAAAAAAAAAAAAATCAATTGTTCAGTGCAGCCACATTGGGAAGAGGACGAAAGAGGTCCAGTGAACCTGAAGACCATCTTCCCAGCATTAACATTAAGTTTACATTGAACAAGCGTATTGCATATGGCTAAGCAGTCCCCACCCAGGCATTGTCCCACCTATCACTGAGTCAGCCTGGTCTGGGCCCCAGTCTCTCCCACAAAGTGGTCTGACCAGAAGTTGTTGGAACTGTGAGAAACCTCTTCCTTCGAGAGTAGTTCCTCCTCTGGCTGGCACCAGTCTTCAGCCTTTTTCTTGCCAGGCTTGAGACTCCTGGGGAAATTCCAATTTCCTGAGGACCATTGTCTCAATAGTCTTACAACCAAGGAAAGGGGGAGAGTCACAAGTGTAGTTAGAATATCTGCATTCCTGCCAGAATAGTTAGACCATTTCCTTTACATTCTGGAAACACAACCAGCCCTGAAATGGATCCAAATCGTAATGCAGCAAATGCTGTTGCCCGCGCGCGGGCAGCACTGCAGAGAGCTATACCATTTTGAAGGCCTGTCGGTGGCTTCCAAGGATCGCCCCAGCCCTATGCTATGGCAGTGTCTGCCGGTGAATGGTCTAGCCCATGAATCTGGGCTCTGCAAACGTTAAGAAGAGAGATCTAAGGGTTTCTAATTCTTTCACGCACCACAAAGCCCGACTTTCAACAAGAGCACTCAGCCCAGGAGGTCAAGGAACACAGCTTCTGTTCTCTAAACTGATGCAGGGCACGTTGGGAGCAGACAGTACCTGCTCTGGGCCCTTAACCTCTTGCCTCAGCCTTGAATGAGGTGGCTGGGGGAACTTTTCAACTTAAACAGGAAATAAAAGTACATGAATCTAATATTTTCAAAATGTTACTACCTCCCTTCTCCCAGGGGATCCCCTTGCTAAAACGTGCTCAAAGTATGTGAATATAACACTTGAATCCAGCCTTCTCTGCTCAGGCCACAGTATCTGCAGCAGCCCCTACTGAGACTCTGTGTGTGTGTGGGGGGGGGGCAGTGGTGTCTCCAGGCAACTTCCTGGTGTCTAAATCCCTTCCCTGGGAAGACAGTTTACATCAAAGGGGATACTGGTGGTCACAGATCTGGTTCCCACCCCTTTCTCTGCCCCTTCCTAGGGAGCCTGGCTGCAGGCTCCCCCTGTGAAACCTCCCCCCACATTTAGAAGCATATAAAAAGAGACCCCACTTTTGCCTTGTGGCCTTTGATTCCTTTCTTCAGATATTTATCTTTCTGTCATCTCTGATGCTGTGATCTGAACTCTCCTTGCAGTCACTGTCATACTGTGGCCTCTGTCTTTCTGTCCATGGCATCAACAGTGATTCTAAAAAGTCCTTATTGCCCTGTAATCCATCTCAGTGTCCTCTTGAGCCTCTAGCCCCAGCATAAAGCCCTGCTTCAATAAACCTCTGCATTTAACAATTTGTTAAACAGTTTGAGAAGGACTCAGAGCTAAGAGCACCCTGAGCACTTTGACTTGGTGGTTGTTTCTGACTAAGGCATATGGCTAAGGCTGTGCTTCTGGGTCTGACTATCACAGAGTGGTCACTGGCTGAAGGAGAGAACACCTTACACATCTTCCATGGTAGCCCAGCCTTTCTCTAAAATTCCACTTGTTGATTTATTTTGTATGTATGTGTGGCACAGTGTGTGTGTGTGTGTGTGTGTGTGTGTGTGCATGCCTGCATGCATGTGTGTGTACACACGGATGTCTTACACATCTTCCATGGGAGCCCAGCCTTTCTCTAAAATTCCACTTGTTGATGATTTATTTTGTTTGTATGTGTGGCACAGTGTGTGTATGTGTGTGTGTGTGTGCGCGCGCGCATACAGATGTCAGAAGACAACTTGCAGGAGTCGGTTCCTTCTTTTTCTACCATGCTGATCCCAGGAATTGAACTCATGCTTGGCAGCAAGTACATTTGCCCACGTCTCCACTTCGCCCAGCCTGGCCTTTCATAGTCTTCAGAGGATCACGATGCTCTTTAAAGAGGGCACTATTGATCAGATTGAGCGGCAAATGTTTGAAGGATGATAAACTCCATAAGTACCATGTCCAGGGTAACACAGAATTTTACTTCTGTATCCGCTACTTTTCTCAGTGATGCAACAAACACCTGGCAAGAAGCAACGTCAAGGAGCGAGGATACATTCTGCCTTACAGTTTGAGGCACTATCTGGGTGGGAAGGCATGGCATCAGGGGCATGAGGCATCCGGTCACACAGGATCCAGTCAAGAAAAAGGAGATAATTGTCAGTACTCAACTAGTTTTCTCCTCTTTCTTCAGCCCAGGACCTCAGCCCATGGAATACTGCCGCTCACATAAAGGATGGTGTTTCCAACCCAGTTAACGTACAGATGCTCCTTCACAGATGTGTCCAGAGGTTTGTCTCCTAGGTGATTCTAAATCTTGTCAAGTTGGCAACTGGGACTAAACATTACACTTCCCAAAGTCTAGCCTCAACATACATACATACATACATACATACATACATACATACATACAGCAGGAGGTGACTCTCCAAGATATGGTGGAGAAGTTTTATTATAGATATGAAGGAGAGAAAAGCCAGAGGTATCTGGAAGGGTCCAGATTGAACAGGGCCAGAGGAGGAAAAAAGTGGAGAGAAAGGCAAAAGAGAAAGAAAGAAGAGAGAGGAGAAGAGGGATAAGAGATGAGCCAGGAGCCAAGAAGCCAAAAGAGACCCAGGAGACCAGAAGACCACATGTCCAAAAT
>OU015747.1:82766994-82783614 GCA_907169655.1 Acomys percivali | reverse complement strand
ACACACACACACACACACACACACACACACACACACACACACACATGAAAAACAAAGTTAGGAACAGCTTCTGCCATTCAGGAATAAAACAAAAACAGACACCAAATGACTGCACAAGTAAATGTAGAATTACAACTGCACACGGGTGTTTGATTGGCTGTGTGTGTGCATAGGTTCACGTGCCATTGTATGCATTTGGAGGTCAGAGCATCCCTGAGATCTTGGAGAAAGTGGAGAAAGAGAATGATGTGAATTTGGAGAAGGGAATGGAGCTGCAGGGATGAAAGAGTGTGGAGTCTGGCAGAAAAGCAATTAGACAGAACAAATGCCATGTAGAGGCCAGGGAATGAGTTTAACCATGTCTGCTGAAGGAAGTGAAGTGGGGCTAGGATGCCCAAACGTAAGGGTATAATGGACCACTCAATGTGACCCCTAGATTCATGCTTTGGACCCCATCCCAAACACACAGGAAGTGTACAGGAAGTAATGTCTGATGGCCTTGTAAGGCCAGGATTGGAGTGTGTGTTTGTGTGCACAGAGGAGAGGCCACTACAAAGACAGCTATGTGCAAATCAAGGAGAAAGGGAGCCAGTGAGATGGCCCAGTGTGTAAAGGCGCCTGCCACCAAGACAAGCTTCTCAATCTCTGAGGAGCACATGGTAGAGGGAAAGAACTGACTCCTGCAAGTTGTGCTCTGACATTCAAATGCATACAATGGCATGTGAACCTACACACACAAACACCCAATCAAACACCCATGCACAGTAACTTTAATTTAATTTAAAAGATAATATTTTTTTTAAAAAAGGGATAAAGCTAGGAATGGTGGTACCCCTAGAGCTTGGGTAGAGGCAGCACTAGAGAGGTAGAGGCAGGGGGATCTCTGATAGTTTGATATTAACTTGGTCTACATAGTGAATTTCAGGGCATCCAGAGCCACATGGTAAGCTCCTATATCAATAACAACAACAACAATAATAACAACAATAATAAATTAAGAAAAAATAGTGCTCCCGAGAGATACCACAAGCCTTGGTGGTATCTACATACCAGACTTCCAGCCAGCAGAACTGTGAGAAAACAGGTGTATGTTGTGGAAGCTCCCCCAGCTGAGGATGGTTCTTACAGCAGCCAAACTGAGACCAGTCCAAAGTGAGAAAGGAATCCGATGAAGCCGGACACACAGTTAATCATATGTCAAGGGCATCAAAGAGGTAGGAGGAGAGAGCCACTGCCCAGCTTTAGAAGGCTGGTTTAGAGATGAGGTACCAATTGAGATGTCAATTGCTATAGTATGAAGGAAAGCCAAGGTCTGAGCAAAAGAAGATGCAGACTCGGCCTGGAAACAGGGCTCAGCAGTAGAGCACTTGCCTAGCTCTAGAGCATCCTGATGCTGCAATTAAAGGCTTGTGCCACATCCAGCCCTGAAGTATTTTTAAAAGAAAAAAGAAAAGGAGACGGTAGACTGAGCTGATAGAGGTAGGTCATGCATGGGTCGTTGTCCAGGAGGCACGACAGGACAAGACTCCTGGACTTCCAATTGAATATTCTTCTCATGTGTTGTCTCCTCATAAATGAATTATACTCTGCACCATTTGGGCACAGTAATCTTGATGGCTTGCCCAACCAAGGCACCCACACCCTGATTATATTCTGAGGGCCCCCGAGAAGCATGCAACAAAGATAGAAGAAGAGGCATGCTAATGAATGGGGCCTAAGATTTCAATATTTCCTTCCTCAAATGCTGTGCATGTCTCCGACAGAGAAATGAAATCTCCGAGACAGCCTGATTATACAAATAAAGCAGCATTATTGTATTTGTCTACCAGGCTGATCGCAGGAAATTTGCAATTTATGATGGATTTCACAAATAGAAAATATAAACAGGCGATATCATTTATTATAGCCGCATCTACATCAATAAAGGGAAGGAGAGGAGAGTGGCAGTAATCTGAATACTTGAGGTAAAACTTTCTCCTGATATATTCAAGCATTTGAATCAAAATATTATCCTACACTAAGAGGTCGCTAATTTAATTTTGATGATATTTCCCAGAGATACTGAGTTGATAGATCATTGTACACTGCAGAAAAACGTCTTCGCTTGGAAAATTAAACTAGTCAAGAAAACAAATATTAAAGCATTCTTATCGTGAGCAGGGGGTCGGGTGGGGGGGTGTGTCAGTTGGTAAAGACCTTGCTGAAAATGCAGGAAGCCCTGGCTTCCATTCCCAGCACAGCATACATTGGGCATGGCCGGGCACACCTGTAATCTCAGCACTTGGGAAGTTGAGGCAAGAGGATCATAAATTGAAGATCATCTTTAGCTAATTACTGAGTTCCAGGTCAGTCTGGTCATGAGTCCCTGACTTAAGAGAGGCTGAATAGAGGCTAGAGAGATGGTTCAGTGGTTAAGAGCACTGGCTGCTCCTGCAGAGGACCCAAGTTCAGTCCCTAGCTCTTACACAAATTGATTTGCAGTGGCCTGTGACTCCAGTTCCAGGCCATGTGATGGCCTGTTCTGGCCTCTGTGGGCTCATGTACACACAGGCACACACACATTCACATTAAATAAACAGTACATATTTTAACTAATATGTTATAGGCTGGCTTTCTTCAGAAGGCCTCTCTCACATTTTTTTCCCATCCAGATCACTAATGTTGAAGAGCCTGTCCTGGGATTACGCTTGTCAATGTCTGTTCTTTCACGATTACCTGGTCTAAGTCAGATAGACTCTAATTGCCATTAGTGGCTGGACACGTTACATTCATGGGTTTCTATGCCTCCGTTTCATTAACGTCGTGAAATTCTGTAACACTGTTTACAGCTCGAGTTCTGTATTGTAAATATACTCTGGGGATTACATGGCAGCTGCTGCCTTGAAAGGTTTCTGGAATGCCACAAAAAAATTTATGTGTATGAGTGCTTGCCTGCATGTAAAGCACCTCATGTAAATGGCCCATGTATGTCCACATGTACACATCACACACAGATGGGGAGAAGGAAGGAATGAGGAAGAAAGAGAGGGAGGGGAGGAGAGCAAGAGGGAGAGGGAGAGAGAGAGAGAGAGACTCAGAGCCACACAGAGAGACAGGGGAGGAGCAGACAAGGGTTTTCAGGAATAGGCACTTTTGCATTATTAAGGTTTGTCCTGCAAATTACTTGCGACCTAGTGGGCATCTCAGCACTGCACTGTTTTCTCTCCCAGAGTCCCCCATTTGTTCCCATTACTCACCAGCCCAGCACTTCAATACACGCAAGGAGTAACCACAAAAACGTAGAAAAGAAAATTAATAATTGCTACAAAGCCTTCCTCATCTTGCTTGGGTTTGTGAATTTTGGCTCCATTATATAGAAGTTAGAAGAATCTTTAACAATGAAGAGGAAACCCTTAATTGATCTTTTATTGCTTCAAGTACTTGGAAGACATATTGTGTTTTGTCGTCATTTACATTTCATATTAAATTCAAAATATGTTCGAAATGAGCAAATATTTATTTTCATTTGATCCATCTGTTAAGTGAAATACTAAAAAGACAGCTCAATCACTATATTAAATTCAGTGGTTTGTAAACAATTTATATGTTCATTTGTTCTGGGTTAAAAATGCCCCAAAGCATAAGTTTATGAAACCCACAAAACAAATTGCATCATATTAATCTGATGGATGTCAGCCATGGTTTCCTCCTCTTCACTCCATTAATTTACTCTCTAACTTGAGTTAATTAGTGAGGTTCCTATTTTTAAAAGTTCTTTGAATTTCACTGGGGAGGGGGTGTCGGCATTTGCAAGCACCTGCTTTGAAAACCTACTGCAGAGAAGATGGGTTAAATACAAATGGCAAATTTCTCAAGATTTTATCACACACTGAGTACTTGATTGTCAGTCAGCAATGTCTACTCTGGGAGCCAGTGGGTGATTAATATATAGTTGTTATAAAGAAAAGGAGAAGTATAGAAGGGAAGGCGAGAAGAGTTAAGGAGAAACTCATTTGAAGCAATTACTGCTGTGAAAAATGATTGCCGGGGACTTTCCATCTTCAAATAAAAGTCTGGAGTCTTCTGACCATATATATGCCAAGGAGTGTCTGCTGTTCATCTGAACCTGAAGCGGGAAATGAACTGCCACCCCCTCAGAGAAACAGGGAAAAAAAAAAAAAAAAAAAAAAACCAGAGATTCGTGACTGAATAAAGGTAGACACTATGGAGGTAGCTCAGTGGTTAGAGCATTTGCTGCCTTTCCAGAAGACCCAAATTCAGTTCCCAGAATCCACAATGGGGGCTCACACCAGCTCCAGGAGATCCAATGTCTCCTGCTGGTCTCCTCAGGCACCTGCACGCACATGCACATATTCACACACATACAACCATACGTTTTAAAAACACAAAAATAAAGTCTTCTATGTACAAGTTGTGGCTAACAGTTTACAATGTATCTAAGGGGATTTAGAAGGAAAAAGAAGCCAAATGTTCAAGCAAGCAAACACGATTTCCGTCCCTCCGGTGATATTTTGAGCAACAGACAAGGGGTGACAGAGACTGTGTTGGCTTCAGTGTCCTCGCCATGTCCAGGGTCACGGGTCACATTATTTCACAGGACTCCCCACTCTGGCTCCCAGAGCACCAGCCTGCCACCTTCACTTAGGTTGATCCTTCCTTGCCTATGCTGTGCCTTACATCATTTCCCGTCCACCAGGACAATGGAAGTCTGGGCCAGACCCTTGTTTCCTCACTGTGAGGTGGGGTTTTGGTGATGATGTTGCTTCTTATATATTCTAGGCTAGCCTAACTGATGATGACTGTGAGCATTCGATCCTCCAGCTGCCCCATGCTGGGATTCCAAGTGTGGACTCTCACTTCCTGCTGGAGTCTGAACCTAGGCCTTCATGCATGCTAAGGACCAACTGAGCTGCTTTCCCAGCCCATATATCTTAAGTCCCAAATTCCTCCTCCATCAAATGGAAGCATATATGACCCACCACAGCTGTGGCAGAAGAGAAGGGTAAAAGGGCATCAAGATTAACATATGAAAGACCAAAGGCTACAAGCAAGGAGCAGAGCATACACTGTATACAAGCTTAGGATAAAGAGAGCACTGTGTGAATAGCCCACAAAAGATCACAGCTCCAAGGAGCCAGTTCTTTCCCAACTCTCTGGCTGGTTTCCTTGCTTGGGGGTGACCTCTTTCTTAGTAAACTGTCTGTGTTTATACCACTATCTAAAAGCCCTTGATCCACATCCCTGTTTCAGGATTCAAGAATTTAGAAATGTAAGTAACACAGCCCTTGATGCCAGAGGGCCATCCAAATCTCTCCCTCTCCCCCGCCCTGCTCTCTCTCTCTCCCTCTCCTCTCTCTCTCTCTTTCTCTCTCTCTCTCTCTCTCCTCTCTCTCCCCCCCCCCCCTCCTCTCTCCTTTCTCTTTGAGACAGGCTTTCTCTGTGTAGCCTTGGTTGTCCTGGCCTCACTTTGTAGACTAGGCTGGCCTTGAACTCACAGAGATCTGCTTGCCTCTGTCTCCCTGAGTGCTGGGATTACAGGCTTGCACCACCAAACCCAGCTGGTCATCCAAATCTTACTGTTTTCTACAGACTTAGACTAAAATCAAGTCAGCAGCTGATGCACCCTCAGCCAAAAGAGGAGCTGACCTAAGACCTCAGTGTCTTCCAGTTTCAACCCTGCCTGAAACCCAGCCCTCGGACTGGGACTTCAGTTTCTGACACCCAAACAAACAACCTCAGGATTGATTTCTCTCAGGACACCACACTGAAAAGGGGAGGTAGGGGGAGGAGGGGGAAAATGTTTGCAATCTCAACTCTCCCTTGACCCAACTCCCACTCACATACCTATGATGTCACCTGTTCCTTGTTTCTGCTGGAAAATATTTTTTAAAGCCTTTGGGGACACACACTTCATATGTCTGGGTTAAGGTCCTGGCTCACTCAGGGGTTAGCAACAAAGCCCTTCTGTTTTTTATTATTTAGAGATGTATGCATGTCTACCTGAATGTTTATGAATGTTGGACATAGGTGTCCAAAGCCCAGAAGAGGCCATCATGTTCCCCAGAGCTAGAGTTACAGGTCGTTAAGAGCCACTAGGCAACAGTGCTGGGACTCTCACCAGGGTCTTCTGGAAGAGCAGCAGAGCCATCACTCCAGGTTTTTTTCATTTTTGTTTTAGGGTCTCATGGAACTCAGGCTAGCCTCTAACTCACTAAGTAGCCAAGGATGACCCTGAACTTCTTATCCTCCTGCTTCTTCTTCTTCCCAAATGCCAGGATTACAAGTATGGGGTACCACACCAAGTTTATGTAGTGCTGAGGGTGGCACTCAGGGCTTCCTATACACTAGCCAAGTGCTCTACCATCCGAGCCTCATCTCTAGCTTCAAGAGACTCTCTTCTGAAGGTTTTGGGGTCTTCCATATCACGAGCTCCCTAGAAATAGTCCTCTTAAGTTTCAAATACTTGCATCACCACCAAGTTTTGGAAGCAAATCTCTCCCTCCCCCCTCCCCCTCTCTTTCTCTCTCCCAGAAGTGGGAGTATCAAGAAATGTTGAGGCCAAGTCATGAGATAAAGAGGAAGGCCTGCTATGTTTCACTGTTCTGGGAAAGCACACTTCCATGGCCCCAACAGAAAACCAAACAGGGAGTGCTGGTATACATCTCAGAGTGAGCAGATAAGAGCTTGGGGTTCTTAAGACTAGCAGACCACTCCTGCCAGAAATAGCAGTCTACAGAGCAAGTATTATCCCTGACAAGCCAGCTTCTTCATAGGAGGAGAACGGAGACAAAATGTCCCTGCCTGATTAAGGCCTCTGGCCTACTGATCCAGTAAAAGATAAAAGTCACTCTCTTTATCTCCAAAGAACTTGCCCCCTTCCAAAGGAACTTTCACCTGTCTTGGATGACTTAATTTGTCCCTCTTATCACCCAATATCGTTATCTGAGATACTTTGTTTATAGCCTGAAGCCATAGAAATAACGTACCAGACCTTTCAATGTCACATACCACAGATTTCCTAAACACAAAGGAGAGAGGTCTCCACTCATGCCCAGGTGAGCACCAAAGCCCCTATTTAGCTACCACTTTTTTAGCCTCAGTGAACTCGGGGTTTTCACTTCTCAGGCCAGAAGACCCAGGTTCCCCTGCGACCCCCGGACTCACTCAGAAATATGATGGTCTGTCTTCTCGCTGTCCGGCTCTCCTCACTCTCGGATTTCCTGAGCTGCAGCTGTGGCCCGGTCCCTGCCAGAGTACCCTTCTTGCTCCTCATTAGCACTTTCATCATATTCCAACACATGAAAGCCACAGACGCCAGGACCACCAAGTAAACGGCGAAGGCCCCAAAGATGCTGGACTGGAACACAACCCAGCGGCTGGAGAGGTTTGTGCAGATGGACATACTGGAGTTCCCAGAATCCTGGTAGTGGCGGGCGCGAGAGAGGTTGCAGTTGAGTCCTTTGTGGGTGGGCACAGTCATCAGAGGGTGCTCAACACCCATGGCAAAGAGCAAGGGGAGTGCCACCAGGGCAGAGGTGACCCACACAAAGCCGATCAGCAGTTTCACCTGGCAGGGTCCAGACACCGCCTTGTACCTGAAGGGATGGCAAATGGCAATGTAGCGCTCAAAGCTGAGCGTCAGCACGTGAAGCAATGTGGCATAGCTGCAAGTCTCAAAGAGGAACGTATGGAGCTTACAGGACAGTGCGTAGCTGGGTGTGCTCAGGGGGTTCCAAATGATGCTGTAGAATTCCATGGGCATACCGATCAAAAAGACCAAGATATCTGAACAAGCCAAGCTGACCATGTGATCTGTCACCTCCTTCTGTAAATAGCCCTTTTTCTGCAACAGCTGCGTAACTCGGATTGTGACGCTGTTGCCCACGATGCCCACTACGAAGACGATCAGGTACACCAAGGCGAGGGTGATTTTGATCCAAGTGGCCACCTCAAATTCGGGGACGTGGCTGTCATTGATGACACGGGAGCAGATCTTGCTGGAGCCACTGGATGAAGCCATGAGGAAGAGAGACCCAGACCACCAGGTCCCCAAATGTCTCCCGTTCCCTTTCTTGTGCCTCCCAAAGATGCCCGGCAACTCACCAGCCTCTGGGCAGCACTTTCTGTCACTGGGGTGGGCTGGCCAAGAATGACTTAGTTTTTCAGCTCTCTCGTTGAAACTTCCTGGAACAATTCACCCCAGAGTCCCGGGCGGCACCAGCGGGTGGTGGGGGGGTTTAGAGATGATAGTTGAGCTGGGGTGAGGAGGGACCAATCAGGGGGAGGAGGGTCGGACCCCCCCACCCCCACCCAACCCTGAGTGAAACTCCCAGTACTCTCTGCCTGGCTGTATGTGTATCCTCCTCTCTCTCTTCCAGGGCCCTGGCACTGCACTCCCCGGCGGCCTTCCAGGAGGGAAGCCAAGAGGTCTCCCAGGGATCAATCATTAACCACAGACTTTCTGTTCAGCAGCCTGCTGCAGGACCAGCCCAGCTCTGACTCAATACAGAGATTGTGGGAGAAAAAGGAATAGCACCTCCCTCCTGACTCTTGCAGCCTTTGAGGTTTCTTGAGACTAGCAAACCAAGCAGGCGTGGCACCTGGGAAGCCAGAGGGCATGCCTAGCCTTGGTGAGAGACAAACTTTGAGTCACTAGACTGTTTCCCCTGGTTCAGATGTCTGAGATGTCCTGTCTTGCAGGACTGGTTTGGCTGTGCCTTGCTCTGGAGGACCCTGCAAGTGCTCTCCCAGTAGTGCCCAAATCATGGGATATCTAGGTATTTGCAATCAATTACTACCTTGAGGTCAGCTAATATGATCCTATTTGAGGCCTGCCTTGGCTCTAAGCCTCCTAGTGTCTTGCACAACACACACCGCTGCCTCACCATTCTGCCCAGTGACACACTCCCCCCCCCCCCAGAAGAGCTGCCTCTCTCCAGAGGCAGAACTCACCAGCAGTTGGTAACACAGGTGGGATGCAAAAGCCACCTTTGTTCCAGATGCTAGGTTAGGGAAACACATACTTCAAGGTCATTTTCGCAAGGACTGCAGCAGGAGCCTGCCAGCTTTCAGCGAGGTTCTCTGCTTTAAAGGGGTGGAAGCATTCTAATGGGCAATTTTGGCACTTCAGCATAGAAATTCCACCTAACTCTAAAATTGAAAATGAGGGTGGAACCAAAAGGGAGTAAGTGGACCTCTGCATTGTGCATCAAAAATGTGTGCAGACATTGCTAGATGGGGGTGGAGGTGGGCAGGAGGTCACTCTAAGCTAAACACTACTGTTCTAAAGAAATAGATGGGTTTTTAGTCCCTGCCTATCCTGACAGCAGCTTTTCCTTGTCTGGGTCACCATGCCTGGATCAGTATATTAAAGACAGAAGATGGGCTGAGTCCCCTTGGGTCATAACATCACTTTCTTGGGTTTTCTTTTGTTTTTGATTTTTTGAGTAAAGGTCTCATGTAGCCACGGCTGGCCTCCAACTCCATGTAGGCCAGGATAGCCTTGAACTCCTTGATCCTTCTGCCTCTTCCTTTGAAGTGTTGGGATTATGGGCATGTGCCACTGATCTTGGTTCATGAGGTATTGGGTCCTAGGGCTTTGCATGCTGCTATGGTGGAACACGGCAACCAAAAGCAACTTAAGACCAAAGAGGTTTATTTGGTTTATGTTTCCAGGTCAATCATTGAGGGAAGTCAGGATAGGAACTGAAAGAGAAAGTGTGGAGAGATGCTATTTGCCAGCTCCCTCACCCTCATGTTCTGCTAGCTTCTTTCTCATATAACCCAGGCCGGGATGTGTAGGAGTTGGTACTGCCCACACTGGGCTGGATGACCACACTGTAGAAGGATGAAACTAGACCCATATTTATCACCCTGTCCAAAAACCAACTCCAAGTGGGTCAAAGACCTCAATGACAAATTGCTAAGAGAAAACAAACCTAGGTGCAGAAAAAGATTTCTAAATACAACTCCATTTGCTCAAGAATTAATACCAACAATTAACAAATGGGATATCATAAGATTTAAAGGCTCCTGTACAGCAAAGTAAACAATCAAAAGTGAAGAAGAAGCCCCCAGAATGGAGAAGAATCTTTGCCATCAGTACCTTCAATAGAAGGTTATTATCCAAAACATATAAAGACCTCAAAAAACAAAGAATCAAGAAAATAAATGACTGAATTCAAAAGTGGTGTATGTAGCTAAATAGTTCTCAGACAAGAAATAAAGATGGATATATATATATATATATATATATATATATATATATATATATAGTCTTCAACATCTTTAGCAATTGGGAAAATGCAAATTAAAACTATTTTAAAATTTAATTTTACCCTGGCTAGAATAGCTAAGACCAAGAAAACAAAAAACAAAAAAACAAAACAGCAACAAATGCTAGAAAGAAAGCTAGGAAAGGAGAGCCCTGGCTCACTACTGGTTCAGTTGAGATCTGGTGCAACCACTGTGGAAATCAGTGTGGAGAATTCTCAAAAAGCCAAAAAATAAATTTACCATATGACCCAGTTATATACTCCTTGGCATATAATCAAACCACTTCTCATCCTACTTCATAGATCCTTGCCCAGCATGCTCATTGTCACTCTATCAACAAGAACTAGGAAATGGAAACAACCTATATGTCCTTCAACTGATGCACAGATAATGAAAACGTGGCAGATATACACAATGGAATACTTCTGCTGTAAAGAAAACAGAAGTTGTGGGAATTTTAGGTAGATGGATGGAACTAGGCTATATCGTACTAAGCGAGGTAACCCAGGCCCAAACAACAAGCATTGTGTGTTCTCTTATTTGTGGGTCTCTATATTTGAATACATAACCTGTTAACTGCATAAATGAGGAAAGTAGAAACGGACCATAGAGGAGCAGAGAAAGGAGCTCTAGAGAGGATAGGATACAGGGAATCTAGAGTGGATAGGAAGGCACAGGAGAGATGGGAGGAGAGAGTGAAAACCAGAGTTATTGAGGGAAATAACTGGGGAAGGGAGAGGGAGAGTAATACAGCGATGGGGAAGAAAGGGGGCATAAATAACACTAAATATGTTTGAAAAGGCAAATATATATATATATTTAAAATATATATATATATATATATATATATATATATTGAAAGTATGCCGCTTGGTTTCCCAAGAGTCATAAACTAACAAAACCCCCAGTGTTGGGCACAAAACCTCCTTTGGACTTATTGGTCAGAGGACTCCAGTAGGCTACCAAAATAATATAGGCTACTGCCATTGCCCTATGTTACCTCCAAGAACTTGAAGGTAAGATCCTATTACTGAAGACACCACACACTTTGGACACAGAACTTTGAGAAATCGAGCTGGAACTTGCCTGGAAGCCTTCTCCCTGAGGACTAGCTGCCAAGGGAGAAAAATCAGTGAATAGTCTTACCTGACTGTGTAGACTACAAACCACAACAAGGACCAGCAAAGTAAGGTATCTCCAATGATGCACTAATGGCACTTATGTCTTAGGTGTAACCAACAGATGTCTAATTGGACTTAAGTCCCACTTATTAGGAGGGGACCGTGCTTGGTGCTCTAGACCTAGCCAGCTACCAGTAAAAAGGGAAGTCATAGACCCGAAAAGGGAACTTACATGTGCCATTTAAACCAATGTAATATATAACTGTATTACAAATACTCATAGATAACATATTTAAAATTATTGTTAGTCTTTTTCCTGAGCTCCTATTATAGGCCATGCACATTAATAGAACACACACACTGTGTGTGTGTGTGTGTGTGTGTGTGTCTGTCTGTCTGTCTGTCTGTCTGTCTGTGTGCATGAGCGCGCAGGTGCATGTGCACACATGTATCTGTATATGTGGAGGGCAAAAGCCAACATCAGAAATTGTTCCTGAGGTTTTGTTTACCTTGTTTGTTTATTTGGCTTGTTGTTGTTTTGAGACAAGGTCTCACTTATGTAGTGTTACAGATTTTCTTTTTAAGACTCAAACATTTTTTATCTGGAGTGTGTATGTATGTGTGTGTGTGTGTGTGTGTGTGTGTGTGTGTGTGTGTACATAAATACAGTTGCCCTGGGAAGCCAGAAGAAACCACTGGATGCCCTGGATCTAGAGTTAAAGATGACTACGAGCAGCCATTCGATGTGAGTACTGAAAACCAAATTCTAGTCCTCTGCAAGAGCAACAAGCACTTTTAAGTGCTCAGTCATCTCTCTAGCCTCATGAGTCACTTTTTTTTTTTTTGCTTTGTTTGTTATCTTCACAATTGTGCAAAGTGGATATTATTTTCCCCATTTTACAAATGAGAAAATTGAGAAGTAGAGGATAAAATGACCTCCCAGACAACTCCAAAGGCAAAGGCAAGGCCAACTGCGCCTTGCACCTAAGTGCTGCCTGCCCTATGGCAGCGTCTCCTCTGCCTGCAGGACCAGTGGCATTTCTGAGAAAGGCTGACCTTCGTTCCTCCAGCCCAGTGCTTCCTCTGCCTCCATCCACTGTACGCCAGTCATGCTCTGCTCAGTGTGATAATCTGGTTTGTTCTGCTCAGACAAGATTCCATTACCGCCCAATTCTTCTCATTAAAATTTTCTTTGCCAACATGAGGAGACAAATTATAAATGCACAGCCAACGTGAAGATCAGACTAATTGCAATTCTTCCCTAACAGTAAAGAAGGAAAAAATTATATTTTAAACAAAGGTCTAGGAGAATTAAATGTGCACTTCACCTTTGCATTTTTAAAGACCAATTTAAAACCAAACCAAAAAAAAAAAAAAATTCCCAACTGTTCAATGTCTCTCACGTGCTGAGGCTCTTGGCCAGAGTTTGTAAAATCTAGATATTTTATTAGCATATTTCATAGAGGGTAAAATGAGATCAAAATGGGAGAAATGAGGGCCTTTGGGGCTGAGGAGCTAGGTTAGCTGGTAAAGTGCATTAGCCTCACAAGCACACGGACTTGAATTGAGATCCCCAGAATCCACTATGAAGCCGAGTGTGGTGGTGCGTTCCTGTCATCCCAGCACTGGTGAGGCAGAACAGAGGGACTCTTGAGGCTGGCTCAGTGGCAGCCAGCTCAGCCTACATGGAAAGCTCCAAGTTCAGCAAAAGGAATGTCTTAAAAAATAAAATGGAGGGCTGGAGAGATGGCATAGATGTTAGGAGCACTTGCTGCTTTCCAAGAAGACTGTGGTTTTGTTCCCAGCACCCACACTGAGCTCCTCATGGCCACCTGTCACTCTGCCCTCATGGGCACCTGCACTCAGGTGCACAGACACACACAACAAACAGGTAAAAGGAAGTGGAGATCAATAAGGAAAGACATTTGACATTGACCTCTGACCTCCACACACCATACATCTACACACCTATGTGCATACACATATGCACATGCACGCAACACAAACATACACACATGGACACGGACACACACACAAAGTTGTCCATCTGTTTAGGGAAGGCATAGCTAATATGCTATTATTTCTGTTAGCTATCTCTCTTCTCTTTCTCTGAACTTGGGTGTATTGAACTCAGGGAAAAGTAAGGAGTCTCTCTATTATCTGGCAGGTGCTCCGTTTCTTAGATAACCCAAGTCCAGGGGCATCCAGGGGAAGGTATCTCTGCCACTTCCTATCCTATGTATCTAAAGAGCTGACACGGGCTCACCATGCCGGTGGGAACATTGTACCTGGGCTGCTCCCGGCACACAGACAGCAAACCTACACACTAGTACTTCGGCTTCTCCCAAACCCCAACAGGTGTGTCTGCCCCCGCAGCCCACGGGCCACAGGCATCCCAGGAGAGCTATGAACTTGGCCTAACACATTCATAAATGATAATGGCACATTGCAGTGTCAAGAGGTTGTACATTCTTGTGCCTTGTTAAGAGGCACAAAGCTCTAGGGCCTTGATGTTCTTGTGTTAAAACACTCCAGGTAAAGGAGAAATTCTCTTTCTCGTCTGACATAATCTCTCTAGCCCATCTGGAAGCAACCCTGTGTATCCCTAGCCCTAATGTTGTCAAGGGATATGTATTATTTTCAGCCTTCATGGAAATTACACCCAGATCTTACCATGGAGCTACTAGGCATTGCTTGGTAAACACAAGCAAACTGATTCAGGATTGTGCTGCGTCAGTGTGGCAAGTCCTCCGAGGAGGCAGAAACAGGTGAACGTGGAGGCCAGACTCCTGGGTTCAGATCTGGTCCTGACTACTCACTTGGTGCTTTGGTTTCCTCCTCTGTGACCAGAAGACAACAGCAGACAACTAATCCCTGCCATTATTGAGGGGATTGAATGACTTCATATCAACAGTTCCTAACGGAGTTGTTAAGAGAACACGCACTGCTCTTGAAGAGGATCTGAGGTCAGTTCCCAGAACCTATGTCAGCAGTTCACAACCACTTGTAATCCAAGCCCAGGCTACACAGTGCCCTATTCTGACCTCCACTGGCACTCAAACACATATGTGCACATACCCACGCAAAGACACAAACACATAAGCAAATTTATAAATACATTTATTATATAAATATAAATAAATATACAAATTAATATAATAACAAACACAATAAATGATTTTTAAAATACCTGACATATAGCATATGCACACATATTCAATTTTGAATTTAAAGAAGGCATTTTATTTGTTCTCTGACAACTTCATGCACATATGTAATGTGTTTTGATCATACCCACCACCAACTCCCCAATCCTATTCATCCATCCCCCCCAACACATCCCTTTTCTGCCTTCCTGCCCTCATGTTTTTAATAACCCACTAAGAACAGCTTGTGCTGAACATACATGGTGGTGGGCAACCACTAGTAGAGCACAGGTAATCTACTAGAGGCCACACCCACAAAGAAAATTATCTTCTCCTACCCCAGCCGGCATCACTGCCAATAGCTCCTCAGTTAGGCATGGCTCCCCATGAGCCTTTCTCCCATATGTGTAGGAATGCTGGCTGACCTGATCTTGGACAGGTCTTGTGCAAGTAACATAATAGAGCAATAGCAGCGGTAAGCTCGTGACTGTGATGGCCACTTCATGTGCCCAGAAGGCAGCATCTTGTGACCCTCCTCCCCATTCTCTGGCTCTTACATTCTTTCCATTCTCTCTTCCTCGATGTTTCCTGAGGCTTTGGAGCATTGATATAGATAACATTCAATAAGCACTTATTCTCAGCACTTTGACCAGGTTCAAGTCACTGTCATTTTTTGTTTTAAGATTTATTTTCTTTTAAAAATGTGTGTGTGTGTGTTGTGTGTGTGTGTGTCTGTCTGTCTGTGTGTCTATGTGTCTGTATACATGTGAGTGCAGGTGCCCATTGAATCAAGAAGAGAACATTAGATCCCCTGAAGCTGGAGTTACAGTTAGCTGTGAGGCTCCCAGCTTGGGTGCTGGGAACTCAGGTCTTCTACAAGAACAGTGCACACTCCTAACTATTGAGCCATCATTAAGAATCCAGCACTGCAGGGTTTTGTGGCAATAAAATAGTAATTTCCCTGAAGGGTTTATTTGACAGTCAAGGCAAGAGCATGTAAATTGATGGACAACATAAAACAAAAAGTGCTGATGTGGAAAACAAACCCACTTATTATAGCATTAGAAAGCATGGAACGGCACTGAAGAAATGGCTCAGATGATAAAGTGGTTGTCTTGCAAGCATAGAGACCTGAGTTCGATCCCCAGCAACCATAGTAAAGTTAGGAATGGGGCTGGAGAAATCAATCAGAAGTTAAAGGCATATAGTGCATTTATGGAGGGCTACTCTTGTAAAGTTTAGGTTCCAATACTCACATCAAGCATTTTAAAACCACCTAAGCTCTAGTTCCATGGAATCCAATGCCCTCTTCTGGCTTTAGACACTTGCCCAGTGGTAATATTGACTTGTGATCCCAGCACTGAGGAGAGCAGAGACAAGGAGAACCCTGGGACTCACTGACCAGTCAGCCTAGCATACTTGAAGAGTTCCAGTACAATGAGAGATCACTAGCTCAAATAAACAGGATGGATGGTGGCTAAAAATAACACTGGTAGTTGACCTCAGCCTCTCCTCTCTCTCTCTCTCTCTCCCTCTCTCACTCTCTCACACACACACATATGTGAACACATTCACAAGAATAGAAAGGATAAAATGCAAATAAATTTAACCAAGAACATGAAATGCTTACACAATGGAAAACATCAAATGTTAATGAGAGAAACTGAAGAAGATACAATTTTTGTCCCTATTTGTGGATTGGAAAAATTAACATTGTAAAAGCCCATTCTACCCACAGTTGCATACAGATTCAGCATAACCCCTATTAAAATTCTAGTGGTGTATATCCACAAAAATAGAAAAAGATCTAGAATTCATATGGAAACTAATGAAGACCTTGAATAGTCAAAAAATCAATCTTAACAAAGAAGCTGGATGCACCACAACTCTTGATTTCAAATTATGTTAAAAGCTATGGTATTGTAAACTGTCTTTAAATTTATCTATTTCTTTATTTATTTACTTATTTGGGGTACTAGAATATGGACCAAACACACACACACACACACACACACACACACACACACACACAGAGAGAGAGAGAGAGAGAGAGAGAGAGAGAGAGAGAGAGAGAGAGA
>OU015747.1:82748173-82766984 GCA_907169655.1 Acomys percivali | reverse complement strand
AGAGAGAGAGAGAGAGAGAGAGAGAGAGAGAGAGAGAGAGAGAGAGAGAGAGAGAAGAATACAGACACATAGACCAGTTGGATAAAACAGAAAATCCAAAATAGACCCAAGCATATACAGCCAAGTAATTTTTGACAAGGCAGCTAGGAAAACACGACATAGAAAGGACAGTCTTTGCAGCGTGTGGTATTAGGGAAACTGGATATCCTCTTACAAAAGAAAGCTTGGCACTGGGCCTTGGCCTTCAGCACTGTGCGCAGAACTCAAGCACAGCTGGAAAGCTAGAGAGACAGCTCAGCAAGCTCCAGAGGGCCTGACTGCAGTCTCCAGCACCCACACTGGGTGGTTCATAACCACCTGCCACTCCAGCTCCCGGAGCTCTAGCATCCTCTTCTGGTACTGGAGAGCACCTGCACACGTGTAGTATACACACAGGTGTGCACACACACACACACACATAAAAAATAAGCAAAACAAAAATATACAAGCCCCCACTGAATTGTAAGAAACTGTAAATCTCCTAGAAAGCATAGGAAGAGATTAACTTTGGTAGTAGCTTTTAAGATATCGTCACCAAATATCCAGGCAACAAAGCAAAGGAAACTGCATAGGACTATAGAAAATGGAAATAAAAGGGTATACCTTAGATTAGCGGAGAACATTCTTAAGCCATATAACTAAGCACTAGTATCCAAGATACATAGAGAAGGAAAACAACAGAATAGTGAAGAAACAAACCAAAATCCCACAAATAGCCTGACTTTAAAATGGGCAAAAATCTCCTACATATATGGAATCAAACCTGGGTGACCACTGTCTCTTCTCCTGAGACTCCATTCATCTCTTTTGTGATTCCAAGTTGACAACCAAAATCAACAACCATAGGAATACATTTAGTATAATGTATATCTTTCTCTATTGTGTGTGTATTTGGGTGTTTATGTGTTCCTATGTGTGGATGTGGGTGTACATGTGCCACAGAGTATGTAGAGGTCAGAGGACAACCTCAAGTCTCAGTCCACACTTTTGTTTGAAGGTCTCTTCTTTATTTTTCTACTGTGTGTGGTAAGCTAATTGGCCTATGAGATATTAGGGAGTCTCCTGTCTCCAACTCCCAGCTCTCTGTGGGAGTAAAGGGAGCATACTTATGCATACTATGCATTGGGCTTTTATACAGACTCTGAGGATTCAAACTCAGGTCCTCAGACTTGTATGGCTACCGTTGTTACCCATTAAACCATCCCCCAGCCCTCTTCCTCTACTTTTAAAAACATCTTCACTCCCATGGCAAAATAATAACAGTTTGATTAAGTATGAGAAAGTAAAGTCTCTCATGATTCCTTCTCATGACTTCTTTCTGACCATAAATAAATTTCCCTTTATAAAGAGACTGCAACAAAGAATGAAGGAAACACACACACACACACACACACACACACACACACACACACACATACACACACACACACACACACACACACACACACACCAAATACAAATATCAAGCAACAATTTGTCTCCATCTTTTTCTTCTAGATACGATCAGAGCCAATTACATCATCATTACATTAGCCCTTTCCCCTGATAAGAGAGAGACCCTGCAGAGATGACCACACCTCTGTATGAAACCAACCAGAAGGGTCACCTGTGTGACTAGCCACAATGTAATTCAGTCTGGGTCCAGGAGGCCTTGGCATTAGCTACTATTGGCTGTTGTGCTTTCAATGTGAAATGCCCCGCCCTCATACACTCATGTGCTTGAACACTTGGTCACTAGTTGATGGCACTGTTTGAGAAAGTTGTGGAACCTTTAGGAGGTGGAGATTCTCTGAAAGAAGTTGGCCACTGGAGTCTAGACTTGAGATTTTATGGCCTGGTCTCACTTCCTAGCTGGGAGACGGGAGAGAAACATGCCTGGGCTGGTCAGGTTTGCCATCTTTGCAGGATTGAGCAGGCAAGATGCATGGATTTATTTCAATGTACTAAGGACATGAAAGCAAAGCCTTGATAACTTCTAAGGAACAAGAATAAAAGTGATTCTGAAATATGGTTGCTTTCACTGTTACTCTCATGAGCCTCCTGGAAATTATGGGCCCACGTGCAAAAAAGACTGAGGGAGAATTAGAAACTATGTGAACCATTCCTAAAAGAGAAAGAACCTTTTTAAAGAGACACTCAAGATCCTTAAAATTCTGATGTCTTAGTTAGCTTTAACTATCAGCTTTACACGCATACCCATCATGGGAGAGGAAAGACTCTACTGAGGAACTGCTTGGATCAGACTGACCTATAGGCACATCTGTTGGGGGGGGGTGTTATCTTAATAATAAATTGGTAGAGGAGGGTTGAGCCCACTGTGGACGACACCATCATAGGCTGAGTGGTCATGGGCTATATAAGAAAGCCAGCTGACTGTGAGCTTGAGCAATCCATTAAGCAGCATCCATCATGGTTTCTGCTTCAGGTTTTTACCTGGAGTTCCTGCCCTGACTTCTGTCAATGATAGATTGTGACCTAGAAGTATATGCATAATAAACCTTTTGATCTTATAAAATGAAGTAAATCTTTTCCTCCCCTAAGCTGGTTTTGGTCAGAGTGTTGTGAGCACTATGTGTTAGCAACAGAGAGGACACTAGAATATTTTTGTGATTGCCTGATGCATGGTACATGGAAAAGTGATGCAAAAATAATTCCCTCCTTCCTTCCTTCTTTCCCTCCTTCCTTCCTTTTTCATTTTGTTTAGGAGGGATTTTGTTTTATTTTTTTCTACATTTTTCTGAAACAGAGTCTCACTATGAAGGCCAGGCTGGCTTTAAACTATGTAGCACAGGTTGCCCTCAAGCTCACAGTCTTCCGACTTCCAGTCTTTAACATGCTGGGGTTATAGAGATGAGCCACCAACACAGCCAAGTCCCACTCCCTGTGTGCTGTCTTTCTGACACGCATTGGAGATTCCTGAACTATCGCCAACTGTGCAGTTGTCCAGAGGCCACTGTCCTGGGAAGAGCATGCAGTCATACCTCAAAGCTATCTATATCAACCTACAGCTCTAGGAGAAAACACCATCCGGTCTCTCGACAGATGAACGTACCTCAAGGTAACAGCTGATGCCAAGAGAGCCAAAATGACCTGGCTGAACCTTGTGTGAGTTCTAGACTCACAAGCCAAATAAATGTGTTTATTACTTGAGGAAATAAATAACTGATCCCAACACTGTAGTCCAACAAGAGAAGTGTTTTTACTGAACTCTGACTCTCTTGTATGTTGTATCCAGAAGGAATCATGTTTTACCTATGTCATGAAATGTCCTGTGCTCTCCATGTGTTCGTTTTTCACTCATTCAACAAACACGTGTGAAACATCCAATTGTAGGACTGTTACAAAGACATCTCCTTTGTCCTCTGGAATCTCACCATTGAGGAGCAGCCATTCTTAACCTGTGGGTCACAACCCTTTTCGGAGGGTTGAACAACCCTTTACACGGCTCCCCTAAGACCATCCTGCATATCATATATCTACATTACTATCATTAAGGTAGCAAAAGTTCAGTTATGAAATAGCAATAAAAATAATTGTATGGCTGTGAATCACCATAACATGACGAACTGTCTTAAAGAGTCACAGTATTAGGAAGGTTGAGAACCGCTGGTCCAGAGAAACATGGAAACCACTTAACTAGTATAATGGTATGATTAGAGGAATAGTGTCCAATTCTACACACTCTTCAATCTTTTTAAAAATCTACCTGGTCCATGACATCTTTTCAGCTCATCTCAAATAATTCTCTTCTCCCAATGTCAAAACACTGGGTACCACATAAAGTCTTACAAAGAGAGATAACAATCCACATCTCTTCCCAACTGCATGTTCAGTGACTTCATCTCCCTCCCTTTTCCTCTCTTTCTCTTCCCCCTCCCCCCTCCCCCTTCCCCTTCCTCTTCTTCTCCCTCTCCTCTTTTAAAACAAGGTCTCACCATGTAATTCTGGCTGGCTTGAAACTTGCTATGTAGACCAAGGTGAACTTAAACTCCAAGAGATCCTCCTTCCTTTGTCTCACAAGAGCTGACATTAAAGCCATGTACCATCATATCTGACCCACATTAATTTCTTGAAACTGATCACAGTAAGAGTATTTTCCATAGACATTTGCGAGGGCTACACTGGGGCTTTCTGCCTCATCCCTTTTCTATTTGAAAAGCTGTTTTATATTTATTTTATTTATTTAATTTTATTTTTTTGATTTTTCCAGACAGGGTCTCTCTGTGTAGCCTTGGCTGTCCTGGACTCACGTTTTAGACCAGGCTGGCCTCGAACTCACAGCGATCCACCTGCCTCTGCCTCTTGAGTGCTGGGGTTAAAGGCGTGTGCCACCATGCCTGGCCAGAGTATTTTACTAGCATATGTAATTATGGATAATATTTTTGTGACATTTTCATACAAGTATGTAATGTATTTTAATCATGGTCACCCCTTATCACCCTCTCTTGTCCTTTCCACACACCCTGATTCTCCACTTCTTTTCAGTTAATTTCTATTACACTTTCATGGTTTTGGTTTTTCATAAATCAGTGAGTTTAATTAGAGTTGTTTACAGATGCACTGGTGACCTACCAGTGGTTATACCACTGAAGAAAATGTCTCTTCCATCCCAGAAACCATTAAGTACACAAAGATCCTCACTAAGTGGAGGGTGGGTGAGGCCTTATGAGATCCACCCCACAGAAACCATAGAGAGTGAGATCTCAAACACTGGCCGTTGCTTTTCTAAAGACATCATTCACCTAGTATCTGTAAGGGACTAATTTGGGGAAGATAGGTGATGTTTTATAAAAAAAAAAAAAAAAAACAAAAAAAAAACAAATGAATAAAATAATCAATTGCTGTGTCCCTCCTTCTTAGCATTTCTTAGTTACCTGTAGCTCTTTATGCAGAGGTGTGGTGAGGGATACCCACTCAATATCATCCACATTAGCATGCCTATTGTTATTGCCCATGTTAAGCTCATGTTTAGGCAGTTATGCTGGTGACTTTACTAGGAAACACAATCTCAGTTAACACCAATGGATTATTTAATACCAAACAGCCAGTCCATATGTGTGTGTGTGTGTGTGTGTGTGTGTGTGTGTGTGTGTATACACACATACATGTAACAACAATTAATGAAAAATGAGGCCATGAACTTGGAAGAGAACAAGAAGAGGTATATGAGGCTGGGACTGTTTGGGAAGGAGGAAGAAAAGGTAGATATTATATAATTATATAGACTCAAAAAGTAAAAGAAATAACTTTTAAATGAAAGCTAAGCTGTCCAAATGTAGTATGACCAATACTATGACAGAGATCACAAAATACAAAATAAAATAAGATAAAAACATCCAGTTGTATATTTCCAAATAGCTAAAAGGGAGGATTTTAAGTGTTCTTACCAAAAAGAATTGTTAAATATCTTCAACTAAATAGCGTGCTGATTAGCTAAACTTGATAATCCAAAACATAGACACGTGTTGAAACATCCTGAGGTACCCTGCATAATTATTACCTGTCAGGAAGAACGTAAAACTTTGAAAAATAGATCTTCTGGGAATGCAGCTCTTATAGGAAATAATTGGCTGTGTTGGAAAAATGACGATAAGGACTCCCTAAGCGGTGGAGAATGTTACTGGCTGGGAGTCACTTGGCTCCGTTCTGGACAGTTTGCTGGCTGCTGGAGTCTCCACATCTGCACGACTCTGGCAAGCCTGCCAAGGTGGTCTGTAGATAAGCTTAAGCCATGCTGGGGGTTCTGGATCCAGAGACTGTAGAGCAATCATTGCTGCATCTAGGCTTACAGAGACCAGAGTAAGAGATGAGGGAAACACAGGGCAGTCCTGCCTGCTCACCTGCCAGGGAAGAAGAGGTGCTTCACATTTCTGGAAAAAAAATTCCCCGTCTTGTGGGTTGGGTTTTGTCAACAGCAAAAGAGGTGTTGACAGCCGTCCCTGTTAGCCTTAACTGTCGACTTGACATAGTCTGGAGTCATCTGAGAATGGCGTTTCAGTCAAAAGATTGCCTAGGTCAGACTAGCCAATGAGAATTCTTATGGGGGGGTTGTCTTGATTGTTGATTGATATGGGGGGGTCCAGTCTATGGGGAGTAGCACCATTCCCTAGCCAGGTGTCCCAGGGCTGCACACAAAAGCAGGGTATGAATGAGCTAGTGAGAAAGCCAGAAAGTTCCTCCGTGGTGTCTGCTTCAAGTTCCCGCTTGAGTTGCTGCCTTTACTTTCCTCAGCGATGGATTGTGGCTGGAAGACTAAATACATCCTTTTCTACTAGAAATTGCTTTTGGTCCTAGGGTCTTCTCACAGCAACAGAATGGAAACTAGAGCAACATCCTACCTCCATCCTATACCAGTACGGGCTTATTTAGACCTGAAAGCCTTTGCACACGACAAAGTTTAAGTTGAAATGATCAGAGTGGATCCTAATGAAACATGACTGGCATTCTTGCATCAGAAAGAAAAGAGATGGTGGCTATAGAAAAAGCTGTGCGAGACAGACAAACATGAGGATAGCAACAAGTGCATATGGCCAGTTAGAACTAACCCACAGGCTTTCCAGCCCCATAGGCAAGAGTCTCCCCTTAAGTAATGAAGTGTCCATGGATTGGCAACCTCCTGTTTTCACTTGGAGTCTTCTCCAGTGATTGATAGAAAAATCTGACATCTCTCAAAGAAAAAGAGAGAGAGAGAGAGAGAGAGAGAGAGAGAGAGAGAGAGAGAGAGAGAGAGAGAGAGAGAGATGCTTTACCCAAGGTCAAAGTGCCTTTGAGGACATGCTAAGTCAGGGACTTCACATTCATCCTCCTTTTCTGACCAACCAACCAGATGAGGAGGTCATATCAATTGGCAGCATATTTTGCATCACTGTGCTTCTCCAGTTAACCCCGCCCTGTGATCTTAGGAAGGTAAGTTCAGTAACAGAATCAGGAGTGTGGGATAGTTCAACTGGATTGTCATCTTGAGTGGACTGAGAAGTGCCTAGGAGGTACTGGCTCTGGATGCACCTGTGATGGTATTTCCAGAGATTATTGAGTGATGTGAGTTATGTATGATCTGCACTGAGTGTGGGCAACACCATCCTGTGAGCTGAGGGCCCAGAGAGACTAAATGGGGAGAGGGAGAAATGCAACAACACAGGAATTCTCCCTTCTCCCTGCCTCTCTCTTCCATCGGGCTGCCATGCTGTGAGCTGCTCTTTCTACCACACACACCTTCCTTGCAAGGATGGACTGACACCGTTGAGTCTGTGAGCCAAACTGAGATGTTTCTCCTTTGTTTCACTCAGGTATTTTTGTCACAGCAAAGAACTAACAGAGAAGGGACCCTCTGAGTCCTACCAGAGATGTATTCCAAGTCCCAAACCATATATTATTTTCTCTTCTACCTCCCCTTACCCTTTTCTTGTTCTGTTCAAGTTCTGATTTTTTTCCTTGAAAATGAGGAGGGCATTGTACTAGTTAAGTTTCTGTTATTGCAGTGAAGAACACCCTGACAGAAGACAAGTTAGAGAAGTAGATTTTATTTTGGCTTACAGTTCAGAGAGGCCAGAGTCCACCATGGTGGAGAAGACATCACAGAAGGAGGGCGAGGCTAGCCTGGCAGTCAGGAAGAAGAGTGGCCACATTTCATGTACAAACAAGAAATAGAGAGGAAGAACAGGAAGCAGCATCAGGCAGGAAAAACCTCAAACCCCGCCCCCTGTTGCATCACCTCCTCCAGCAAGTCTTTACCTGCTAAAAGCTGCATAACCTTCTCAAGCGGCAGCAGCACCGGTGGGGAACAAGTATTCAGACACACACACAGGCAACACTGGATGTTGCATATTCAAACCATAGCACTGTATCAAAAGCTAAAATGAGATTGCTGAGAAGTGTTCTGTACCACTTCATTCCAAATTGAAGGACCCCTTCTACATGGAAGGCGATGGAGGCTTCCTAAGACTCAAGAAATCATGCATCTTAGCAGACTCTGTGAGTGCTAAGATTCCTAAGGTCCCTCCATATGGTTATAGAGGCACTGGACAATAGAATGGAAGAAGGGTCTCTTTCATTAGCTCACACATTCTGCAGGGAGTTCTCAGTACACAGCTTTTCAGGAGTCATCAGACATGCTGTGGCAGGCTTCTTGGTGATGCCGTGCTCTTTCTGTCACCCATGCTCCTGTAAGTGAGCCCCATAAACAAACTGGCTCACTAGTCCACATTCGGGGAGAGTCATTTCTTCAGCATATGACAGGTACTCTATCTGGGGTAAATATACATTTGTGTCATCCCCAAACTACAGCATAAGCATTTTGCTAGGGGGGGCATCTGCTGGGGGGAAGCAGAGGGAAAGCTGACAGAGGAAGTCTCTGGGTCGCCATTGACACTGTCTGTTCCCCGACTGCTAATCTGTTGGTTATAACTGTTAATAAGGAAGCTCCCAAGCATTCATTTGCTTACTTTGCTCCTAACTGTAGGAATGAATTGCTCCAGTTTGATGTGGCTGGATTCTGCAGGGTGCCAGTGGGCATATTTGCCGTTCTTGGCTGATTCCTGTGGAACTCTGTGCCAATCTGTCTTGTCAGCAAATCCTATGTTGTCCTGCTTTGCCTTCTCTAAGTTGGTTTTCAGTGAAACAGCGCTTTTAGTGTTTCAACCATTATAGCAACACACTGTCCCAGTGATACAGCAGCTCTTTATTGGGGGTAATAGAGGATATATAAATTGGGGAAGTGGGTAGGGGTTTTTGGGTGAGTGTACATCATTGGCTGAGGTGGAGGTGCTGGGAATACTTCACTTGGACGGAGAGGAATTCCAGGTGCTAGGCTATTTGACTACCTAGAGAATTGCTAGGGTAGGGGCTGCAGGGCTATGTGGGCTGGGGAATGCAAGGCCAGAACAGGGAAGGAGCAATCCTTACTCCTGCAGTCTCAAGACTGAGGTTTTGGGGCATCTCTAGCTCAATGCCCATTTCCCCAGTAGCACAGTCCACATGCCCCACAGACGTGGTAGCTCTGAGGCTCTTCAGTGTTTGCTGAAAGCCACCTTGTTGAACCAAGATCTAATTCAGAGTGGCACTATGGGAGGTAGAAAGATGGGTCAGTCAGTCAAGTGCTCACCTTGCAAGCATGAGCACCTGAGTTCACTCCCCAGAACTCATGTTTAAAAGCCAGGTATAGTGGTAGACACAGGAGGATTCCTGCTGCTCACTGGCACATGCCAGCCTTGCTAACTTGCTGAGCTATAGGACAATGTGAAAGTCTATCTTAAAAATAAATAAATAAAAACAAAACTGGGCCTAGAGGATAGTACAAAAGTTTAAAAACATATATTGCTATTGTAAGAGATATGTGTCTAGTTCCCAGAATTATTCTGAGTGGTTCACAAATTTTTGTAACTCTAATACCACGGGCATCTGATTCCTCTGGCTTCCATGGGCACCTCACACACACTTAAACATACCCACACACAGACACACTGGTATACATAATTTATAATAATAACATAAATAAATCTTTTAAAATGTAAAAATAAAACAACGTACACACATATCCCATGCATCCCACATACATAGGAGACTTCATGCACATGGGTATGCACATGCACACAGGTACACACACACACACACACACACACACACACACACACTGGCCCATGGGAAAAAATCTCCAATGTTTTCCCAATTTAATTCTACAAAGGGACCTTCCAAGAAGACATGAGACCAGAAAAAGACTTGAAAGTCATGAGCCAAGAGTAAATTGGCAGACAACACAAACACATGAACTATCTCAGGAAGATACCAAGATAAAAATGTGAGCCCAAAATCTGAAGAATGTATCAGTTAGGAGAAGAGCGATATGGGGATCACAGATGAACCAGAAGGGACCTTAGGAAAAACAATATGATGGGGAAAACAGAGACAGGAGCTTCTGCCAATTTAGCCAGGTCTATGAGCTCCTGATTCAATGAGAGATCCTTTCTCAAAAAATAAGATAGAGAGTGATTGAAGAAGCCATTTCTGGCCTCAACACACACATGCACTCATGTAGTATGCACACACACGTGCGCACGTGCATGCGCGTGCACACACACACACATACACGTCAGCTGAGGAGAGTGATGCTTGTCATTATTGTGGGTTCTTAAACAGGGAGGAGTAGAGATAACAGAATGGCTTCTCTACTGCCCCCCCCCTGAGGATTTCGTGATTTTACATTCAGGGATGGCACCATGGCTCAGCACGGTCAGTAAAACCACAAGATCAGGAGGGGAAGAGGCAATAGGTGAGGGAGGAGGTGGGCACTGAAGAAGGGGCAGCAAACACTAGGATCCACCTGATGGTAGCTGAACCTTACTTCTCTTTAAAAGTATCTGAAATTTTTAGACTTTCATCTTCTACCCACGGAACATTTCAACAGCTCGCAAGCATCCTAGAGACTACACTTTCCCTTCAGAAAGTATAACACCATTTCCAAGGTCTCGCATGTGCTGGGATATCCCAGAGCCCCAACCCAAGTCCACATTTTTTTATGTATACTTTTTAAAATTAGCGACAAAATCAATCATTTCTGACACAATTTGATTTGGCAAAGTAGAACTTCTCAACAAGCGTAATTAGTGTTAAATCTTCAGTGTATCAGAGAAAAATGGTGCTAATGAGGACTGGATGCTATAACGAAGGTCAAAGGTAACATTCCAATTGCAGTTTTTTGCCAAGGGCCAGAAATAGGGCATCTGAATGATCTTGCAAATTGAGAGTTGGGAGAATAAAACCTTGTTAACTGTGAATAAAATGTAGTCCAGGCTGGAAGGGATTTTTATCTTCTTTCTCAACTTTCTCACTTCAGGAGTACAGTCTGGAACACAATGGCAAGTTTCAGCTTTTTAAGCTCTCCAAAATATCAATTTTAAAAACCTCATAAAGGATAGTCTACACTTCATAAAGTAGGAGAAGTGGGTATTTGGGTCTTATCCAAAGGAGGTATTTTGGTTTGATTTGTATATCCAGTATATTCGTGGAATACCATTGCTATCCATCAATAAGTCAATAAGTCTAAGCAAAACAGACACAGGAGGATATGCTTTGTCATGTAGCTGTCTCCTCCTGACTGAAACAACCCATCCAGGACTGAGGCTTGTTAAGACTCTGGAAGGAAGCAAATTCACAAATCTCAGGAATTTAATAAAACCCCCAAGTCTCAAGAAGCACCTGAAACTTAACAAGACTCACAGGTTCCTTTTCACAGCTATATAAACAGTAACAACTGGTAAGAAACTGGTCTTTTCTGACAACCTAAGCTGCCTGCAGGTGCGTAGGGAGATGTCGGGGTGCAGCTTTCAGGCATCATCACCCTTGCTGGGTAGGTTTTGCAATGATGATGCTGCCTTTGAGTCACAGACGCTATTGTAAGTAACCTTTCACTTAAATTCCTGTAAGTTGCCCTAATAAATTCACCAGCTCACTAATCTAGACTTGGATGGAATTGTTTCTTTAGCTTGACAAATCAGTGTCACATCTGGGGTGAGCAGACATTTGTGTTTCCCCAGGAAAAGTCACACAATAGATTTCTGTCATGGTTCTCAAAGTCACATTTACACTGTCCATTCAGGGAATGGATGATCTACTGAATTGTATTTGTCACAGTTAAAGTTAAAGGCAGTTAAAAGCAGACGGCTTCAGTCCCTGTGCTGACATGCCCTGTGCATGATGGAAGGACTTTTTGGCTCACAGTTCCTGCCTACTCAACTCCATAGCTTGCACCTGTGGTTCAAGTCGTGTAATTCCACACGTGAGCATTAATAAACATTCGCTTCCTTAACCCATTGTTCTCCAAGCCAGAAAGGGTTTTCTTCCCCTAAGGTCCCTCAGTCAGCTGTGTGAATGGAACCCTTCTGCTGGAACACTGCTTAGGGTGGCCATAGGATCCCAGTGACAAGTACTTTTATTGATAGAACCATTCTTCTGCATCAAGCAGCATTTGAACTCTCGCCTTCGTGTGAAAAGAAACTGACCTTGTGTGGAAGCTCCAGAAACGTGTGGACTCTGGTTACTTCCTGACTGTCTGCTTCTTTCATTCTGAGGTCACTGATGTGTAAAGAGACTCTATAAGGATGTCATCCTCAGGTGTCATTAACCATAATGTATTTCCTTGTCTGCATCTAATTCAAAACTAAGAACACCACAAAAGTACCAAATATACCTTTTCCCATAATATTATGCTTTTGGTCCAGTCAGTAGGAGCCGACTCTACACTGTGGCTATCTAGTTCCAATTCCTTAACTACAACGTCTCCTTATTTATATTACATTCTCAACAATGGCCATGGAGCCATTATGATTAGGTAATGTTAATATGGTAACACAGGAAATATGGCCAGGCTCCCCAGCAAGAAATCAGTTTTTCAATCAAGATGGAGATGTGGAGAAAAACTGTCAAGAATGCCCTTTTGATGACCACCATAAAATCACTATGATTACATATTCGTGAGCTGGAAAACATGGCATCTCAATAGAGCACATGTTCTAAGCATTCAGGCCAGAGAGAGAGAGAGAGAGTGTGTGTGTGTGTCTGTGTGTGTGTGTGTCTCTGTGTGTCAGAGGCTGACTACACAGGTCACTAAAGCATCGGCCAGGGTCCCTACAAAAGAATCAGAAGAAAGCAAGATGGTGTGAACCAAATTTAAGGAATCTGTTCATGAAGATTTAATATTAAAGTTGGCACTAAAATCAGGGCTCAGCTATGACTAACCATAAGGCTTCATTTCTGTAGCCCTTCCAATATGGCAAAGGCCAACATGGTCCCCCCAGACCCTCGTAATTACAAAGGACACTAAGTAGGAAAAAAAGGAGGCTAATCAGGCTCGGAGAACCATAGACCTGATCAGAGAGGGCCCCCATATTTCCCCAAGCAAGAAAGAAGTGTCTTGCATGCCTTAAAGGACTTTGGAGTGAGGGAAGGAACAGGGAGGACCTCAGGGTATTGGAAACTGGAATTCAAACAGAAAGGAGAGTGCATCCATACCAGAAGCAACTCAGCCAGGGCTCCGGGGAGCTATGAATAAATACCACTCTAGGAATGCAGGATGAGCACAGGGTAAAAACAAAAAGAGCATCCAGAGCTTACCCACAGGCAGGTAGAACATGTTTTCCGTTAGGCAGAGGCTAAGCCAGCAGCCATGTTAACCGGAATTACCCATGTTTGTTGTTCCTTACGGATGCCAACGAGCAGGGTCAGGAAGTGAATCTTTAAACACTGCTTTATTTGGAGATCTGGCTAGCTGGGAATACAGTAGAATGATGGCCCCAAAGGTCTGTCTTGCATTTCATCTCCAGCTGATTATATAGGTAGTAGAGGGAGGGGAGGGAGAGGGGAGGGGGAGGGGGAGAGCTCAGACTCATCCATCTGGTCCAGTGACCAGCACATTTCTGAGACTTGTGAGGTCAGTGCCTCTCGCCATCACTCCCTGCACTCTTCCCTCGTTCTCTGGATGTCTGGGATCAAGCACATCTCAAAATGCTGAGTCCAGTTAGTTTCTGCTACTCTCAACCTTGTATTCCTCCAGGGGCTGTGCAGGCTGGGAGGGGGGTGAACCCAGAACAAACCAACCATTAACGCTGAGCATGCGCTGAGGTGCTAATAGCATCCCTGTGTGCTGATTCTTCATCGTAATGCAGAACACAACTGCGTCTCTGTAATACAGAATCTGGAGCAGCCCTGTTCACCCACCCTGTGCCCTGTCAGTCAGAACCAGGAAGGCATGCTAAAGCAGAGCATCATGAAGAAAGGCAGCCAGCACGGGGGGGGGGGGGGGGGGGGGGGGTGTACCTGGCATTGTGTGGAGCCTCCAGGGGGTGGATGTGGGGAACTTGGGGCTGGGGTTAAGCAGCTGGAGTTCTTAATTCCACAACCCTTGCCACAGGAGGCAATGCAGAAGGCAGCCAGAAGCAAATCAGGCCAGCTTTCAAGGCAAAGATTTAGCTCATTCACTGATGTTTTAACAATACACCCAAGGGCTCCTGTGATGCTGGCGTTATAAACCTGTGGTTCTGTCTCAGTCTCAGAGAACCAAGGTAAAGGTGTAACATTAGTGGGGCTTCTACTTGGCTTTCTATGACCTGTTCCTCATGGCTCCTCTCCAAGCAGGATTTTAACTTCAGTGGGTAAATTCATCTGTTGATGCCCATTTTCTGCCTTATTAATAAAGAAATAGTAGTGGTGAGGCACAAGACCACCAGTGGTGTTCTGTAAACAAGCATATCAGATTTTTGCTTGCCAATGCACATATTTACAGAGGATACTGGTAGTCAGCGCTGGAGCATCAAAAGTAAACCAAAAAGGACTCTCCTAAAAGAACAAAGTGTTGGGTGAATGTCCCAGAAAGACGTGACATAGGAGATTTGCAGAAGGTAAAGGCATAGGATAGGGCTAGCTAAGCTGGGGCACCTGTGTACCCTCCCTTTGCCTACTATTGGAGTGGGAACTAATGTTAGCTCAGCTAGCTTCCTGTGGGGGAACAAAATAACAGATACCCAACTTCCTGCAGGCATTGCTAACAACTAACATGAGGCTCCAGCTGGTGGCTCTCCCAGGTAACAGTATTGCAGACATCTTTGGGTATGGTCACCCCATCAGGGCTCAGGGGGTCAGGTATAAAGAACAGCCCAGGGCACATGGCTCTGCAATCTTCACTAATTCACACCGTACACACAATGCCCTTCACTAGCCATTCTTCTCTGGGCTTTGTGTGCAAACCCCTCTAGCTTGGGCTTTTTTACTCTACCACAGAGGAGCTAACGGTCAATGGGAAAGGCTCCCTCCATGACTAATGTTTAGCTCGGCACCTCTGAACCTAAACTACCAGCTTGGCTTTATGTGCCTATGCTCGGCAGCTCAGATGTTTGCGAGAATCCTGGTGAGCTATCTGTGTGATCCCTTGATACCTGATCAAGCTTTGGCCCTGCCACGGCAGGAAAGGTTGGCGTCAAGATCAACATGGTGAATTAAAGATTAGAGGTTAAGAGCACTACCGTCTTCCAGAGTTCAGGTTCCCAGCACCCACACTGGTCACAAGCACCTGTAACTCGGCTTTAAGGAATCCTACAGAGTCTTCTGGCATTCTCAGGCACTGCCCACACGCATCATACACACATAAAAATAAAAATAAAAAAGAAGTATTTCTTTTAATTAACACATCAAAGAAGGCCAGTTGGAAGAGGACTGGATACCCTTCCTGATGCAGGCTGTGTATAACAAACAGACCATGTCTAAGAAAGGCCTGTGACACACAAACACGAGAGAGAAGGTGGCGGCTATGCAGTGATATATACAAGGCCATAAACTGCTGATACAGTGCTTTTGAACATAATGCCCTTTCCCAGTGCCCTAGCCAACTGTGTTCTCAGGAGTGTCTTTCTAAAACAAAACAACAACAACAACTCTATTTCTATTACTGTACAAAGCACCTATTAAGTATGTGTGCCTGGTACAATTCTTTGCCCCAAGACAGAAGAACCCCAAAATTTCAAAGACTTCTCCAGATTCAGACCCATGCTGCTAGCCTGCCTGAGTGCCTCCACTCTATGCTTGCCTTTATAAGAGTCCTCTCACCTTCCGTGTCTCCGTCAGTCATCTTCCATCCCCTGCCCCTTTCTTCTGTTCCCTGGGTATAAATCCTCAGGTCTTTGCTGTGTTTAGAGTTAGCTCAGCCTCTCCTCTCCATTGCGGAAAAGTCGGCTGGCCTTACCATAGTCTCAATAAAGTCTTTCTTTCCATTTTACTCAGTTCTCTTCTTTTTCCTGCCACATCATTTCCCACCCTTTATATTCTTCCATAAACATGTTCTTTCTTTAAGAAAAGTAGTAAGTGGAACTTGGTCCCTTCATCTTCCACTCAAGTAGTAGAATGAGGCTGGGATAGTGGCTAAATAAATAGGGCGATGGCCTTGCAAGCATGGGGACCCGAGTTCAATACCCAAAACCCAGGTAAAAATCCAGGTGTGGTAGCGCTGAACTGTAATCTAAAGATGGCACGGTGAGAAGTAGAGATGGAAGCTCACTGGCCAGCTGGTTCAGCCCACATGATGAAGTTCCAGGTCAGTGGAAGACCCTAGATCAAAGAAAACGTGGAGGGTCGCTAAGGAGGACATCTGAGGTTGCCCTCTGATCACATGCACATATGCACCCATGGACACACATGAATACACAGGGCATGAAGAGTATGCACTGCTCCCTCAGAAGACTCAAATTCCATGCCCAGTGCCCCTCTGGCTGCTCATAATCACCTATGACCCCAGCTCTAAAGAATCTAATGCCTTCTTCGGGACTCTGTATATGCCTGCACTGGTATACACACACACACACACACACACACACACACACACACACACACACTAAATAAATAAATAAATAAATAAATAAATAAATAAATTTTTAAAAAATAGTCTAATGACCACCATACTTCACAGAGACCCCCCTTCCCCAAATGTTCAGTCTATCTCTTCTGCTGAGGATTTGACGGCGTTGCTGATTAATGCAAGTGGTAGTAACTACCCGAAAATGTCATTTGGAAGTTAAGTGGAAAAGCCAATTGTGCATTATGAATCTGAAATTACTTTCATTGGGACGCTCCGGAATGGAATTATCAAGGCTTCCTTTAATTAATTTGGTAGCGGAGTTTATTGTGTGGAGCTTCTGGGATAATGCGCAGGCTCTGATAAGAAAGGCAAGACACCTGCCATTTGAGTGCTTAAACTCCTGAGCTTTGTGGTCCAGAGAAGCGCCCCACGCAGAGCCCCATTTGGTTACCTGGCAACTCACAAGTAAGGTCCATTGAGGTGACAGGAGACAGGAAAGCTCCGGGATGGCTGCCTCCTTCCTGTCTGTCATATGTATGTGAGACTACTGTGCAGGTACATTGACTGTGAATGCTGATGGACTTGGCCAGCCTACCAAAGGAGTTGGAAATTTCAGGAAAGCAACTGAATAAATAAAGGAATTCAATAATACAAAAGAGTCTCAAACATGTGAAAACATCACTCTTCATGGGGAAGAAGCTACACACTTGGGATTAGAAAACCCATCTCTTTCTTTAAATTTATCTTTTTTCTTTTTTAAACCTCACAGCAGAGGCAATGAGTCATTGACACATCTGACTTGGCTTCTGTGCTTCATGGGCCTGCCCTGTGTGCAGCACATTGGCACAACACTTAGTGTTGGGGTAGGGCATCTCCATTCAAAGTGCAGCACTCAGCCCGTGCTCTTCAAAGATGCTTTGTAGTCATCAAGAATTTCCCTCCAGTGTGAGATGGCTCAGTGGGAAAGCACGCTTACTGTACAAGCATGTGGAACAAATCTCCCAAATCCACATGAAAATGTCAAGCGTAGCCTTGCATCCATAACTTAGCACTATGAGTCTTGTCTCAAGGTGGAAAGAGAGAGAGAGAGTGACAGAACAAGACACTTGGTGGCCTTCTTTGGCTTCTACACATGTACATAGGTACACATACCTGCACACATAGGTGCACATACACCTCACAACGTACTCATACACTCGCTCTACTATTGGAAATTTAAAATAATACTTCTAAGAATAGTTGAGCTTTGCTTCAGAAATGACGTTTTCCAACATTTTAATCAAGTTAATACATGTTCTGTTTTGCATGTGGCAAGGAAAATTCCTGGAAGGCAGTGGAGCAGTCAAAGGCTGACTGGTTAGAAGTACAGTGGCGTGGAGATGTAGGAATGTTGCAAGTCCAGAGTCAAATCAGCTCGGGATATGTTCAGTACCCACTAATAGATGTTTATTGTCCTCGTCTGTACTTAACCTAACATCTTTTTGTGACCCTTAGAGAAATCCTTTGAGCTATATCAATAGACCTCTAATTCCCATCCACTGAAAGGGCTAGCAATGCTAGCGGATAGCACCCGAGGCCTTTAGCAGAGTTTTTTCAACTTCGCTGTAACCACCTACTTGATGCTTCCACCAATGTATTTGAGAAGTGTGTTGCTTTATGATTTTCTTTTTTACTAACTACAAAAAGCTCATGAAACTGCTAATTCACTGGGACATGGCATTAGAGGTAACCTAACTCTGTATCCCTGAGCCATGGTCACTCATTCTTGGCTCCAAAATAAGCCATCCCATTTGCTCCATTGAGGTAAGAGCTGTTTCTTCTGCAGACAATATATTACTTCTGATTTTGACATCAAAATTTTAAAATTTCTACAAATGAAATTCAACTAGAATTCCAAGCCAAGTTTGTCATAAATGGAAATCTTTGCAGAGTCTGCATCTAGTCAGAGGCTTTACAAGGTTACAGTTGGCACTAACTCTTTCCAACAAAGGCTGGTGTGGATAGCCAAGCATATAATAAGAGACCCTTCGGAGCCTGATGTGATGGCAAAGGATGACAAAGGCCTGAAGTCAGAGCTACTCCAAAGCTTAGACAGAGGGATTGCAAGTTCCCTGCCAGCCTGGACAATTTAGCCAGATCCTGTCTAGAAATAAGGCACAAAAAGGCCTAGGGGAGTGGCTGAGTGGGGGATCACTTGTCTAGCATGCTTAAGGCCCCAGTACTATACATAAAAATGAAAGTTTTGAAAAAAGCGTTTTGAGGGACTGGCAAGATGGCTCAGGAGGTAATCATGTTTGCCACTAGGCCTGATGGCTTGGCTTCAATCCCCAGGACCTACATGGTAGAAAGAGAGAACCAGCTCTTTCAAGTTGTACCCTTATCTCCGTGTGTATGTGTGTGTGTGTGTGTGTGTGTGTGTGTGTGTGTGTGTGTGTGTGT
>OU015747.1:82738128-82748163 GCA_907169655.1 Acomys percivali | reverse complement strand
TGTGTGTGTGTGTGTGTGTGTGTGTGTGTGTGTGTGTGTGTGTGTGTTAGCAAATATCTTGTTAACCTTGAGGCATGTATGGAGTTCAGACTGGGGCTTGGAGAATGGACTCCAGAGCCCTTCCTCCTGCCCTCCCCTTCCATCTCTCTGAAAGAAAGGCTATGCCCACAGCCAGAACAGATCAGCCTAAGCTCTAGTGTGGGAGACTCTTAGGGTGAGCCAGGCCACTGTGCAAAGCCACCCCATTCCTGGTGAGCTGTGATGATTCCTGTAAACTGCACTTTGGTCTCCAGAACTATAATAACCTGTTTCTCCAGATTCTTGTCTCCTCACCTTAAGCCCTAGAAATGGCTTTGCATCATTGGGATTCTTCAATCTACCACTTCCTGCTTAACCCTAGCAATATCTAAACAGGGGCCAAGCAAGGAAGCTTTCAAACTCCTTCCTACCCATTCCATTCTGCCCTGTAACTGCCCTAGTGTGCAGGCACCTCCTCTTATACCTACTCTTAAACCTTTTTTCCCAAAAAAGGTCTATACTACTTACTAGATTTGGAGAGATGGCTCAGTGATTAAAAACACTAGCTACTCTTCCAGAGGATCTGGGTTCAATTCCCAGCTCCCATATTGTGGGTCACAGTTATCTGTACTCTAGTTCCAGAGGATCTAGCACCCCCTTCTGGCTTCTTCAGGCACTGCATGCATGTAACATGCAAACACACATAAAATAAAAACAGTTTTAAAATATCTGTACTGTGATAGACTTGGTGTGTCTCTTCTCTGTCTTTTCTCCCTGCTGACCTTACAGAGGGCAGAATATGCCTCTCGACAGAAAGATTATTCTGAGCTGAGCATGTTGAGAAACTGTAGCTTCAGAAGTAACTGATCACAGATTAGGAGTCCCTTTTTAAGAAAAAGTTCAGTGTATCCGTTCTGCATCAAGAATCGAGTGGATACTTTAGAATCACAATGCAGGTAACTGAGAGGTGTTCATGGGTAGAGATGACTGAAGGATGTGCACAGAAAACCCCTGCCTCTTTTTTTTTTTTTCTGTCCTCTTCCTAGACTATTCCTGTTACCACACCTGTTTTTGTTTCTGCAGACAACTTTCGAAGCCCTAAGTTACCTTTGAGGTAGATCACTTGCCAATCAAGTGAAGCTGTAACTTCTGCTCCCAGCAACACACACACACACACACACACACACACACACACAGACACACACACACACACAGACACACACACACACAGACACACACACACACACCTCTCTAAGTCTTCTCTCAGTATCTACTAGGGATTGGTTACCTTGGTTCCAGGATACCCTTTAAGATGGTTCATAATTTTTCCAGTTACCCATGTATTTTAAATACATTCTAGAGGCCTTAGGATATCTAGTACAATGCAAATGCCATTTACGTACGTGTTATATGTATTGTTTCAGGGATAAAGGCTTTGGGGAGAGTCTGCACTCACGATGGTCATAGACTTGATTTGGTTTGGAACCAAGTATGAGACAGGCCTGTGGGTGGGTCTGCGAAGGCACTTTGGGAAGGAGGGGTAACTGGGGGGCAGGGGCAGCTCCCGTGCAGCAGGCGGCACTCTTCAGTGGCAGCTGAGATATAAAGAAGTCTGGGGAAGAGACTTGTGCTTTCCTCCTGCCTCTGCTCCTCTCAAGTGAGTGCCTGTACCCTTCCCCTATAGGGGATCTCAGCCTCTTTCACTTAACAACTTGGACCGAAGGCCATCCACTCTCCAGGAGCCCTCCAGGCCTTCGGCATCAGATTGGGACTGCTGAGCCATCCAGCCTTGCAGACTGAGCAGCTCCTGGGTTCTCAGCTTCTCCAGCATGAGATTGCGACTGCTGGGCTACCCAACCCCTGTAAGCCTAATGGATTCCCTTTGTAATATATATTCAGTCCTTTGGCTGGGTTTCTCTAGAGGTCCCTGGATAACACAGTACAGGTTGAGAATTGATTCAACCCCATTTTCCAGGAATGTTTCCTAGCATAGGTCGTTGGCTTCGCAGAAGCAGAACACAGAGATGAAATACAAGTGCCCTCGTTTCTCTGGGTGTCTGTCTCCCTTATGCTTTAAGACAGGCAAGCTAGTAAACATCTGTTTGTCGGTCTCTTGTTAATCTGTCTTTTGTTGGGGCGATTTGTCTAAGTAAGAGCTCAGAGCAGGAGATGAAAAATTATCCTCTGCGGTTCCAAACCATTGAGCCAGTCCAGGGATTTTTCAAGCTTTCCTATAAGGAGCAGCTAGAGAATAGCTTAAGCCTTGCAGACCAAGAGACAAAATTGAGACTATTATGTGGGTACTGATGTGCCAATTTGAAACGTAACCATTCACAAATGTAAAAAAAAATCATTCTTAATTGATGGACCATACAAAGTAGATGGAACAAAAAAGACAAATACTGTATAATTCCCTTTATATGAGACATGCCCAATAGTCAGAGATACACAGAGAGGGAGAAAAAAAACAGAATTGTCATTGCAGGGAGCTGAGAGCCGAGGGAGCTAGGGAATTATTGTCTAATGTCTACAAAGGCTCAGTGTACAAGATGAAAGCAGTTCCGGAGATGGGTGGTGACGATGGCTTCACAACAGTGGCAGCGAGTGTGCTGCACCCTTGGACACTGTCAGGATGGTAAGCATTATGGCATGAGTATTTTAAAACATGTTAAAAATAAGAGTAGAAGGCCATATTGTGGTTGACAGTAACTAGCCCCTCTCAGAAATTGAAACCCATATGTGTTTGCAAAAATTATGAAGGAAGAGGCTGGGAAGATGGCTCAGTAGGTAATGCACACACTGAACAGGGGTGGGCATTCAAAACCCACTTAACAATCTAGGTGTGGTGGCACACTCCTGTATTCCCAGTACTGGGTGGGCAGAGGCAGGAAGATCTCTGGGGCTTGCTGGCCAATGAATAAGAAACACTGTCTTAAAAAGGGGGAAGAGGAGAAGGAGGGGTAGGAAGAAGATGTAGAAAAACTGGGCACTGTGGTGCACATTTTTAATACCAGCGCTTGGGAGGCAGAGGCATGTGGATTGCCATGTCTTCCAGACCTGGTTTACACAGTGAGTTCCAGGTCAGCTAGGATTACATGGTGAGACTGTGTCTCAAAAGAGAAAGTTTTAAAAAAAATGATTGATTGAAGAAGCCACCTTATATCAAATTCTGGTTTCCACATGCATGTGCGCGCGCACACACACACACACACACACACACACACACACACACACACTGAAGAATCTGGGTATTCTAACTAAAAATGGAAGAATCAGAACGAAAAATAAAATAAGTCATTCATTTGTGTCTAGTCAAAAAAAAAATACTTAAACACTTGTGTTTCCCTAAATCAGAGTCACTTTTTAAAAAGGGACTGAGTTGACTTATGAGTACACAGCTCCCCTGCGGTCCACTCTAGCCCTCTCTTTTTTCTCATTTCCACCTTCCTTCTTCCTCTCTCTCAGTAGCTTCTTGTCATTTTACTTTTCTCTCCCCTTGTCTCTGATCTTCCCTTTTCTCGGGACATAGAGTTTTCCACAGAGGAGTACCCATCCTCTGTGCCAAGGTGCCAAGGATAATGCTGGCTCAAATCAAATGCCCAGCCTGGATGTTATTCATTTTGATGCCCTATAAAACATATTTATGTCATCTTTTCTGTCAGTGTCAGCAGCAACAGGCTACAAACAAAGAGAACCTTTGGAGACAATTCCATTTTTGCAAGGTACTACTATATTAGCTACTTAATGTGTGTGTCTAATCCTTTAGCTTTTAAAACCTTTAGGTGGCCTAAAAGATGTGCGGGGATAAAGAAAGAGCAGAGATTGAGGGAATGTCCAACTAATTCCTGGGCACACCATGCAAGAGAGTCAACCCCTGACACTAGGCTATGCTTACAGATGGGAGCGTAGCAGAGCTGTCTGCTGAGAGGCCCCACCCAGCAATGGATCGAAACAGATGCTGAGACTCATATCTGAACATTAGTAGGAGTGTGGGAAGCCTTGTGGAAAAGTGGGAGGAAGGATAGAAGGACTCAGAGAGAACAGGAGCGCCACCACTCCTGGGTTTCCATTGTTCTTGATTGCTGGCACGGCAGAGGATCATGGTAGACGTGGTTGCATGTGACAGAGAAGGCTGCTCGCTTCCTTATGGCAAGGAGCACACAGGGAGGGCTGTCCAAATGCTGCCCTTTGGGGTGTACTCCCAGTGGCATAATTACACCCAGTGGTGCTGCCTTCTAAAGGATCCATCAGCTCCTAACAGTGTCACTAGTTGAGGACCATGTCTTCAACTCCTAGGGCTTTGGAGGACATCAAACGTGGTGTCTGTGGGAACGTGGGATAGATCTAAAGGTGCAACAGCCGTGACTGTGTGTGTGTGCTCGCACGTGCTCGCATGTGTGTATATCTGTGTGTGTGTGTGTGTCTGTGAGTGTGTGTCTGTGTGTGTCTGTCTGTGTGTGTGTGTCTGTGTGTGTGTCTATGTGTCCATGTCAGGTGACTCATGACTGCCTGTAACTCCAGCATCCGGAGGATCTGACACCGTTCTCTGGCACCCACACACGTAATTCAAATTAAAACAAATCTTTTTTTTTTTTTCAATTCCACCTAAGCCTCATATTTGAAGTTGTAGTAACGGTGCTGATGGAACAGACTCAGGCTCCCCGCTAATGTTATGAATTCCGAGAAGGACTTTTGGGCTAACTCACCCTGAAACTTCTCCCTTCCTTTCAATGTTGCCTCCCCATTTCCTCTCTCTTTCCCAACAAATGCTTTGGAGCCTGTCTATGATGGTCTGCATTTTGTCTTGGGGGTGGTGGCCTGTACAACCCTCTCCACAGGGCATCAGTCTGTGTGCTCTTCAGACAGACAATCAAAAACTGTTCCTTTATCGGCTTGAGTAAGGAAATGTCATGATGGCAAGATGGCTCAGCACCTGCCATGGAAGCCTAGGGGCTTGAATTCTATACCCAGAACCCATATGAAAGATCCAGATGTGGTGGCACACATCTGTGGTCCCAGCACTCCTACAGTGAGGCAGGAGGTGGAGGCAGGAGAGTTGGTGAGAGGCTCATGGGCTAGCATGGAGTACACAATGTGGGGGACACAAGAGAGATCACACCTCAAAAACAAGCTAGTAGAAGAGAAATGACTCCTGAGAGCTGTCCTTTGACCTCTACATGGGTGCCATGGCACACACACACATATCTGCACATCACATATTCACACACACACACATATCTGCCCATCACATATTCACACACAAACACACACACATACACACACATATACACATACACACACATATCTGCCCATCACATACACACACATACACACACACACACATTTGCCTATCACACACTCACACACAGACACATGCAAAATATTGATACATTTTATTTTTAAAAGAGGAAAAAATCTCTACGGTTACAACAAGAGTCAGTGAATGAAATTGTTTCCCAGTTTGGTGTTCCTGTCTAAAGAGAGCACTGCCTTTCTTTTGACCAAAATGAGTAACAATAACAACAGCAGCAACTTGGCTGCTCCCTCAGGGCTACTGGGGTGGGGGTGGAGACTGGGAGTGATGGCAGTGGGAGGATATGAGAAGGGGCAAACCGCACTGGAGTCAGGGGAGACCTTTTGTGTTCACGAGAAGACACTGGGCCTCATAGTGTCACCAAGATCACCTCCAAGATATTTTTGTAGCTGGGAGACTTAAATTAAAGGAAATGAGGCGCCCTTATCAGAAACTGCACGGTCAAAACTGAGAGAAGACACAGAAGAAAACTACGTTAATAACAGGAGGCGTGCTGTGAGGGTTTCCTCTGCACGCAACAACCCTTGCCCTTTCTGTATTGACCATTTTCTTTCCTCACAGCGCCAGGAGATAGAGTCTTGCTAGCCTCATTTTATGTTGAGAAAACTTATATGAGGCAGCATGATCAAAGACAGACAGATAACATCTGGGCAGTGATCAGACCCTCAGAGGCTCTGCTGTTTTAACTACACCTCCCCACTCCTACACCCCCCACACCCTTCACCCCTCACACCCTACTCCCACCCCCATACCCTCCATTAAAAACTGCTGGTGTTGTCCAAAGAAAGAGCTGCTGAGCTTGGAAACTGGCTGTGCTGGAAGTGCCTTCCTAGCTCACTTGAAACCTTAGGCTGGAGCCCAATCACCCGACACCCCACACTGGGCGTGGCGGTGCCCACCTGTGATCCCAGCACTCCTGAAATAGAAGCAGGAGGCTGGGGATTTGAGGGTCAACCAGGCTATATGATGAGTTTGCTATAGGTCAGGAGTTAGGCAGTGCGTAGCCTAGCTGACTTTAAAATCACAATGTACCTTAAACATCTGATTCCCCTGCCTCTACCTCCCAAGCGCTGACATTACAAGCATGTGCCACACCATGCCTGGGGATAGAGCCCAGAGTTTCACGCATTCTAGGCAAGCACTCTACCAACTGAGCTATGCCTCAAGCCCTCAGGTGGCACCTTTGGAAGAGAGTCAACCCGAGCTGGAGTTGTCAGGGCACACACTTCCAAGGCCAAGCCTTCTGGGACAGCTGACAGTCACCCATGCCAGAAACAGTCAAGCAATGTGGTGTCCTCTTGTAGCTTCTGTCAGGTTTCAGCTTCTACAGCAGACTCCGAGAGACATCTTCCACCCCACCTGCAAGGATGTCAACGTAAGCTGAGTTTGAAGAGAAAGGGGGAAAAGCAGAGAGCATAGGGGTGGAATAAAGGGAACTGGGAATGTGGCTCAGTGTGGAGAGCATTTGCTAAGCAAGCATGAGAGCCTGAACTCAGACCCCTAGAGCCCACACATGGTAGGTAGCGTATGTGTCTAGTCCTTGTGCTCCTGTGAGGAGCTTGGAAGCAGAGACAGGTGAATCTCCAGAATCTTGTGGGCCAGCTAGCCTGGTGTGTCAGAGGTGATCAAGACACCCTGCCTCAGACAGGTAGGAAGTGAGGGCAGACACCTGAGGTGGTCTTTCAACCTCCACATACATCATGTTACATGCACTCTCACACACGTCTACATAAACATAATCAGAGATGATAAATAAGTAAATGAAGGGGGAAGAATCCAGAGATTTCATAGTCTCTGGCATGAAAATTAAGATCCTATTTCATATCTGGTGGATCAGAGTCACAGCTGCCCTCCTGTCTGGTTATTCTTTCACCAGAGTAACGGGTAAAGTGGGAGCGAGCAGCTGCCAAGCTGGCAGACTCCACCACGGTGCCTGGAGAAGGGAGCTGTGCCCAGATGGCTCTGGGTGTGGACCCAGCCCAGCCACTGTGCTGAGAAGCACTGCCAAGGGGCCCTGCCGTAGCTCCAAGCAGCCTCTTGCCTGAACTGAGGACTGGAGCCACTTAGCTCTCTACCACATGGTCCATCAATCATGAACTTGGAGAAAAAAAAGAACTTTTTCAGTGCTGGGCTTTATTATCAAGTCTTAATGAAAATATATGAGTTTCACAGACTAGTCTGAAAAGTGCAGAGTGTCTGAATGCAAAGTGGTGAGATGTGGGATGAGGTGCAAGAGGCAAAGTGACTACCTGATTAGAGCCAGGAGCAGAGCGAGAATAGAGGCCGAAGAATGAGGCCCTGCCTGAAGGAGAGGGGAGGGAAAGAGAGAGAGAAGTGGGAGGGAAGGAGAGAGCAGGGAGTATATTGGTGAGACAGAAAGGGATTCGTTCTGTGGAAGCCAGATTTAAATTCAGAAGCTAAGCTGTTTTTGAAAAATATTATTTTATATGCATGCCTGCATACATTCCATGGGAGCAGGGGCTCAAAACTACCAGAAGAAAGCATCAGAGCCCTGGGCCTGGAGTTACAGGCATTTGTGAGCTGCCTGAGTGGGTGCTGGGAATAGAACTTGGGCCCTTTAAAAAGAGAAGACTCAAGCATTCCTAACTTCTGAGCCATCTCTCCAGCCCCATGTTAAACAAATGGCAGCAGCTGATAGAAACATACACTAAAGAAGAAAGGAGCGCATTCTGCACAGGAATTCAAAAATATGTGTGATTCTTAGGCACCCCAAATGTCCTCTTAGCTGAATCTGGTGGCAAGCTTGTGATGCAGCTTCCTCCACCTGCTGGGCCTGACTGTATGTCTTTTCACTTACTCCAGCCATTCCGTTACAATCACTCTTTTGTTTGTCAGGTAGGGTCCAATATTTTCTGTAATATATCATTATTTATTAGGCATTGAAACTGTCTTTTAAGGTCTATGAGTGGCTTTATTAGGACTCTCACTGTCATTTTTCGTGCTCTGGTAGTAAAGTAGCTCACATTCTGAGTGGTTTTCTCTTAACTTTAATTTCTCTATAACCCTGTTGTTTTTAGTGTGTGAGTCTGTAGAATATAAGGCTTTTTTCCTGGGGTATTTTCTTCATGTTGTAATAGAAATTCTTGGGAAAACTTCCAGGGAAATTTTTTTATGCCGTAATAAAAATTCTGAACCAACTTGGTTTTATACAACATCTCATTTAAATCTAAATAGTTGAACAAAAATTGTTTGTTGAACGAAATTATTTTTCAGATGTGGCCAGGCTTTAACTCTGGTAGAACTCTGAGATGGTCCCTGGACACATGATACTGGCGTTGATTCACCACAGATAGGGAACCAACAACAGACCAAAGCTGCTGTCACAGCGAACTTGATCTCTTAGTTTCTTTTCTATGACTGCGATTAAGACACCATGACCAAGACAACTCATATAAGGAAGTATTTCACTGAGCTTTTGGTTTCAGAGGGTTAGGATACATGGTGGTGGAGCTAGGAACTGCAGCAGGAACATCTGTAAACTTAAATCTAAATCCTCGTGCAGGAGACGTGCAAGAAGTTCACTGGAAATGACCCATGTCTTTTGAAATATTAAAGCCTGTACACAGCAAGGCAATACCTCTCAATCCTTCCTAAAGATTTCTACCAACAGAGGACCAAGTGCTCAAACATACAGCCTAAGGGGTCCATCATTTGCATCCAAACCACCACACTTGGCAAACCAATTAGTTTGTTGGAGTTACTTACAAGAGTATGGTTCAGAGGCTACTCACAGGAATGTAAATAATTCATCAGAGTTGCATCCCTGTAGATCTCTGCATGACTTGCTGTCAGTGCAGCAGGTCAGACAATCTCCTTCAGGCAGCTCTGTCTTCTCCCCAACACCTGTTAATTGCTTCCACCATCTTGAGAGGGGTCCTATGTGTCGGGTTCGTTTCAGGAACTTCTTGAGACTTGTGAGTTGTTTACTTCCCTTGACTCGTGAGCCTCCACTTCCCCCCAGGAGAAAACGTTTCCATGAAGAAGAAATAGCTATACAACAACATATAAGTCCTGTGTCACCTCCTTTTCTAGCATGTGGACAGGGCTGGTGGAAATGCTAGATCCCATTACCTTGATAAAGGCAAGGAGATTTGGGCAGGTGAGATTACAACCTCAGGTGTTCTTCCTTCAGAACTGTTCACTTGATTTTTTCGAGACAGAGTCTCTCTCCGACCTGGAACTCATTGTGTAGGTTGGCTGTTGATGTGGTAAAATATTTAGACAAAATTAACTTAAGTGAAGAAAAAAAGTGTCTGTCTCACAGTTCCAGGTTATGGCCCATTACTGTGGGGAAATCAAGGTGGCAGGAACTTGAAACAGATGGTTATGTCACATCCACAGTCCAGAGCAGGGAGCTATGACGTACCTCACGCTTGCTAGTCCTCAACTCTCTTTTTTCACTCTTAGAGCAAGATCTCCTTGTTAGGGAATGGTACCAGCCATAGTGGGCAGGCATTCTAGTTTGGTTTTGTCTCTGTGAAAAAACATGGACCAAACCCTGGGTAGAAGGAGGGTTTACTTCATCTTAGAGGTACATCATCAGCTACCTTATACAGTCTAGGCCAACCTGCCCTGGCATGGCACTGAACTCAGTGTACTAGATCCTCCTATATCTACACAATTTTCATAACTATGCTTCTATTGCTGTGACAAAACATGGCCAAGGCAACTTATAAAAGACA
>OU015747.1:82708253-82719493 GCA_907169655.1 Acomys percivali | reverse complement strand
AAGGTGCTAATGAATCAATCAGCCTTGTAAAATGTTCCATGCAGCCATGGCGTCTTCACTTATGTTCAGAATTGTTTGTGGGATGTTCTGGAAATGAGAAGACTATGAAGGGCCACTAAACACCTTCAGCTGTTTAGGAAATGCAAACATGTGCAGGGGACACTCAGAAGCCTGAGAGAAGCCACACAGAGCTGAGTAGGGACAGCACACTGAGCAGTCTCCAGCCACGCAGTGACAGGCAGCCTGGAAGCTTGCTGCCTCTACGTCCTTCAACACAACCTCCACATTTACCACTGCCTGGTCCCTGAGCTACACAGAGAGGTGACCTGAGGAGAGCGAAACTTCGCCCATCAACACACGTGGCAAACAATCTCAACAGAGGCATCATCGGCTACATATTGCAAAAAAGACAGAGGTTCCAGTTGTGTGCGTATGTGTGTGTGACATAAGTATGAGTATGTAGTTGTGGGGGGAGGACTGTATGTGTAGGTGTGTGTATATACGTCTATGTATATAGGGGTGAGTGTGTATGGAGTGTGCATAGGAGTAGGGGTGTATGTGTGTGTGTATATATATGTGTGTGTGTATCTATGTGTGTAGGGGTGTGTAGGTGTGCATATGTGTGTGTATAGGAGTGTGTGTGTATGGAATGTGCATAGGGGTAGGGGTGTATGTGTGTGTATATACCTGTCTATGTGTATAGCAGTATGTAGGTATGTATATGTGCGTATATATGTGCGTATGTATATAGGGGTGTGTGTTTATGGGGTATGCATAAAGGTAGGATAGGTGTGTGTGAGGGGGTGTGTATGTGTGTGCTTATGTATGTATAGGGGTGTATATGTGTATAAGGGTGTGTGTATATAGTGTTTGAGTAGGGGTAGGGTGTATGTGTATCTGTAGATGTAGGGGTGTGTGTGTGTGTGTGTGTGTGTGTGTGGTATAGGGAGTCAGGAGGAAACCTCAGGTGCCATTTTTCAGGCACTGTCCACCTTGTATTTTGAAACAGGGTCTCTTCCTGGCCGGGAGCTCCAGGTTAGGTCAGCTGGCCAGGCAGTCCCAGAAATCCCCAGTTCTGCCTGCCCATGGCTGAGATTATAAACACAACACAACACACCTAGCTTTTCCAGGCCCCTCTGTTCTCAAGCAAGCTCTTCACTCACTGAGCTGTCACCCCCCATTTGTTGTCTTAACGACAGCCATCTGACAAGGGTAAAACAGAATCTTAATGTGGTTTTAATTTGTATTTCCCTGGTGGCTAGGATGTTAAATATTTTTTCATATGCTTATTGGCCATTTGTACTAAAAGCATATAATACACTTGAGGGGAGATTTCTTTATGAAACCTGTTACCAATAAAAGCTATTTTTAAAAAAATATATGTACAAAAAAATCTGAATAATTGATACTCCAAAAGTTCTTCAAAACTAAGAGAAAAATCTTCATGGTCTTCAGCTAATATGAAACAATAATTAGGTATGACATCAAAAATATAAGCTAGGAAATAAATTATTCATAGGTTACACTTTCAGAAAATCTAAACTTATTTTTACTCTTCAAAAGATAATATTCAAAAAAAAAGAAAGAAAGAAAGAAACAAGGCACGGTGTAAGGCTGAAGACAATATTTACAAATCAGTTATTTGATCAGGGATTTGTAGCCAAATCATACAAAGAATTCTTAGGGCTCAGTAATTAGGAGATGCTTTAAAAATGTGTCAAAGATTGTAATAGACATATCACCCGAGAAGATGTATGAATGGCTGTGAAGGACATGAAAAGATGCTCAGTGTCTTTCTCGTAATAACAGAAATGCAAATTCACAGCACAATGGGCTGTATCTCAGTACCCACCCACTTGAATGCCTAGAATTAAGAAACTGAGGATGCCAAGTACTTCAGGGATGTGCTGTTGGGCTTCAAAAAATAGCACAGCCGCTTTGAAGAGGAGGTTGAAGTTTTCCTAAACTTTGACTGTCCATTTGGGGTGTGTGTGTGTGTGTGTGTGTGTGTGTGTGTGTGTGTGTGTGTGTGTGTGTGTTCAAGCCACCAAGTGTGTGGAGGTTGGAGGGCACCTTCAGGAGTCAGTCCCCTACTCCTGCCTTGTTGAGGTAGAGTCCACCTTGTTGAGCGTGTTGTTAACAGCTCTGAGTACCCCCTGGCTGGTCATCCATGAGCTTCAGGGTGCTGCTTCTGTCTCAGCCTCTCACCTTGCTCTAAGTGTGACAGGGTTGGAGATGCATTCCACTGCATCTGGCATATATGTGGGTTCCCAGGATCAATCCCTGGTCATCAGAATTGTGTGGGCAGCGTCTTTACCTGCTGACCCATATCCCCACCCGCTGGTGGTTTTGTAAACAGTTTAATTTATACTTAACAAATGATGCACCAATTCTACTCCTACGCATATGGGGGAGGAAGGTGAAGGTTAGTGTCTACACAAATGGCATGAAAATATCTGAAGCTGCATTGCTCATACACATAAGCAAGGATTTGGAATTACCCAGATGCCTCATTAGCTCATGAGCTGATGAACTAAGCTTAGCATGGGTTTTGGAAACCTTAAAACCTATTTCCAGTGATGTAATTTCTACAAGGCCACACCCACCCCAAAAAGTCCATACCTCCTAATCTTTCTAATTCTTTCAAATAGTGTCACGCCCTGATGACTAGGTATTCAAATATGTGAGCCTTTGGTGGCCAGTCTTATTTAACCCAATGTGCGTGTGCACACACACACATGCATGTGCACCCCCCCACACACACACACACGCATGTGCACGCTCATCTCATGGATGTTCTGCCCCTTGGTCTGGTTCACCATCCACACACCAACATAGAGAAAGACTTCCCAGGGTGGGAGTGGAAAGCAAAGCCCATGAAACGGTCTGCCTGGAAGGTTGAGGTTTCTATTTTCAGAGGAAGGGATAGAGTGCCTTTCTCCCTCAGAATTGGCTGGGCTATCCCAAGGGACTGAATACTCTGGGCAGACATGGAGAAGCTGCCTGGAGGAGCTGACTGGCTCTTGCCATCAGAGTGCCAGTGGGAGATTCAAAAGTTCTGATATCCTCTGGCAAGGAAAAAAAAAAATCATCTCCTTGTCCTGAAAGAAGGAGAACCACCAAAAATTCAGCCATCTTAAATGTCTAAATGGAAAACACATTAGTCTACCAGAGCCTCTTCTTCCTATCTGTCTACAGGGATCTGCCTGACTCCCAGGCCCTCACTGCCATCTACACTCACAAAAATAATTGAACTAATTATGGGCCTTAACTGAAAATTTTCCCATATAAAATTCTATCACCACACAGCTGCTGAAATAAAATTGAAATGAATTAAAAATGAAAAGCGCTGGAATCAACCAGAAAACCTGTTAATGTTTTTATGAAACATTTCAGAATCAGGTGGCGCAGGAAGAGCCAGAGAAAGATAAAAGCAGCGTCTCGCCATTTCATCTCCTCTTCCGACAGTCCTAAGGCATAGACAGACACACAGCACCCGAAAGCCGGGTCTCAAGTAACTTGACAGTTTGCTAAAACTGGAAGGGCATGGAAAGAATCAGAAAGGACCAAAAAGCACCTTGGGTTTTCACTCCGGAAGCGAGCAGACCAGGGCACTAAAGGAAGTGTAGCCTGAGCACGAGGTGTCTGACAGGCAGGTGGACAAGTGCGTCAGGAGCACAGGCAGGTGTCAGCTTAAAGGATACAGGCCTGGAATTCATCGCTCATAGTTGTGAAGTTATAACGTCAACCTGATGCTCATGAGGGCAAGCGTCAAGAGTGAACGGAGCAGGGGTGAACACCCACAGAGGGCCTCAGGAGGAAAAGACGGCAATATGACGTCGTGGTTATGCTTGTCAGCTTGGTGGGATCCACCAACAGACACACCTCTGTCCCAGTCTATGATAGTGTTTCAAAGCAGGATTAATTAAGGAAGAGTCTCCCTCAGAGTAGGCAGTGCCTTCCAATAGATGGTTCAGATCTAAAGAGGTCCAAGGGGGAAACGAGGTGGCTTAGCTGCCTGTCTTTCATTCTTGGTGGTGAGAGTGCTACTGTTGTCATCTTTTGATGATGTCACTCTCTAGCTTCGTTGGCCTTCCACTATGGGGTAGAATGAACAGTAACCAAGATCTTTCCAGGCCTTTACACCTGATTGAAAATGCTAAGGCATCCAGCTTCACGGATGGAGGGGCAGCTGGGTTTTCAGGCTCTAGTGTGCAGATGGCCACTGCTCACTTACCGGGGGTGTCGTAATTTCACATCTGTCTCTGTGATAAAATATCCTGACAACAGGTAACTTCCAGGAGAAAGGATTTGTTGTGCTTCAAAGTTCACTGCCAATAAATAAATAAATAAATAAATAAATAAATAAATAAATAAAATCATAGTAGCAACAAGCTTGAGACAGCTCGTCACATGCACCCACAGTCAAGAACAAAGAAGAGTGCTTAGATGTGGCCTTGCTTCCCTGCTCAGGGTGGTTTTTTTTCCCACTTCAATGATCTCAATTAAGACAACCCTTAAAAAACAACCTTCCAGAGTCAACAAGATCTAGACAGTCCCTCACTCTCTGTCCATGTGATTCTAAGTGTCATCACATGGACAAAACTAACAGTCGTGGAGGCCCTACTGTGTGTAGCAAATCCTTCTTTTAAAAAAATGCACACTCTGCTGGGCAGTGGTGGTGCACACCTTTAATCCCAGCACCTGGGAGGCAGAGGCAGGTGGATTGCTGTGAGTTTGAGGCCAGCCTGGTCTACAAAGCAAGCCCAGGACAGGCTACACACACACACACACCAAAAAAAAAAAAAAAAAAAAAAAAAAGCACACACTAACCATACTGTGCCTCTGGGGAATCCTGCCTAGTCTGCTATTCCATATCCCCAGCCTATTGTTCTATTGCTTGTTATTATTATTCATCTCTTATTGTGCTACTTAATAAATTAAGCTTCGCCACAGGCACAGGCCTGGGTCTGTTGAGAACAGTTGAGCCAGTTGAGAACAGATACCGTGAAGGCAAACCACCCAAAACAACCTGCCACAGTTTACAATATCTTCTAGATCACAGAGACAGAAAACATGCCTACTACTGGCCTTCTCCTGAACTCACTGGTGTAAGATTATTTAGAGTCATAATGCACCAGGGAACATTTTTGTTTGGTTCAGGTTTTGGTTTAATGTTATTTATTATCTTCATTATGAAATGCATTAGAGTAATACCCCTTTATCCATAAGGGATATAGTTCAAGAGCCCTAGTGACTACCCCAAGATGGGATTGAACACTGTATGTGTGCGTGCGTGCGTGCGTGCGTGCGTGCGTGCGTGCGTGCGTGCGTGCGTGCGTGTGTGGGTGCGTGGGTGCGTGTGAAGCCACCACGCATGTGCCTTTGGTGCAGCTCAATATATTAAGCAGCATAATTGTGGCAGATGAAGGATGTACTGGACAATACTATGATTCATATCCCAAGCAGGGAAGGGATGGACAGGCATGCAGTGTCATCATGTTTAATGTCAGACAATGAACAATCATGAGTTGTTTGTTTTTTGAATTTTGCAGTTAATCCTTTTGAACATGGTCAACCATGAGAACTGAAACCTTGGAGAGTGGGGTCACAGGGAAGGTGGTAACAACTGCAATATGATCTTAAGCGTAATATAATATGAAAAGCCACACGTTAAAAGTGTTTCCACCCCTTGTCCTTAGAGGTGACACGCTTTAGTGTCCCTTAGTGTCCTTGAAGAAGATGGTTCCAGGGAAATAGAATTTAGGAAAATAATGAGAAACTGTGTAGAATGAAGCAGGGAGAAAGTAGGCAGACAGAAGGGGAGAGCAGATGAGGGAGACCAGGAGAGACACTGTGAGAATAGACTCAGAACAGAGATAAAAGGCCAGACACAGGAAGACTTGGTTGACATTTCTTGGAACTATCTCTCCCAGGAGGGCTCTCTGTCTCTTTGCTCTCTGTCTTTCAAGAACAGCTGTCCATACTGGCCTGACAGCCGTCCACCTTCTCCCATACCTTGTGCCTTCATAGCCCCAGACAGCAGGCGATGAGAGAGGTTGAACCTGGGACAATGAGAGAAGAGCCACGCCAGGGAATCCTCAGATTTTAAATAAGTGTGTATGCCCTGCTTGATAGCAACTCAAAAGGAAGTACCCAATACCAGGGATGGGTTACTCTTTGGTACTTTTTATACTTGTTCGATCCTCCCAATAAGGACAGGGATGCATGATGCTGTTGTCTTCTGGTCACAATGGAGGAAACCGAAGCACCAAGAGGCTAAGTGAGTGGCCGGGACCAGCTTCAGACCCAGGAGTCTGGCCTCCAGGTTCATCTGCTACCATGTGTCCAGAGGACTCAGCACACCTCCACAAGGCTGTCCTGAACTGATTTGTACATGTTTATCCACCAAGATGCATGTGTGTGTGTGTGTGTGTGTGTGTGTGTGTGTGTGTGTGTGTTTTAATGCAGGTGGGTGAGTGTGGAGGTCAGAGGAGAAGATTCTTGGTTCTTTCATTCCACTTTTATGTGAGTTTCAGGCATTGAACTCAGAGCATCGGGTTTGTGAAGCAATTATCGTAGGTCCCTGAATTTTTTTTTCCTTTTTAATTTGTACCGCATTTTTGTTTACTGTTTGTGCATATGTGCCTGCCACGGTGCAAAGGTGGTTGTTAGAGGATGCTGGAGTGTGTTCTGGGCATCAAACACAGCTTGTTAAGGTTAATGGCTTCATGACAGCCTCACCCGCTTGAGCCATCTCACTGGCCCAAAACTATTTGTTTTGTTGAGTGGCGAGGTCTCACTGTGTAGTCTTGGCTGGCCTGGAATACACTACATACACTGGGCTGGCCTTCGTCTCACAGAGATCTACCTGCTTCTGTGTCTTGAGTGCTGGAGTTAAAGGTGTGCACCACCATGCCCAGCCCCCAAACAACTTTTTTGCTGAAGAATTAAGAGAGAGGAGAGCTCTTTCAGAAGGGCTGGCTAAAACTGCAAAGGTGCTCCTAAGGGCTGAGTGGAAAATGTCACGGCAGGCAGCTTTAGAACCATCTAGAGACAAGGGCAAACTTTCCAAATGAGGCAAGAGTCGATCACCGGTGACAAGCATCTCATCCGTATCTGAGTGCCCTGAACTAGGAGACAGAATTGGGGCTGGACATGAAGGGTGTTCCTTTCGAAGGACAGGAATATAATGTGCGTGGTGACGGGAGCCTCGCTGGGAAGCAAGCAGGCACAGCTTCATTCAAACCTGTCTTCCTCATGCAAGAGGGCTTCTACAGCACCCTGGCCGTTTAGACTCCTGTTGTGCACACCTACCATGTGGCGCTTGCTCCTTCCTGGGTGAATGAGGTAAGGGCCACTGATTCAGCTTCCTGGGGACCAATCTGGGGCGGCTTTGATTTATGGTCATAGATCACAACTCAGCTGTGACTATTTAGGGTGTTAATAGCCACGAGGAGTCAGGTAATGAAGAATGTTAGTAGTCACGTGCTAACCAGGGACCATCCTTTTTTTTCCTTGTTCTTTGCCTTTACCACCCACAGGAAGCTTTTCTTATGTATGTGTGTGTATGTGTGTGTGTGTGTGTGTGAGAGAGAGAGAGAGAGAGAGAGAGAGAGAGAGAGAGACAGAGAGAGAGAGACAGAGACAGAGAGAGACAGAGACAGAGAGAGAGACAGAGAGAGAGACAGAGAGAGACAGAGACAGAGACACAGAGAGACAGAGAGACAGACAGAGACACAGAGACACAGAGACAGAGATAGAGACAGAGTGTATGTGTGTCTGAGAAAGTATGTGTGTATAACATGGTGTGTGTGTGTGTTTGTGTGTGTGTCTGTGAGAGAGAGACAGAAACAGAGACAAAGAGACTGTGTGTGTGTCTGAGGAGGTATGTGTATAATGTGTGGTGTGTATGTATGTGTGTGTGTATGTGTGTGCGTGTACAGTGTGTGAGTGCATGAAGGCCTATATGGGCATTGTTTGTGTATCTACAGTATTAATTCCTCGAGGAAGATCTGGGAGGGCTATGCACTTGTAATAGGTAATTAGCACATTGATTCTTCACAGCGTTGGCCTTACTTCACTCCACTATGGAACGTTTGTTTTGAAAGACATAACCCACACATCACACAAAGTGGGAACAGAGACCTACTTGTATGAAAACACAGGGACGAGTCTTCACTGTCTTGGAGTTTACAGTGGGTGTCTAGCGATGATGTGGGAAGCTCAGGCATCAGACAGAAAGCAGATCAAACAAACTTCATGAAAGTTTAAAACGTTCATGTACCAAAGATCCTATCAAAAGAGTGAAGACAACCTACCTTTAAAGGAAGAGCCTGTTTCCCAGTGCTCCCTCCATTCTGGGCCATCCTGCTTAGCTTGACCTGTCTATTTGATAGAGCCTAGGGTCATCGGAGAGGACAGTCTCAACTGAGGAGCTGCCTACATCGCACTGGCCTGTGGGCATGTCTGTGAGGGATTGCCTTGACCATTAATTGATACAGGAGGTCCAGCCAGCCCTATAGGCTCAGTGCCCTGCGAAGGCGGTTCTGAATGGTAGGTAAAAGCTAACTGAGTATGGCTGGCTGTAGAGGCAGGTAGCAACCAGCAACCTTATAGTTCACATGGGGTGTTGTTGGCTGGGAAGTGACTTCTTTTTCCAAGGAAATGTCGTATGGGATAGGAAGTAGGGCTCCCTTCAAGTATTTGCCTTGAGTTCCTGCCTTGACTCCTCATAATGATGGACTGTGGCCTGGAGCTGCAAGCTTGAGGGGACCCTCCCCAGGGACCCCACATTCCCCCAAAGACCCCAGTTTGTTTGACTAGTCCAACTCCATGACAGGCTTCAGGATTTCACTCTGACTAACTAGGCCAAGTTTCTAACAATTCCTGGAAAAACCACAACTCGTGGGCAGCTCATGGGCAGCTAATCCGCTTACAGGTCAAAATGACCAGATACTGTGTTTTTATTACTTTATGGCTTTGGTAAAGAACACAGCTGGCCCCATCCAATCAAATTAAAGGCCAGCTCCTGAGTAAGAGCCCAAACCTCAGTGACTCAAAAAGTCCCCAGTAACCAAACAAGCAGCCAATCCTGAATCCCCTCCTACATCCTGACTCACTTCTGACCAAGTCATTAAAGTTTGTCACAAATCCCTCTGTCTATAAATTGAGCCTGCGTGCTCATTTGGGGTCACCATGATTCCTTACTTACTGTGAGCTACTGAAGACAAAGGCCAAGTTCCATGTTGAGCTGGGAGCAAATTGGAAATGTAGAAGCTAGTTTCAGTGCAGTGTGATAAAGCCCGGGAGTCAGAGAGCTCCCCTGGGAATTAGGAGTGCTGAGGGGAGGTGGAGACTGAGATCCCTGCTCAAGTGGCCAAGCAGAGTTAACTCAAATCCTCGCTGTGTCCATATTCTATGTAAGCCTTTTATTAATTGGATGACCCCACCTATCCTTGAGAGTCACATCACTTTAATTAGGCAGCTAATTCTGACATTGACCTATCTGGGAACAACCTCACAGACACACCCAGAAAGGAACATTTACTCTCCTGTCTATGCAGCCAGTGGCCCTAACAAGATGACACTTCAAATTAACCATTGTAGCCATGGAGCATAAAGGACAATGAAAATCAAGAGTCACAATGACACACACTTCAACGTGCTAAGATGACGTAATGGAAAACAAAGCAGGCCTGGGGAGATGGCTTGTCTTGAACACAGAAGACATGAATTAGATCCTCCCCCCACAACCCACATTTAAAAAGCAAGGCATGGTGGTTGAGGGGGTGGACACAGGAGGATCCCTAAGTCTTGCTGATTGGCCAGCCCAGCCTATGAGGTGAGTCCCAGGCCAGTGAGAGATACTGTCTCATAAAAACAAGGTGAATGCTAGCAGAGGAACGCATGCGAGATTTTTCCTTTGGCTTCCACGCACACCAAGGGCCTTATGCATGCCAGGCAACTACTCTACCTACTGAGGTACATCCCATACAAAAATAAAATTTAAGTAAGAAAAAGGGTGCATCCTTCCAAGAGTGAGACACAAGGTTAAAAGTACTCCAAACTTCCGTGATTCCCTCTCAGAATGGCAAATGAGAAAAAGATTAGTAATGTAGGTGTTTTTAGAGGCGTTGAGAAATGAGGCTATAATGCAAAAGTGAAGGACCACACTCTCTGGAAATCAACTGGGCAGCACACAATAAAGTATATGGGCTGGCAAGATGGCTGGCTCGGTGGGTAAAGGCACCTGTTGCCAAGCCTGGCCCCTGAGCTCGGTCTCCAGGACCCACACGGTGGAAGCAGAGAACTGACTTCTAAAATTTGTCTGCTGACCCCGACATGGGTGCCATGGCACACACACTCTAAACAGGCTGGAGAGGTGACTCCGCCGCTGAACATGCCTGCTGTCTTCACAGAGGACCTGGGTTCCCAGAATGCACTTCGGGCTGCTCACAGCTAGCTGCAACTCGAGATCCAGGGAATCTGATGCCCTCTTCTGACTTTCACAGATGGGTCCCAGGGTGACACGGTAGCCCCTCTTCTTGCAGCCACCGCCATGCACGTTTCTCTTCCCTGGGTCTTTCTCCTCATTTTCCTAATCTCCACTATATGCCTCAAGGGAAGTCAATAAACGGGCGATAATTCCCTTAAACTCTGTGAAATTAATTTCTTTTTGACTATCGGAATTGGCACTTCAGAAAAAAACCTAGATGCCTTAATAATTAAAGAGAAACCTTAAAAGTTCCTCCTCTGAAGGTTCACGGCTATAAAAGTAATAAATGAAGCGCTCAAAATGCTGTGCTGTGGGTTGGCTTAATAAGCCCATCCTGCCGGATCCTGTAGTTCAGTCAGCCATCAGCATCCGCGCTGCCGTAGCGCCCCCTGCTGGCCAAAGTCAAACAAGTTTAAGTGGGATTTCTGTCATCCTGTGTAGACAGGACTTCCCTTTGTTGGCGTCAAACTCTCAGAGTTCCCTCTTAAAACCTTGACTCTTCCCCGGAAATAAATGTTTTGCTATTCTTCTCTCTCTCTCTCTCTCTCTCTCTCTCTCTCTCTCTCTCTCTCTCTCTCGTTTAACTTTATTATTTAGAGTTTTATTTGTATATAAAGGCTCTGTTGTCATATCCTCCCCCCCTTATCTTTCCCTGGTCTTTTCACCAAACCATTTCTTTCCCTCAACAGATCCTCTTCTTTCTTTCTTTCTTTCTTTCTTTCTTTCTTTCTTTCTTTCTTTC
>OU015747.1:82664878-82705923 GCA_907169655.1 Acomys percivali | reverse complement strand
GAGAGAGAGAGAGAGAGAGAGAGAGAGAGAGAGAGAGAGAGAGAGAGTTTGGGTTTCATTGCTATGAAGAGACACCACAACCAAGGTGACTCTTATAATGGAAAACATTTAATTGGGGCTGGCTCACAGGTTCAAAGGTTCAGCCCATTGTCATCATGGCGGGAAGTATGACACCATGCAGGCAGACAACAAGGCCACCCCTCCTAATAGTGCCACTCCCTATGGACAAAGAATTCAAACGCATGAGGCTATGGGACTATACCTATTCAAACCACCACATTATGTGGCATGTGACTACACTGGGTAATATTTACAAACTAATCACTCGATACACACACACACACACACACACAAATACACACATGCATACTTATGACGTGTATGTGTGTGTGTGTGTTTCAACTCAAATAATTTTTTTTTTCTTGCAGGTAATTTTCCTATGCCTACATGAAATCATTTCCCAATTCAAGCCCTGCTTGGCTGACTTAGTGAGAATTACAAAGCAAACATAACAAAAGCTGATTCCAGCTTAAGCTGGAGGCTGTGATTGTAGGTTCCTGGTTCACTCCAGTATTCCATGAAGTGATTAATGCCCTGTATTATGCAAAGAGGATTTAAAGGCAAGGAAGTTTTACACTGGGCATGGTCTGCTGTGGTTTGAATATGAAAAGTCCCCCATAGGCTCACATGCATGAACATTTGTCGTCCAGTTGTGGCACTGTTTGGGAAGGTTGTGGAGCCTCTAGGAGGCGGAACCTCACTGGAGGGTGGGTCACTGGGCTTTGAGGCTTTACAGTCCAGTCCCATGGTGCGGTGCGTTCACTCTCTGTTTCCTGAATGTAGGTGCAATGGGGCTGGCCAGGCCCCTGCTCCAGCCAAAATGCCTCCCCTGCTTGCTCCCATGACAGACTGTATCCCCTGGAACTGTAAGCCAAAGCAGAGCCTTTCTTCCCTAGGTTGCTTTTGTCAGGGTATTGAATCACAACAAAGGGAAGAGAAAGAAAACATGGCCTAATTTAATTTTCTTTAAATGAACTTGATCAGCTAGTCCTGGCCTTTTTTTTTTTTTTTTTTTCCCTGTCTTGTAGAAAGAGATTTCCATCCCAGAGAACAGGGCTTAGAAAAACGCTGACTTGGTGATTGACAAAAAGCCGGATGTCTTTCTGTTGTGCGTGTGTGTCATTTGAGGTTTTGACAGTAGAAATGTTTCTCCTCCTGAGATAATGAGGAATCTGAAGAGACAATCCATTTCCATAGCACTCTTGGCAGGCTTGGAGCGCTCCGCAAGCAACTTCCTGCCCCTAATATGTACAAAGCATTTTTAGCTTGAGTAAAATACCATCTAGCATAACGTCAATAAGCAGCCCAAAAGTAACGTCTCCCATCCTTTCTAAATAGATTCAGAAAAAGCTGAGGCAGCTTCGCAATTAAGGCCAACATGTCTGGGAGGGCATCGGGTTGGTAGAAGCTGGAGGGAATATTTTTTTAAAGTCTCAGCTGCTGGTCAACGAGAACGAGGCTCCCTTTGTTCCTGGGGTTTGTGAGCATCTGTTTTGAAATCGTAATTATGAGTAATTGAGTTGAAGCGTAAGTAGGGTTGTACCTTTTTCTAAATGTAAAAACACAGGTAGATAATTTGGTCACAAATGGAAGAATCATTGTCCCATTGCCCTTAAAATAAAAGGGTTGGCTAATTTAAAAATATTCAAAGGCATGAAAGAGGTCACCGGCATTTCTGGCACTGACAGTAAAGTGATGTATACACCACCATCAATTAAGAACTAAAAGTTCAAGTGCCTGAGACTGTGGGGGACACTTCTCATTCAAACGGCCATAATGGTGACTGAGAATGATGCCTCTGGTACTTGTCCATACCTGCACACACTCGCACACACCTTCACACACATAAAGGGATGTGCTGCTATGCTGCTGTGCTGCTGTGCTGCTATGCTAAGCTGTTTCCCACATTAAGACAAACCTTCACCAGGGCGAGAGACTGGAAAGATGGTTCAGTAATTAAGAGCTTGCTGTTCATTCATCAATTATAAGGTCCAGGGTTTGGTTGTGAACCCCTGCTTTGGGAGGCTCATAACTGTCTGTAACTCTGCTTCCAGGGGAAGTGATACCCTCCTCTGACCTCCATGGGCATGTAGCATGACCACATAGACAGACACAAACACATAAATATGGAGGAATGTAAGCTGAATATGCAGCTTCTTACGCTAGCCTCTAATCCTAGTTTATACATGGGGGCTTACTTTAGACTGTACTAGGTAAACCACTGCCTTATATTATATGTTGGCACTTATTTAACTCGTTTTTTTTTTCTATTACCAGATATTTCAAGTTATGCTAATAAAATGAATTAACATTTTAATGGCCTGTCTATATTTGGTAAAGCCTCTTTGCTCAGGTTTCTAAGAGAAGACTTTTTAAAATCTCTCTCTCTCTCTCTCTCTCTCTCTCTCTCTCTCTCTCTCTCTCTCTCTGTGTGTGTGTGTGTGTGTGTGTGTGTGTGTGTGTGTGTGTGTGTGTGCGCATTAATGTCTGAGGTGAGGTACACACAGACCACAAAAGGGCTATCATGTACCATCTTCCATCACTCTCCACCACCTCTCTTCCCTGTGCATGGGGCACTGCATGCTAGCACACTCTAGTGATCCTCCTGTCTCCACCTGCCTTGAAGCTGAGGGAACTGGCATTTGTTTATTTTGATGATGCTAGGATCTGAACTCTGGTCCTTATGATTTGCAAAGCAAGCGCTCTTGATAGCTAAGTCATCTTTCCAGCTCAAAAAGAACTATTCCAAACGCTACTGCAGAAATACTCTCTTACCATCCACCAGTGCTCTTCCTTCAGATAGATACACAGCACTGGCTGAGGATATAGCCTGGTGGCAGAACACTTGCCTAGCATGGCACAAGACCCTGAGCTCAATCCCCAGCACTCCCGCTCTCCCCAGCACTCAGTAGTTTAAGTAGACTCTTCTGGATAGATACAAATTATTTATTATTGGTCCTGTATGTCTCCAAACTCCAATCAATGATTCACCCAGAACTTCTGTCTTAGTTAGGGTTTGTGTTGCTGTGATAAAACACAGTAAGCAGAAGTAACTTTATGGGAGTGCTGGGGAGCTGGGGGGCTAGGGGGAAGATTTATTTCAGCTTAAAGTTCTAAGTTACAGTTCATCAGGAACAAACAGGGCAGAAAGCTGGAGGCTGGAACCAAAGCAAGAGCCATGGAGGAGTGCTGCTGACTGCCTTGCTCACCATGGCTTGCTTAGTCTGCTTTCTTAAACACCCAAGGCCACCTGCCCAGGGTTGGCACCACGCACCGTAGTCTGGGCTCTTCCCACATCAATCATTAGTCAATAAAATGCCCCACAGGCTTGCCTACAAACTAATCCTGGTGAGGGTATTTTTTTTTAATTGAGAAAAAACTATCCAGGACACATTCCATCACAGGTGCTTGTACCTGTGTTAATAGTACTGTGAGTCCAGGGAAGGGCAAAAAGAGCCCAACTGCGATTTTTTTTTCTTCTTTTAACAAAGTAAAAGATGAAAACACTTGACAGCATTTTAGCCTGTTGTTTGTTTGCATCTCTGAATTTTAAGGCTATAAGTTCAAAATAGTGAGTAATATAGTGACAGTTTAAAAAAAAAAAGAAAAGAGAAAGCAAATTATCATGATCCAGACACAGCAGGACTGGTACACTCAACAACTCACAGCAGCTTTGTTCACTGGCACAAGATCTAGCCAAGCAGTGTTCCAGGACTCATAAGGCCTCACCTCTAGCTGAGGAGCTATTGGCAATTGACGGCGGCTCGAGGAGGGAGTGGCATTGTCTTCAGTGGTGTAGCCACTGGTAAGTTGACCATGCTCCTGTAAGTAACCTTCTATCCATGCTCATGCAAACAACTCTAATTGAACTCCCTGGGTTATTTTAAAAGGAAAGGAAGAAGGAAGGAGAGAGAGAGAGAGAGAAAGAGAGAGAGAGAGAGAGAGAGAGAGAGAGAGAGAGAGAGAGAGAGATGAAAATATGTAACTATCTTTTGCTACTTTGTGGGCTCATCTTTCTTCCACCCTTCTCCACTGCTTTTCTTCCATCCTTTCAATCCCCTGACATATACAAGAGAAACAAGGATAAAGAGGGAAAAGATCAGGGCTGGAAAGGTGGCTCAGAGGTTAAGAGCACTGGCAGCTCTTCCAGAGGTCCTGAGTTCAATTCCCAGCACCCACATGGTAGCTCACAATCATCTATAATGAGATCTGGTGCCCTCTTCTGGCCTGCAAGCACACATACAGGCAGAGCACTGTATACACAATAAACAAATAAATCTTAAAAAGAAAAAAAAAAAAAGAGGAAAGAGATCCCTGAATAAAGTCACGGACACAAACACAAAGCGACAGACAGAAAGGACCTTATTTATATAAAGGGAATTTTGAGGATGCCAAAGACAACTATGATTACCACACCATGAAAATCTCAGCATACAATGTTGTGTAATATTTCATGGTATACGTTAAGTCCACAAATGTCAGATAATATTCATATCTTACGTCTTCCAGAAGTATCACCCACTAACAAAGCCTATTTCAAAAGGAGGGTAGGAAGAAATGACAGCAATAATGGTTAGACTGGGGGTGGCATTTAATTCATTCACCAATAAGATTATAGAGAATATTGTTTCCTAATTAGCTCCTGTGTTCAGCAGGCATGCCAAGGATGGGTGCTACAGGTCTGATGAGAAAGTGGCTTCTGCAAAGTTCCAACCCCAAGTTGGCCCTGCATGATTGATATCAAAGTGGACATTAGCATTCTTCCTGAGACAAGGCCGGACACCTCTGAGAACATGCACACTTAACCTTGTGAGCTCACTTCTACCGAGACAATGAGCTCTATCCATCAGCTGCCAGGCAACAACCAGTTTAATGTGAAGAATTAATTACGTCAGGCTGACAGCAGCCAGCATCTCAATAAAAAACTTTAAAACTTACTTAAAGGAGAAGCACAGATGGGCAACACATACCAAATGACCAAATGACCCTCTAAGCTCCTAGACGTACCCATCCTCGCTTTCCAGGCGCCGCCTCATTTCCATCATGCAAGCTTCTGATTATCATTAACCAGGAAAGTTCCCAGATAAAACACACTTCCTGGGCAGAGGAGATGGTTCAGTCAATAAAGTGTTTGTCATATAAGCGTGAAGACCCAAGTTTGGATCCCCTGTACCCATAAAAAGCTGGGTATAGTGGTTTATGTCTCCAAGCTTAGTGATTGGGAGGCAGTGGCTAGGAGAACCCTGGGGCTCACTGGCCAGAAAGCTTAGCCAAATGAAACCTGTGAGCTTCAGATTCTGCGAAAGACTGTGTTTCGAAAAGTATGGTGGAGGCTGCAGAGATGGCTCAGCCCACAGAGGCACTTGACACCAAGCCAGACGACTTGAGTGTAATTTCTGAGACCTACGAAAGGAGAGCGCAGACTCCCCACAGGGTGTCCTCTGACCTCCGCGAGTGCTGTGGCATGCACCTACGCAGAGAGATAAATGAACGGATACATTTTTCAAAATCTAAGCCAGAGAGTGACATTTGCTATAAATTCTGACTTCTGTCTGCACACATGTGCAATCACACACACATGTGCACACACTTATGCAATACACAAAAATACCCACTCAAAACCAAAACACAAAGGCACTGCCTTCATCAGGACCATAATTTGAGACACTGGGTAATAATGAGATTGAAATTATGTGCAGGCTTTTCTAAACATCATAAAGGCTATATACAGCAAACCAATAGCCAACATTAAATTAAATGGAGAGATATTCAAGGAAATCCCTTTAAAATCGGGGACCAGACAAGGCTGCCCACTTTCCCCATACCTCTTCAATATAGTTCTTGAAGTTCTAGCCAGAGCAATAAGACATCAAAAGGAGATCAAGGGTATCCAAATGGGAAAGGAAGAAGTCAAATTATCCCTATTTGCAGATGATATGATAGTGTATATAAGTGACCCCCAAAATTCCACCAGAGAACTCCTACAGCTGATAAACACCTTCAGCAAATTGGCAGGATACAAAATAAACTCAAAAAAGTCAGTAGCTTTCCTATATACAAATGACAAACAGGCAGAGGAAGAAATTAGGAAAACTACTCCCTTCACGATAGCCAAAAGCAATATAAAATACCTAGGAGTAACCCTAACCAAGCAAGTGAAGGACTTATTTGAAAAAAAACTTTAAATCTCTGAAGAAAGAGATTGAAAATGACATCAGAAGATGGTGGGATCTACCTTGTTCGTGGATCGGGAGAATTAACATAGTAAAAATGGCCATTTTACCAAAAGCAATTTACAGATTCAATGCAATCCCTATCAGAATACCTACAAAATATTTTGAAGATATTGAAAGAACAATCCTCAACTTCATATGGAGAAACAAAAAGCCCAGAATAGCAAAAACAATCCTATACAATAAAAAATCCTCTGGAGGAATCTCCATACCTGATCTCAAGCTGTACTATAGAGCAACAGTAATTAAAACAGCATGGTACTGGCACAGCAATAGGCTAGTGGATCAATGGAATCGAACTGAAGACCCAGAGATGAATCCACACACATTTGGTCACTTGATTTTTGACAAAGAAGCCAAATCCATTCAATGGAAAAACGACAGCATCTTCAACAAATGGTGCTGGTCTAACTGGATGTCTACATATAGAAAAATGCAATTAGACCCCTATTTGTCACCATGCACAAAAATCAAGTCCAAGTGGATTAAAGACCTCAACCTAAAACCAGAGACATTAACCCAATTAGAGGAAAAAGTGGGGAAGAGTCTGGAACACATAGGTAGAGGAGACAACTTCCTGAATAGAACACCAACAGCCCAGGCCTTAGCATCAACAATTAATAAATGGGACCTCATGAGGCTGAGAAGCTTCTGTAAGGCAGGTGACACTGTCAAGAGAACAAAGCGACAGCCTACAGACTGGGAAAAGATCTTCACCAACCCTTCATCTGACAAAGGTCTAATATCCAAAATATATAAAGAACTCAAGAAATTAAACACTATCAAACCAAATAACCCAATAGAGAAATGGGGCTCAGAACTAAACAGAGAATTCTCAATAGAGGAACATCAAATGGTGGAGAAACACTTAAAGAAATGCTCGACCTCCTTAGTCATCAGAGAAATGCAAATCAAAACGACACTGAGATTCCATCTTACACCCATCAGAATGGCTAAGATCAATAATTCAACTGACACCACATGCTGGCGAGGATGTGGAGAGAGAGGAACACTCCTTCATTGCTGGTGGGAATGCAAACTAGTACAACCACTTTGGAAATCTATCTGGCGCTTTCTCAGAAAAATGGGAATAGGGCTTCCTCAAGACCCAGCTATTCCACTCCTTGGAATATACCCAGAAGATGCACTACCACACAACAGGGACATATGCTCAACCATGTTCATAGCTGCCTTATTCATAATAGCCAGAACATGGAAACAACCTACGTGTCCATCAGTAGAAGAATGGATAAAGAAACTGTGGTATATTTACACTATGGAATACTACTCAGCTATTAAAAACAAGGAATTTCCGAAATTTGTGGACAAATGGATCGATCTAGAAATTATCATAATGAGTGAGTTCACCCAGAAGCAAAAAGAGTCAAATGGTATATACTCACTTATATCGAGACACTAGGCCAAGGGGTACGCCCCCATGATAAACTTTACCTACCAAGAAAGTGGGTCAGAGGGGAGAAAATCCTATTGAGACTTTAGGGGTGAGAAGCCGGGAAGAATGAGGAAATAGAGGGATCCAGTGGGTCCTGGAAAAATACAGGCGGGTCTGGGCCCTCTAGTCCTCCTCAAACTATGGAACCAGCCAAGGAAAATATAGCAGTAAACTTCGAACCCCTACCCAGTCTAGCCGATGGACAGGACATTCTCCACCGTTAAGTGGAGAAGGGGATCTGACTTTCACACAAACTCTGGTGCCCCATATCGGACCATGTCCCTTGGATGGGGAGGCCTGGTGGCACTCAGAGGAAAGATAATAAGTCACCAAGAAGAGACTTGATACCCTAGGAGCATATACAGGGGGAGGAGGTCCCCCTCAGTCACAGACATAGGGGAAGGGAGTAGAGGGGGAAACGGGAGGGAGGAAGGAAGGGGAGGATACAAGGGATGGGCTAACAATTGAGATGTAATATGAATAAATTAATAAATAAATTAATTAATTAAAAAAAAAGAAATTATGTGCAGGAAGTAAAGGAGACGACTGAAAAACAGAGTTCAGAGATTCTTACTTGTATTCAGATTCAGAAAACCAGCTACAACAGGCCAATGCTGAAAAACAAAAAAGGCCATTAGGTGCTGCTTGAATGGGACTTTCACCCTTCATTAATTTAAAACACTCTCATTTCCATTTACTTATTTGTGTGAGCCCTGGTGCACCCATGGAGGTCAGAAGACAATGTGTAAGAGTCGCTTCTTCTTTCACTGACCTGGCAATAAGTGTCTTTACCTACCACGCCATCTTGCTGGCCTCTCCCTGTGATTCCTAAAGGTCTACAGTGCAATCTCTATGATCACAAGTCCATCCTGCCTACTTACCTTCCTCCCTACATCCCCCACCACCACCCCTTATTTATTTATTTATTGTGATGGCTAATCTTGTCAACTTGGCACAGTTGGAAAGAGGGACCCTCAACTAAAGAACTGCATCCATCAGACTGGCCTGTGGGACATTTTCTTGGTTTCTAATTGATGGTAGAGGGCCTAGGTCACTGTGAATGATACCATCCTTATACAGGTGGACCTATGCTGTGCGAACCTGGGAGCAAGCCAGCGATCAGCTCTCCTCTATGGTTTCTGCTTTGATTCTTGCCTCCAGGGTCTTGCCTTGAGCTCCTGCCCTTACTTCCCTCCATGGTGGAGTGTGGCCTATAAACTAAAATAAGGCCCCCCCATCAAGTTGCTTTTGGTAAGAATGCTTTATCATAGCAACATAATAGCAAACGAGGGCGTTTGTTTATTTGTTATTCTTGAAATAGTCTTTCTGTGTTATACTAGTGCCAAACTCCAAGGTTCAAATGATCCTCCCACTTGTCCCCTTGTAGGTGGTACAGACTATGGTACGCGACTTCCATCACTTTGCTTTTGGAGACAAACTCTAAAACACAAATCACAGAGGCCAGGCACACACCTGTAATTCAAGCACTTCAGAAGTTGAAGCAGGAGAATTAGGGGTTCCGAGGACAGAATTAACTAGGTAGTGAGTCTGGGGGTTACCTTTGGTATAAGACCATCTCAAGACAAAAAAAAAAGGACCAGAAGAATGGGACTAAGGAGGAGGGGAGAAAGAGGAGACAAAAGAGGAGGAAGAAGGAGGCAATAAAGTGGGGAGGGGGAAAGGAAAAATAGGATTAGAGGAGAGGCCACAGTGCAGACACCTTCAGTTACCTACTTCCCAGTAGCCACAGCATCTAAACAGAAGAATTCCCCAGATAGGGGCTAGAGAAATGATGCCTCAGTATATAAGAGCTCATAGTGCTCCTACAGAGAACCTACACTCATTTCTCAGCACCCACACTGGGATGCTCACCACCACCCAAAACTCCAACTCCGGGACATTGATACAACACTCACATGCCAGTATCCATACACAGATATACACATATGCACATTTTTAAAAAGGGACTGCTTCCAGCTGGAGCAACAAGCAGAAAGAACAGTCTTCATACATCCTGACCTCTGTTGAGACTTTGGTAGTGCATATTAGTCCAGAGGTCATGGGACACAAGGGCTGGAGCCATGAACCCTTCTTGTCAACTGCAAGGCGGGCTTCAACACAACTAGACCCCAGAAAGGTGTAGGTTATATCCCATACACTATTGGCATGACATCCCAAAGTACCTACAACGTACAGCGATGCCCTAACCAAATGTGGGGTCTTTACAGGATCCCAGGGTGAAAGGAGGTACCGCCATCAATGCAGGAGGCAGCAGAAGCAGCTTCTGGGTGACACCAGAGGGCTGAAGCTGAGCCAGGGAAGCATCCTTGGCCACTAACATTAGAGCTCAGCAAGGCGTATGTCGAAAAGTGCACCGTGGGCAATGTACCTCACACCTGAAGTAGATGTGTGACTATGCTACTGCTGAAAACTCTACACACTTGGGAAGAAATCCTGGACTAGACTGAAAGCTTCTTCGCCACTGTCTAACTTTATAGTACCAGATGTGCTATACAAACTCTGGGGGAGAAAAGTCATCAATAGGCTTATTCAACTGTGGACCTTATGTGCTACAAACAGACCTGCCAAGCAATGTACCTACTGGAGTAATAATGGCATGACCATGAAGGGGGAAACCAACTACTCTGGCTGCATCTGAGGCTGGGTCCACCAGAGGGAATCCATTTGTTACTGTAAAGTTGTTCAGTAGCCTTTGCCTGGGCACCTAGGCCCTACTGAGAAGATTCTACTGCTGTCCTAGATGGAGAGAGCCTCCTAAGGCCCTACTCTACCAGGGGAGATAATAGCAGTCATTGTCATTAGTGATGTAGCCACTTGATAAGTTACTTGTGAATCACTTAACAGCTTCATAGTGGCCTCATGGAACAAAAGCAAAAACAAACAAACAAAACGTGGCAGTGAGATTGGGACTTGGTGGAAGGATGTGGTGGGAAGGTGGCCTGGTGGGGTATGTGGATGATAAGAGGGATGGAGAACGAGGGTACCAGAATCTATTATATACTTGTATAAAATGATCCAAAGATAATTTTATAATAATAAATTACCCAGACAAACAAGACTTGAGGGGAAAGATGGCGGTAAGGAAAGTGGCAAGAATTCACCCTAATGTTCACTGGTTCGATGATGGCTCCTTCAAGGGACCTGCTGCAGATCTGTAACTCAGGTTATCTGAAGCATACTCAGCAGTCTCGAAACCCTAAGTGCCAATGATCATCTGTGAGACATGAGCACTGAGCAGCCGAAGTACACTGAGCCCACCCACCCCACCCACTAGCCATCGGAAGCCTGGGCTTTCCTTCCATAGGCTCAATTGTTTCCCCCTGAAAATTGGTGACCATCTTTGTAAACTGTGCTGGCAAAGGCAGAGAACGTCAGGTATAGATAATAAACCGCCAGAATCAGGCTTTGAGTGATTGATATGCTACTTCAGTAAGTTCTTCCTAAAAGTTCCTCAGAAGTCCACATTGTATCTGGTGTGTGTGTGTGTGTGTGTGTGTGTGTGTGTGTGTGTGTGTTTGCATATAGTATTCATGTGTACAGTGAGGGTATGTGTGCACATGTGAGAAATGTGTGTAAGCAAGTGGTCACTGCCAACTGTCGTTGCTCAGGTCCTGCATAAATAGGCTTTTAAAATTTTTTATTGTACGTTTGTGTGCACAGACACACACAAGTGAGAGAACAACCTTCAGAAGGTGTTTTATTATCCCTCACCTTGTTACATAGTCTCTCTGGCTCTTAAAGCTACACTGCATACTTTAAACTAGCTGGCCAGAATTCCTGGCAATTCTTCTGTCTACCTCACACCTCACCACAGGAGTGCTAGGGTTGCACGGGCATTTATATGCTGGACCACAGGTGTTTTACACAGGTTCTTGGGATCAAAGTCAGGCCCTCAGGCTTGTCTCCCTAGCCCCACAACTTGTCTTCTGAGGCAGGGTCTGCCACTGGCCTGGACCTTACCAGGTGGGCCAGCAAGCTCCAGGCATCATCCTGTCACCACCATGCAGAGCTATTTTTACACCAGTTCTGGAGAACACACTCAAACCCACACGCTTTGCAAGGTAAGCACTTTTCTGACTGAGCCATCTCCCCAGCCTCTTCATCGTTTCTATGTCTTTTACCTTGCCAACCAACATTCGTTTTAGCATAAGAATTCTGGTGGCCCCAAGTGAAACACACAGCTGTCTGGTATTTCAATTAATATAATACAGAGGTCTCAAAACTAAGCAGAAAGACAGCTAAGCTTCATTTTGGATTCAGGGTAACACCAGATCAATTTTAAGACTGTGAAGAGGGTAACATGGAACTCTGTAAAGGGAATTTTTAAAAATGAGATCCACTAAGAGATGTAGAGAATGAGTCTGACTTTACTTGAAACAGGAATGGATTCTAACTAACCAAAAGCCAGAGTCCTGAGACATGAGCTCACTGACAGAAAAGTGAGCCCTGAAGCACACACACACTGTGAGTATGCCTGAGGCTCAATTTAGGAGTCACAGTTGGGAATATTTTATAATTTTTTGAGACAGATCTCATTCTCCAAGGCTGGCCTTAAATTCAGCAAGTAACCATGCATGACTTTGAACTCCTGGTCCCCCTGCCTCTACCTCCTAAGGGCTGGGATTAAAGGTGTGTTCCACCCTACCTGGTTTACGCAGGCTGAGAATGGAACGCAGGACTTCAAATGTTCCAGGCAAGCATTCTACCAACTGAGACAACTCCCAGCCCCATGATTTAATAGCAATAAACCAAAAAAAAAAAAAAAAAAAAGTCAAATGTCATCTTTTGAGCAGAGTTTTTCCTTGCCTTTTTATTTTAACTATTTAAATTTACTTAGGAAAAGTAAGATTGTTTAAGGAAGCAGCACCCAGTTTTAGAGTAATTTAGCACATTCATATGTGAAAAAATACAAAATTACTCAATACATTTTAATACACAAATTCATATACAAACATTTTATTCTAATAATATTCTTTATCACTTCAATTTAAACCATTCCATTATGAAAATTTCTTAATTGAAGAGAGAATATTCCTTTAAAACTCTAAATTAAACAGAGCTTTCTCAACTAATCTATAGCCACACAACCTTTAGAAATACATGATTCTCCCAGTTTACAGTTCTTCCCTTTAGAACTGTACGGTTTGTCATATTTTTTTTTAAGATACAAGGCACCAAACACCAGTGAGCGCAGCACACTCAGAGCAGATCTCTTCTTAAACATTCGTCCTCTGAAGTGCCACCAGCTTTGCATGAACAGACTTGTTACATAGCTAACATTTCTTCTGTGTGGTTATTTTGCAATATACAAAAGTCAAAAGTATAATCTGCAGCCACTGTAGGCAACGCAGACGAGTGTCCGGGTGTCAGAAATGCTCATCTGCACACTTGGGTGATTCCTTGGAAACAGCATTACTCCGGCTGACCAAGATGTTTAAACACAGTGCCCAGAAGAATTTTGTTCCTTGATTAGTTCCAGTGATTTCATGAACTGAACTGATACGTAAGGCAGGTTGGTCCTTTGGAGCAACTGGACTGCACATAGCCTACATGGAACGTCCTTCATTTTAAAAACGAAGAAAGCAGACATGTGGAAAACGTGTTTAGAGTTTCAAAGAACTGAAACTGCTATTGTTCAGACGAGGCACTGAAACACTTCTACAAAGAACTTGCCAGATTGTCTCTTCACTGTAGAATGTTCCATTACGCTAAAAAGAAAAGGATACAGAAAATGGTTACTTATCATTTACATCGTTCTAATTTTCTACAGAATCTGAAAAGCAAATGTTGAAATAACCAATATACACAATACGTGCACTTATTCAAGTATCTGGATGCTTATGCTCGAGTTAGAAGAATTCAGGGCAGTGCCAACAAAATGGCTCGGGGGTTAAATGTGCTGGCCACTGAGTCTGATGACCTGAGTTCAATTTTTGAAGCCCACAGGTAGCAGGAGATCCAAGTCCCTCAAGTTAGCTTCTAACCTCCTCCACAAACATGGTGTGGCAGTACACATGTGCAAATGTGTACTTCATACACACAAGTAAATACACACATGTCAAGTAAATACATGTTAAAAAAAAAAAAGGAACTCCCAGCACTCGGGGAGGTAGAGGCAGGTGGATCACTGGGAGTTAGAGGCCTGGTGTACAAAGCAAGTCCACAACAGTCAAGGCTACACAGAGAAACCCTATCTCAAGAAAGAAAAAAAACAAAACAAAACAAAACAAAAAAAGGACTTCAAGGCAAGTTTCATGGCAACATTGCATCTTAAGTACTTAACTACTTAAGTACTGTGTCCCAGCATTTAGTTTTACTACTGGCATGGTCTACTGTGGTGGTGTCGCTTCCTCCCAGCCTGCTCTGTTCTATGCTACTGGGTGGTGCTCTGCCTTCTCTGGTCTTCACTCTCAACTTTCTCTGGCTCCTGGTTTTCCAACTACTGAAACACCACTGGGGTCAGGGTAGGCTTGAATGCGACTGAGAATAACGCTAAGCATTCTTGAAAACCTATACTAATGCAAGGACACTAAGAAGCTGTGTGTTTACAGTGGTTTATAATTTAACGATTTTATTTCTATTTGTGTGTGTCTCTCTGTCTGTGGGTGTGTACACATGAATGCAAGTGCCTGAGGAGACCAGAACATTTGCGGGATCACCTGCAGTTGGAGCTACAGGCAGTTGTGAGCTGCCTCGTGTGGGTGTTAGAAACCAAGCTCTGAAAGGGTCCCACGCACTCTCAGCCACTAAGCTATCTCTCCAGCCCCATTACTTTTTTGTTGGTTGGTTTTTTGTTTTTGTTTTTGTTTGTTTGTTTGTTTTTGTTTGAAACAGGGTTTCTCTGTGTAGCCCTTGCTGTCTTGGACTCTCTTTGTAGGCCAGGCTGGCCTTGAACTCACAGTAATCTACCTGCCGCTGCCTCCCGAGTGCTGGGATCAAAGGCGTGCACTACCACAGCCTGGCTCCCATTACTTTTAATTTAAAAGTGGCACAGCCAGTTCCCAAATCTCACTAAAAGGACAACAGACAATGAAGGACCATTTTTCTTAGAAGGAATTAACTACATGAGCCAAGAGAAGAGCAAGCAACAGCAACAAAGCTTTGGTGGCCACAGAGAAACACCACTAAGTGTCTCTGTAGGGGATGGGGAGGGAAGCAAGAGAGAGCAGGAATCTGGCAAAAAATGAATAGAGCATCAGTTATACATTCCTGCATTTTATACAACAGAAAAGTCTTAAAGTTTATTATCTAAACACAAGAGAGGTTCTAGAGAAATATCAAGTAGAATTTTAATGACATGGTCATTTCTTATTTAGTCATAAAAATATAAACATGGAACATAGATCTTTCCAAACTTATGCAATAATTATATGCTAGTGGTGGGAAATTTGTTTTGTTTGTAGTTTTTTGGTCTTGGGTGTGTTATTTTGTTTTGTTTGGAGACAAAGTCTATGTAACCCAGGCTGGCCTCAAATTCACTATGTGGTAGAGATTGACTTTGAACTCTTCATGCCTCTGCCTCCCAAATGTCGGAGTTATAGCCTGTGTCACCACACCCTATCAGATGATGGAGACTGGCCTTTCTATTCTGGCCAGAATGATATGGAATTAGGAGGTAAGCATGTGGTGTGAAAGCAGAAATCCTGATCTGCCTTAGTAAACAGTGTTGTCAGCTGAAAATGCTTAAAGCTGAACAGACAAGCAACAGAAACATGAGTATAGTCTGTAAAGAAACAGGCAAACACAGGAGAATCAGCTAAGAATGGGGGTTTATAGGGAGTTAACATTTGACTCCATCCCTTCCTGAGGGTCTATGGGAAGTTAATGGTTGCTGAGGAAAGGAGAGACATTTTCTTCAGTGCTGTAGCTACTGGTAGGTTGCTCATGCTCTTATAAAATAACTCTCATCCATGTTCCTGTAAGGAGATGGAAGTTCGCATGCACGTGTGTGCACCCACGCACATGCACACACATGTACACACAGAGGAAGGGGCAACGAAAACAGAAGGAAGTCAGTTTGAAAGAGAATGAGGCTCAGCAGGAGTAAAGAGAGACAAGAAGAGTTATAAAGGATAGAAATATGGATGTCCCTATGAGTAGATACATACATGTATGAAACGTTATAATGATATTCATTATTATGTATAACTAATACCTGCTAATAAAAAGTCTTGAAAAAGGATCAGTTGTTTGTTTTTATAGTGCCTTGGCATAAGCCACAGCTTAGGTGCCCACATGCATCATGGGCCCCATGTGATTGCCTCAGGGTGAGCAGAGTGGGCAGAGCAGGGCAGGGCAGGGCAGCTGCTCTGTAGACCTTTGTAGAGATGGAGGCAAGACTGTGCAAAGACACAACCACAGAAAGCCAACAAAGTAGCTTTAGAGTGGAATGTGCTATGCAGATAACAATTAGGCCTCAAGGCCAAAGCAATTGCTAGAAGCTAGCACTCCTGAGGGATGTTGTGGATACAGAGCCAAAGTCCAGGCACAATCAGGAAACATTTCAGCAGAAATTGTCTAGGGATATCCCAGAATGAGAGGCCGAGATCCACAGAATTCCTGTAACTTACTGCAGTTTCCTACTCTAAATAAATTGCCTTTGTACCTACCAAAGGTATGCTGGCCTTATTCCAAAATTCGTTAGTAAATCAGTAATTGCCATATATTCCCTTGGTCCCCTAATAAACATAAAGGGCATTAATTCTTAAAATTTTTAAAGTCAGAAAATGATTCTGAAACATTAACAAAAGAAGTTGGAGAATAAAGGTTCACAATGCCAGTCTCATAAAACACACACACACATACACATACGTGTGCATACCCACAGTGGAGAGGGGGAAGAGGAGATGTGATACACCATAAAATATTTTATTTTTCTTGGTTTTATAATAAGAGAAAGATTTTTCTAAAGTATATAACTAGATAAAATGATTTAGCATGAAGAAGAGCAGGTTAGAAGCTGGAGAGACGGCTCCGCTGGTAAAGTGTTTGCTGGTCAAGCATGAGGACCTGGGCGCAGATCGTCAGCTTCCACATCACAAGCCAGGCACAGCGACACACGCCTGTAATCCCAGTGTGAGGAGGTGGAAACAGGAGGATCCTGGGCTCGCTGGCCAGACAGCCTAGCGAATCAGTGAGCACCAGGTGCAGTGAGAGACTGTCTCAAACACAGAGTTGAGAGCAATAAAGGAAGACAACCTTTGGCCAGAGGCCACATCCATGGGACACATGAACTCGTTCATGCACACGGGGACATACACACGTGCACATGTGCACACACACTGTCAGAATGAGTTAAAACTCACTGGCCATCTGATTTGAGTAAGGCACTACTGTGATAGTTTGAACTCAGTACCTGTAAGATGGTTCTATCATAACACCACTTCCCAAACAAGGAGACAGAGGCTCAACGAGGCAAAGAAGCTCCCGAAGCATCACACAGCCAGCTGTGAAGAACCTGGAGACCAGGAGCCCAAAGTGGCTGGACTCCAGAGGTTGTAGCACATCTGGCTGCCTCGAGGAACTCATTCTAGAAAATATCCTGTGGGGGAAGGTGTGGTGTTGCAAACCTTTACTCTCAACACTCTAGATGTAAGAGGCAGGAGGACCTCTGTGGGTTTAGGTTAGTCTAGTCCCACATACCAAGTTCCAGCCCAGCCAGGGCTACATAGAGAGCTCTTGTCTCAAAAAAGAAAAAAGGAAGGGAGGGAGGGAGGGAGAAATTGGTGAAAAATGGGAAGGAGGGAGGAGGAAGGTAGACAGACTGGCCAGCCCACCCCACACTCAAATATCCCAAGAAGAAACACACCATGATGCATGGAAGCTGGCTCAAACACACACCTGAACTACAGAGGACAGCAGCTAAGTAGCTTCATCCTCCTGAGAAACACTGTGCATAGAAATGAGACTCTCGCACTGTTCACTGTCTTCAGGGACTCTAAAGAAAAAAGGTAAGAGTTATACAGGAGGAGGAAATCCCCCTCAGGAACAGTCATAGGGGAGGGGAATAAGGGGGAAATGGGAGGGAGGGAAGAATGGGAGGATACAAGGGATGGGATAACCACTGAGATGTAACAAGAATAAATTAATAAAAAATTTTTTTTAAAAAGAAAGCTTTAGAACTGCAAACAAAACCTCAGAAATGCCCCTCCACCCTATCCAAAGCTGGGAGGTCACAGTACAGTTAGTGGCATAACCAATGATTTCCCTCATGTTTTTAAAGTGCAATACAAAAAGCTTTCTCTCTTAAAAAGAAACTGGGGGGCTGGAGAGATGGCTCAGAGGTTAAGAGCACTGGCTGCTCTTCCAAAGGTCCTGAGTTTGATTCCCAGCAACCACATGGTGGCTCACAACTATCTATAATGAGATCTGTTGACCTCCTCTGGCATGCAGAAGTACATGCAGGCAGAACACTGTATACATAACAAATAAATAAATAAATAAAAAGAAAAAGAAAAACTGAGAGGAGAAAATTTAAGACAGTGTTAACATACTCTATTATAAGCTACACCCAAACCAGAAATTGAAATTTCTACACTGAAATTACAAACTATCTATAAGTACTCTGGTTTTACCTATGAACCAAAACATCCTAAAAATTAACAGTAGAGAAATTATTTCATCATCCCAAGGATCCAAATGCATCTCTTTTCCTTATAAGACACAAAGTATATAATTTACTCTCCAAATAAGTCCTGTCAAAATCCCTAAAAGCCAGGCAGCCACTGTGGTGATTTCCAGCTTACTTAGCCAATCCATGGCTGTTGTTTTGTCTTTTGAGACAGAGTCTCCCTCTATAGCCCAAGCTGGCTCCAATCTCAGAATCCTACTAGCCCTCCCAAGTTGCTGAGATTACAGGCAAGCACAGCCACACCCAGCTGCAAATATTTTTCTTAAAAAAAAAAATCTATGTTGTGATCCTAATGTTCAGGGCCAGGCAGAGTTACATACATAGTAAGACTATACCTCAAAAACAAAAACAAGGGCTGGGGAGTGGCTTGGTTGGTAAAGTACTTGTCCCAAAGCATAAAACCATAAATTCTATCTCCTCTAACCCACATAAAAAAATCGAGGCAAGACAGGAGGATCCATGGGGCTCACTGCTGGCCAGTCTAGTCAAATTGGTCTAGGCTACCCAAACTGGCTAGCAGCAGCACAACCCTCAAACCTAAGGGGGAGCATAACTGGGGGAGACATTTGACATAGCCTCTGGTCTCCCCTCATGCACATGCACACATATGTAGGTTCATGCAGACACAAATGAACAATTGAGCACATGTACACAAGCTTTAAAAAACTTTGTGCGATAAAAGATACCTCTGAATTCGATGTTTTCTGCATATAAAGGCAAAAATTCTTCTGACTCCTACCATCACAGGATCCCAATTATTATAATGGCACAGGAGAGTAACAATAAAAAATGAAACAAATACAGGGATAGCGCCTGCAAAAAATAACCAAGAAAACTGCACCTAAAACAAAAGAATAAAATAAAATCTCAATCATTAAGGCAATGTCTTTACAATTAATACACATAAGAATACAAAGAAGACAGACTAAACACTGACAATGTGTTATGAAGTATTACTATAGAAGAAGATTTAGGGCTTCAATTTACAATTCTCCTCGTTTAAATAACCAAAAGCAATACTTACTGCTCTAAAAAGAAAAATGGGCAAAAGAAAAGCAACAAAGGTAAGCCAGTAATTACTAGGCACACTGCCCAGACTGGGATGTCAAAATGGAGTTTCTGTGGCAAACACAACAACACTCATTTCCTCCGTAATGGTCAACCCCTGCTCACAAGTAGATTTTTCTTCCTCAATTTTCAATACCATCTTCAAAACTTCACATTTGAAAACAAACATGTTAAAGCTGTGTTAACAGTGTTATGTTACAGTTCTTAATGTTAAAACCAAGTGAAATCTTTAAAGACAACTTGAAATATCAGCACTGGATTGTTTTATAAAGATTGACTTATTTAGGAGAATGTGTGTGCCTAAGTGTATGTACGTGCAGCACACGTGTACAGGTGCTGGCAGAGTCCAGAGGAGGGTGTTGCATCTCACAGATCTGGAGTTACAGGTGGTCGTGAGGTGCCTGATGGGAACTGAACCCAAGTCCTTTGTAAGAGCAGTAAGTGTTCTTAACATTGAGCTGTCTTTCTAGCTCTACAGAATCATTTTTAAATAATGAATATGCACATTACTGAGAGTATTCTGCCTTTATCCTTAAACTACACAAAGACCTAAAGAAAAATAGCACTAAAAATAAGGCTAGTAGAACACACTACAAACTTTGGAGTCTTTTCAAATTGTATTAAGCTAACACACACATACACTATGATTACTTATGACTTAAAATATTCAAATTCAAAATGCAGAATAAATGGATGCCTTTCTGGAAGCTTTAGGCAAAGGCACACCTCTCTCCTCTGCCACCCTAGAATCACTAAAGAAACTTTTTCCACAGAGTGTAGTGGCACACACCTTAATTGCTAGCACTTGGGAGGCAAAGGCAAGCAGATCCCTGAGTTCAAGGCCAGCCTGGTTGATGCAGTGTGTTCCAGACCAGCTAGGGTAATACAGTGAGAGACCCTATCTCAAGGCAGAAAGGGAACTCCTAGCTCATGGGATGTGGCTATACATGTCTACAGGGTGTGTCCATGACTGCAGAAGCCAGAAGTCAAATCTGGCTGTCCTTCTTTGTGTGCTGATTTCTGGAACAGTCACTTACTGACCCAGGACTCAGAGTACAAGCATGCAACAGGACTCCTGGCTGGTTTTTGTTCTTGTTTTTGAACATGAATTATAGGGATCCAGTTCAGTCCTCAAGTGTGTGGAGTTATTGTACTGATGGAGCCACCTCTTAAACCCCTACTGCTTATGTTTCTATGTAGTAGTCTCTTTAGCAAGAGAAGCATCCCTTATTGCTGAAACACATCCCATAACTGTCCCTGGTCGGCCTTAGTAACGCTGTTACAGTACCCATGAACTTACCTTTTGCATGCACATGTCGGCTATGATGGAGAGAGGTATCGTAAGGCTTAGTGCAAGTGTGCCTATCAATGATGAGGTAAGAAAGCAGCCCCTGAATAAAGAAAGGAAACATAACCCCTATATTAAAAACACTAAAAAACACCACTGAACAAATTAACATTTCCTATCCTGTAATATGCACCTTAGATATCTCAAGTAGAGGTGAAAGCTGAGAAGGAACAGATACAGGAAATAATAGTTACTAAAATGACTCCAAAGTTTGTCCTCGACTATTAAAAATACAAAGATGGCATTATAAAGAGTGCTGGGGGCTTTATACTATTTGAGACCTGCTTGCACATATTATTCAACTTTAGATAGATAATTTACATTCCATTAACTTAGGAAATTACTGAGCAGAGTTTTTAGTTTTGTGATGACAACTAACTAAACCAAAGTATCCTTCTTTAGATTTAAAAAATAAATTTTAAATTATGTGCATATGTGTGGGTTGGTACATGTGAATGCAGTGTCCTTAGAGACCAGAAGAGAATGTGGGAATTCCTCTGAAGCTGGAGTTATAGGCACTTGAAAGCTTCCCAACATGGGTACTGGGACCTGAACTCAGGTCTTCCGCAAGACAAGCATGCACTCTTAAACATGGAGACATCTCTCTAGCCCCCAAAACAGTATTATTAAAATTGAAATCATACATAAACTTTAAGAAACTGATAAGCTTGTACCACAAGACCCAGCTCTCTTAAAACTTCAGTCTGGTAGAAAGAATATTAAGTATAAGACTATAATGGAAGTCTCATAAACTCTTTATGGGATACTGTGTTCAAACTTACCTTAAAGTTATTGTCATTAAATGAGAAAAACTGTAACATGTGTTAGCATCCTAAGTTAATTCACTTATTTCTACATCTGGATCATTCATTTGTAACGTACTGAATATAAACATAGCAACAACAGCAAAGCCTGTGAACCACCAAATATTCCCTAGCTTCCTAAGTAAGCAACACCCTTGAAATCCCATTAAGAATCCATGAATTCACACTTGGTCCTCACATCTCATATGTTGGATGTCCATTAATTAGTCAGTAGCTGCTTTCATTTGTATAACACTATTCTTATATGTTTGCACTTACATGTTCATGTGTGTGCCTATGCCCTCAGATGTATATAAACATGTGTGCATGGGTAGGTAAGAGGTCAAAATCAGGTGTCTGTTTCAATCTTCGCCTTATTTTGGAGACTAGTTCTCACTGAACCTCGCTCACCAATTAGAGATGCATGCCACCCGCCTAGAGATGCAAACTCAGACCCTCATGTTTGTGGATCAACAACTTTATCAACTGAGACCCCAACACTGTACTTTAAAATTGATAATTTCATACCTGTAAGCCAACATCTTGAAAGCATTTTTCAAATTTAAATAATTTGTATTTCCTAGTTAGCTCCAGCTGTCAACACAGCCTGGAGCAGTGGTTCTCAATTATCTTAGTGCTATGACACTTTCATTCAGCTCCTCATGTTGGGGTGACCCACAACCATAAAATTATTTGGTTGCTATTTGATACCTGTAATTATTCTAGATATGAATCATAGTATCAATATCTAATATACAAGATATTTGACATACAACTCCTGTAAAGGTGTCATTTGACTCCCAAAGGGGTTGTAACCCACAGGTTGAGAATTGGTGGCTTAGAGTCATCTGAGGGAGTTTTAATTAAAGGAATGGATTGGCCTGGGTCCTTTCTGTTAAGGCACTGTCTTAATTGATGACTAATGGGGGTGGGGCTTCCCTAACTCCTTCACTGATGGGCTATGGCCTGGAAGTGTGAGCCAATAAACTGTTCCTCCTTTCAGTCACTTTCTTAGGGTGTTTCAGCACAGCAGCAGAAAGGAGTCTGTATTCACGCCCTTATTAAACAAATACTTTTGAGCTTCTTTGTACATGTCCTCTTTACAATGGGCCACAGATGTTAAAATCAAAGTCTCTGCTCTATTAGGGTAAATATACTCAATATAAGTATCTATGTGGAAGGGAAGCACACAGAAGAGACCATCAGACCCCAGAAGACTCAGAAATGTTCAAACTACTCAAAAGTCAACACACTGACAATAAACGAACCACAGGAGAAATAACAGAACTCACCACAGCCACAGAAACTCGGAAAGAACTGTTCCAATGAGGCCGTTGATAACGATACACAACAGTACCACTTTATTGGGAAACTCGAAGTCTTCAAAGCCAGTATAATGAAGTAAAAAGAATCCCGGCCATAAGAGCAGCAGATTAAAGAGACCTACAAAACCTGAGTATCAGAGAGACATGGGTTAAAATCATGACTGATTTCAATTTCTCAAACTTAACAACACTATTAGAAACGAGGGGCTTCTGCAGTTGCTTGACTGGAACTTGTGTTGGTTGGTCTGAAGAGCAATTCTACAAACATTAACACCAGGAAAACAAAAGAGCAAGTGTCTGGTAAGTGCTGAGTGCAGTCTGGTGGGGGAGACGGCTCAGCCAGTAAAGTGCTTGTGCTCAGATATGAGTGCACTCCTCAGCACACAGGGCTGCTCATTTGTACTCTCAGCTTTGGGGACACGCAGACTTGGCTCCTGGGGACCCACTGGCCAATTAGTCTGGCTGAATCATGAGCTTCAGAAGGTTCCACAAGAGACCTTGGAATTCATATTAGTAAAAGGAAAATCATAAGGAGGAAAAATGCCTCCATATTCTCTCAAAAAGATAACCTATGAATTTATAACTTCAAATAAATAGCTTAGAAGGTTAAACAGGTACTGGAGCTTTCTCAGAAAATTGGGAATAGTGCTACCTCAAGACCCAGCTATTCCACTCCTGGACATATTCCCAAAAGATGTTCCACCATACAACAAGGGCATTTGCTCAACTACGCTCATAGCAACTTGATTCATAATAGGTAGAAACTGGAAACAACGTAGGTGTCCTTCAACTGAGGAATGGATACAGAAACTGTGGTACATTTACACAATGGGATACCACTCAGCTATTAAAAACAAGGATATCGTGCAATTTTCAGGAAATGGGTGTACTTGCCAAAGAACATCGGAATATCCAATTTATCTTCTCTGTCTACCTTTCTCTTGATCATCACAATGTAGACAGCATAGAGCATAGCTCCAGCAAGGGACCAAATGGAACCTGCAAAAAACCAACACATGATTTAAACTGTTGCATCCATCCACGAACTCATTCTGTATATCATACTGCATATACATAGAGTCTAATAATATATTGGATACTATGTGAAGAAATGAGAATGCAAAAATGAACAAACAAACAAACCAAGCCTAACTCATTACATCCACATCCCCCTGTAGGGTAGTACGGAACTGAATGGATAAACAAGTATATGCAAAAGTATTGGCCTTGGTGACGTAAGCACACATGCACACAAATCCCAACAATGAGAGTCAGATAAGTAGCAGTTTGTCATTAATTTTGAAACACATACTTCTTATTTTCCTCTACATCAGTGTCTCAATCTTCCTAATGCTGCAACCCTCTTCTCATGTTGTGGTGACCCCCCAACCAAAAATTATTTTCTTTAATACTTTATAACTGTAATTTTGGTACTGTTAAAATCATAATGCAAATATCTATGTTTTCAGATGATTTTATGGGGGCCTCTGAGAAAGGGTCATTCCATCCTCAGCAACTCACAGGTTGAGAACCACTGCTGTACAGGAGCCACTTGACACAGTCTATTGTACAACGTAACAAGTGCTTCTTTCCGTCTCTAAGCCATTTGTTGATCTTATTAGTCCCATCTCTCTGTGATTTTACAGGTGCACTACCACCACATCCATAAGGTCACATGCTTCCATCCAGCATCCTCTTTTCCATTCTGCTAAATTTCCCACTAATTTGTCTTCTGTTTTAAGACAATGGAACATTTACTAATGGTAAGTACTGTATTATGGATTACGGAGATGGCCCAGAGGGTAAAGTGCCCACAAGGAGGAGGACATGAGTCTGCATCCCCACAACCACATCAAGGCAAACATGGGAAGTGCATGTATCTGTCATGGCAACACTCCTGCAAGGCGGGAGGCAGAGGCCAGAGAATCCCAGGAAGCTTACAAGCCAGCAGCCAGGTATACAGTGTGACAAGCAACCAAAAAAGCTCATCTCAAACAAGGTGGAAATCAAGGACCATCACCTAAAGGTGTCCTCTGACCTCCACACAAGCATTCTGTCACACATTCACTTATACTAACACACTCACATGTATACACACACACACACACACACAAAATGTATCCACACAAAATTAGAATGTCATTAATTTACTCTCTAGTGGCTTTATTTTGTAATTCCCATACCTTACTTTAAAACAAGAACTCTTTGAAAATTACAAGCATATAATGTATGCTTATAATTGGTTGAAAATGTGCGATATAATGTTAAGCTCATAGTATGTGAATAATTACAACTAACTGTCTTTATTAACTCTGTTTAATGACCCTTAAGTAAGCCTTCAAAGACAATTAAACAATGTGCCAAGTGACCACACTAAATACTTTACTGAAAAACAATATTTACTAATTCTATTTTTTATTATTATCAAAAATTTTAAAGTTTGTCAACAAAGTCTTGCACTCAAAAAAAAAAAACTATATGTATATATTGGGTTTTATTATACACAAAGTGGCTCTGAGTCAGAAACAGGAGATTTAGGTCAGAGCACAGGTGACTAGGCAGTAACCAAGTAGAGTCTAGGAAGCGCTGTTTTATTCTATGAACTTCAAATACCTAGAGAGATGAACTAATTTGGGTTCTAGTTACCTTTGGTTTTTTTGTTTGTTTGTTTTGTTTTGTTTTGTTTTTGTTTTTGTTTTTTGCTAAATGTAGGCAGTAGGTCAAAACTAAATATTTTCTATGATAGTAACTGCTAAGGCGAGGAACAGGAGTGCATGTTAGTAGGTAACAGTATGACTACAGGACACTTCTATAACCTCCAAGTACCTCCCACAACATGCTTTCTCCTTCCACAATTAGTCCCCTCCCTCGCCCCTGAGCACCCTGACAGTTACTACTTTAATACCTACATCACTAGCCATAGATTAGAGCAATATCATGGGTCCTTGGAGAAAATGCACCAACACCAGTCAGGTCAGGAAATAGTACTGTCATGATATTACTACCAACTTCTACAGCATCAACTTAGCTAGAACAAATTCTAGATAAACCTAACTCAAATGGAGACACACTGTACAAGGAAAATGAGCTGTACCCTCCATAAGTGTCAAGCTCACAGAAGGCAAGTAAGACTGTATTAGGGCTCCTGCTGAAAGGACATTAGGAGAACAAGACAACCAAATGAAAACCAATAAAAGACTCCAGGCCACTAAATGAACACTGTGAGGAAGACGGCTGCATTAAGGATGAATCTACTATCAAAATAAGTGTTCACTATAGTAGTAAGTGCTCATGAAAGATACAAAAGTGGATGAGAAAATTAGTATGTAATGTTAATTCTAGAACTTTGTAATTGAGCTGTAGTTATATAAATTAATGTCTGGAGAATTTGAGGGAAAGTCATATAAAAATTCTATTAACAGCTCTTTTTGCATCATTTCTAAAGGAAAAATTAAATTTTAAAAAATTATTTATTTATTTCCTTTACGTCCTGATGATAGCACTGTCCCTCCTCACCACCCAGCCCCACCCTCCCTTCCTCTTCCCTATCCTCGTTCCTCTATTCCTCAGAAAAGGGGAGCCTCCTTCCCGTCCACCCAGCTCATCAAGTTGCATCAGGACTGAGTGTGTCCTCTTCCCCTGTGGGCTGGCAAGGCAGTCCTGCCAGAAGGGAAGTCATCAAAAAGCTGTCAACAGAGTCCATGTCAAACCCTGTTACTGAGCCAGCGAGATGGCTTAGCAGGTAAAGAGATGCTTGCTTCCAAGCCTGGAAGCCTGAGTTCAATCCCTGGGACCCATGCTGAAAGACAGATTTGATTCTTACAAGTTGTCCTCTGATAGCCACACATAAGATGTGCCACCTGTGTATGCGTGCGTGGGGGTGGTGTGTGTGTGTGTGTGTGTGTGTGTGTGTGTGTGTGTGTCTGTGTACATGCACACTAAGTGTACACACACATAAATAAATGCAATATGCCCATGCTGGGTCTGAACATGTCCTCGTGCACTGCAGTAAAGAGCTTGCTTGAATGCCCTAGCAGAGCAGTTGGCTTCTTACCTATTGTGTCTCTTCCAGCAGACTTTTCAGACCCAGACAGGTTCACCAGCACCACACCTCCAATGCTGTGAGAGAAGCAAACAAAATCAGAAGCTCCTGAGAGACTAACCATCTGGTTAAAAACTCAAAACTCATTGTAACCATGGGTAGAACTGTCTGGGAATGTAGTGGTTTCACTGACGGGGACTCATGAGCTCATCATCCCAGCACAGTACTGTACTGCACTGATAGTTCTTCCTCACAGATGCACACTGATAGCTTCCATTTTACATGGGAAGACTGAGGCATGAAGAGGTGAAATAACATGACCAAGACCACATGATAGGGATGGAACACAGGAAGCCTAGCCGTAAAGTCCAACATGCGTACATGTTACTGTCTTTCAGTTATGGAAAAGGGATAACTTGTTGTCCCTTTGCACAGCTTTTTTCAGACCACCAAGCTAGCAAAGGTGTTCTTCTTACAGATGACACCTAAGTAGAGAGAAAGGCTGTCCATACACATTTGACAAGCCCTGTTGGCCCCATGACTTCAGTGGGCAAGAAGGAGACAACTGAAGGTTGCTGAGAAGTCGGAGGACATCGCCTCATCCAACTATCATTTGCTGAGCATCTACAATAAGCAAAGCAGTGTGTTCCAGTGGCACAAGACAGGCGTGCTTCTGGTCTTCAAAGAGCCTAACCAGCCTTTCTACTTCTAGGTAGCTTATTATTTGTGTATTTTTTTTCCAAACAAGTGAAAATGCTGCAAATTTAAAAGACAGTCTAATTCTCTTGCTTACTGATGAAAAAAGACTTGGACACATGTGAGGAGCAGTACAGAAAAACAATATTTCCCCTTATGGGATAATGTGATTAGAAGCTAAATAGAATATTCTTTGCACTGAGCCTCCTACTCCTAGTAGCAGCGTCAGGTTTTTTGCCATGATTAGTGTTTGGATTAGAGTCAGCTGTTGTTTACCGAGTTCCCACAATATAATAGAAACCATTTCATTTCCATCCAGAGGATGAGGCCATGACAGTGCCTAAATATACTTACTGAGCACAAGCTGTTCTTTGAAACAGTTTAGAAGTTTGACCTCATCGCTCTGCGTGGCAGTCCCATGAGACAAATTCTACTGTGATCCCCAGTTTACAGAAGATGAAGCAAACAACAAGGTTTTAAAATAATGTGCAAGATCTCAAAACTAGTAATGGCTATGGCTCTGGATCACAGACAACAGAATGAGACTTCTGAGATCATCAGATTTCCTTCAAGGCTATAGCTTTATTAAATTCTTTATATGGTCACAAAAACTCAATCTCATTGTTTAAGGCCAATTCAAAACAAACTATTAAATAGTGTTTATTAGAGTATTTTTAAGAGTAAAATAAAACACAAAAATGTAAGTATCAACTATCCTAAACTACAGCTCAAACTTCATATTTTTTTTAAAGGAAAGAAGGTAACTACTTTAGACTTGTGGTCCATGTGGTTTCTCTGCTGCCCCATATCAGCCACAGATGATAAGTAAATGAAAATGACTGTTTCAATAAAACTTTATTTATAAAAACTGGCAGACCTTATTTTTCTAGTCCCCATTCTTTTCTTTTCTTTTTTTGGTTTTTCAAGACAGGGACTGTTTGTGTTAGCCTTGGCTGTCCTGGACTCACTGTGTGGACTCTGCCTCCCAAGTGCTGGGATTAAAGGCATACGCCACCACACCTGGCTCCTAGTCCCCATTCTTAAGCTACTTTAACAAGAAATAATATTCTGTCAAAGCACTTCCAAGTTCAACATTTTATATCCATTCCCTTCTTTATCAAACCATTCTTTATTACACGGTACTAAAAAAAGTTTAAACAGCATATATTTCAGTTAAAGTTTAATAAAACCTCATTTCCTTCCTCAATATAAATGTATTGTATTTCCAAAATGCAAAAATACGTTTGGTTAAAACATTAGTCACACATACAAAAGACTATATCCCTGGTAGTTATGAAGACTAAATGTAAATTAGTTGGGTCAACCAGAATATTACTGAAACAACCCTGCTCAGCTTTCCTGTGTGTAAAAGCTATAATATAGAATGCAGTAAGAGTGACCAGTCTTCCACACTTGCCAAGTGCAAGTCCTTCAGATACTTTACAGACACTGCTGCAAACTTTACGGGACACTCCAGTCTTCTCAGCCAGAGCAGGGCCTGGGAGGAGCAACAGAGCAACTCTGACTCAGTCTCAGTTGCTACTGGTAAGAAACAGCCTCCCATTAACTGCTTCTCTTAAGTTCTTTGCTCTCCTATTTTCCAAAAATAGCAGCTTTGTCAAACTAAAGCATCTCCTATGAGTACTATGTACAGGAAAAGGCCTCTGCTAGGCTCTTGGCAACACACAGAATATGAAGCTAGGTTTCAGCCTTTAAAAAAGTACAGCCCAGCAGAGAAAACAAGAGAAACAAGCTCATGGTTACATAGGTAAGACTGACATGTAGTTATTGGTCACGTGGCTGCTGTGCGCCAAGATAAAGCTGCCAAATGAATTAAACAGAACGTGAAAGCGCACCATAGGCTAAGATAACTGGAAAAGACTCAGTTCGATTTCTAGAAGAAAGGGACAAAGAGAAGGCAACTCAAAAAGGGGGCTTGTGTTAGAAAAAGGAGATAAATAACTGATAATTACATTGGCGCATTACTGTTAAATGTGAAAGTCAGCTCAACACTTAGTAGTGTTGCAGCCAATGAGAACCAATGAGTGGGAACCAGAGCTGCCCTGGGATCTTTCTCTCCAGCTACCCTAATGGGACACAAGGCTAAACAGCATCATGTCCACAGAAAGACTTCTTTGGTCTCCTCTTTCTTTGCTTATGCATTATAACATCAATTGTTTCAATATCATATTAAAGTCTTTATTTTGTGTCTCCATAGGTATATGTGTGCATGTGTACATAGGTGTGCACATTTGTGTGCTGTGAGGGACTGAGGAGGGTTCTGGGGCTGTCAGCGGAGGCACTATAGGCTTTGGAACAGCCAGTTTGTTGTATGCGTGCTTAAATCTGAACTGCAGGCTTCATGGTTGTCCGAGCGAGCTCTCTTAACTGCTGGGCCATCTTTCCACTCCTAATACCAGATTCCTGAGCAGAGTAAAGCAGCATGTGTTATAGTCTTACCTTAAAATTACAGCTAATAGTTTAGAGAGGGTAAACCTGTCTCCACTGTTACTCGGAAATACAGCTGCAAGAATTAAAGTAAAAAGTCCTAAAGGGAGGAAGAAAAGAACAGAAGCAGCTGGTAAGTGTACTTGCCACCCACGTTCCTAAACACCACTACCAAGGGTGGCATGAGTAAATTACATGCCTAATTTTTTTGTTTGTTTGTTTAACAGGGTTTCCCTGTGTAGCCGGGGCTGTCCTGGAACTCACTTGTAGATCAGTCTGGTCTCAAACTCTGCCTTCCGAGTGCTGGGGTTTCAGGAATGTGCCACCATGCCCTGGTACACACACCTAACTTTTAAGCTAATTGTTTTGCTATTTTCAAACAATCAATACTGCATTTACTAAAGTGGAAACGTTCAGAGGTCAGATTAAGAGCAGCCTCTAAACTAAACCGCATTTATTCCAACAGTGCAGATAAGGGTAGGCCTACTTATTTTTAAACTACTAAGTATAACGCTGACCCTACACAGGAGCTCTGCAATCTCCTCACAGTCAGTCATGCTTGTGTTCTACGCTTATTTCCACAGTTTCAAAAATACTTCCTTTATCTTCCAGATTTAGAAGGTAAGTCAATGTTAAGAATAAAACACTTAGTAAAGTACAAATTTTAGATATGAAATAAGCAATGGCATTTAGCCAAAAGAATCCAGTGAACGATCTCTGAAAAGGAGATATGCAGGATAAGGCTACCATCAGGGGAGGACAGACCTAGAAAACCTTCATACACTGTAGAATAAGAAACAGAGAAGGCCAGGCGTGGCCTGCATGCCTTTAATCCCAGCACTTGGGAGATAGAGGCCAGCCTGGCCTACTGAGTGAGTTGAAGACTAGCAAGTGCTACACAAAGAAACCCTGTCAAACAACAACAAAACAAACAAACAAACAAAAACAAATAACAAAATCCACAGGGGGCCTTGGGATGGCACACCTAGAAAATGTTCATGCATTTCAAGGCTAAAAACCCCAGAAGGCCAACAGTAAAATAGCCAGAGCTAAATAGTAAGAGTCTCAGTAACAATCCTCCCCATAAATAATAAAAATAAAAATAAATAATAAACAAATGTACAGCAAAACTAAAAACTCAGAAGATAAAATTATGTCTATATACATACAAATATCACTATAAATACATGCATCAACTCATAATGCAGATTTTGAAGATACATTTCTTACCAGAAGTTGAAGACAAAATGTTCACTATGGCAACCTGTGTGTCTGAAAGTGCTTCTTGATATGACAAGTTTGCCAAAAACCACTAAACAAAAAAAAAAAAAAAAAGTGAAACCTCATGAAAATTAGTTATACTGTCATTCCAATTTACCATTCCCTCCCCCCACCCTCACGAGCATTGTTTCTGAATGAGGCTTGGTTTTGTTTTTAAGATAAAAGGAAATCACGTGTGCATGTGTGTATCTGTGCTGGGGTATGGGGACTCGCACACAGCACCAGCTGTGGCCAGAACAGAGTGCCGGATCCCTTGAACTGGAAGCAGATGTTTGCAAGCCATCCAATGTAGGCACTGGGAGCTACACTCTAGTCTTGCAAGAGCAGTATGTGCTCTTAACCCCAAGCCATCTTACCAGTCCCCATAAGTGGTTTCAAAAGTTGTTTTGTGAGGGGAAAAAATCACATGCCCTAAAATAAGGACAAACATTAATAACTGTTCCTAAGATCTTACTATTCTATTCTTTAAAGATACTAAACAGGCAAGATATAAGTGGCATACACCTGTGACCCCAGCACTCAAAGTCAGGAATATTACAAATTCCACAACTCTGGAGCTGTGGAACTGTGCTAAGGGGACCTTGTCTCAAAAGACAATTTAAATTGCAATAGAAAAAAAGGGGGAGATGGGCTGGAGAGATGGCTCAGAGGTTAAGAGCACTAACTATTCTTCCAGAGGTCCTGAGTTCAATTCCCAGCAACCACATGGTGGCTCACAACCATCTATAATGTGATCTAATGCCCTTCTTTTTGGCCTGCAGGTGTACATGTAGGCAGAGCACTGTATATACAATAATAAATGAATAAGTCTTTTAAAAAGAAAAAAAGATAAACCAGAATTTGTCTAGCATGCATAGATCGTGGGTTCAATCCCCACCATGAACAACAGAAAATAACTAACAAACGTTAGTGAAAATAAGCACTCCGAGCTGGAGAGATGGCTTAGCAGTTAAGTGCTTTTGCTGCTCTTGTAGAGGACCTGGGTTTGCTTTCCGTTACCCACAGTGCTTTCCTTAACTATAGCTTTAGGGGAATCTGGCACTCTCTTCTGTTCTCCACAGGCATATGCACACACTGCTCACACACATACACACACACAGTTGAAAAATAAAAAAAACAGCATTCAGAGATTTTTGTATGAATGTGTATGTGAGAGTAAAAGCGAGACTGACTATTAAATCAACTTTAACATTTGTTTATTCACACACTGTTCATACTTTATTATCTAATTTAAATTCAAACTCTGACATTAAAACCTATGGGGCCTGGAGAGACAGCTTAGTGAGTGAGAGTGCTTGCCATACAACTATTTGACCTGAGTCCAGATCCCATATTCATGTAAAGAAGCCAAGCATGGCCATGCCTACCCCTGCAACAATACATTTAAAATTTACCAACTGTGTGCATGTATGGATGTGTGTATACAGGTGTTGAGTTCTAGGACCTTTTGGCTTCACATCTTTATCATGTGGAGCGCACTTTGTGTGTGTGTGTGTGTGTGTGTGTGTGTGTGTGTGTGTGTGAAAGCCAGGGGTGAACTGAAGCTGTCCTTGGGTGCTGTCCCTCATTGGTTGAGACAAGATACCTCACTGGCCTGGAACTCACTGGAACTCCTTTCTTCCCTAGCAAGGGATCACAAGTGTGTAGCATCACATGCAGCTGTTTCCATGATCCTGCAATGGACCTCAGTCCCTTGTGCTGCTCACAAGGTAAGCACTTTACCCGCTGACCTATCTCCCCAACCTTAACTTCTAATTTTTTGAAGTATGGTAAATATTTACTGAGCTTGATATTCTAATATCCCAATGTTCCAGACAGCAGCTAAAAGAAAATAAATCAAGAACCCTAGTAGCCTTACATTTCAATACTGCACTGTTGGCATATGCACCATCTTAAATACATAAGAAACAAACAAAACAGGGCGGGAAGGCTCAGCAGGTAAATCACTGCCATGCAAGCCTGACAACCTGAGTTCAATCCCCAGAAATGTGGAAGGAAATAAGTAACTTCCTCAAGTTGTCTCTGACCTCCACACATATGCTGTGGCAACCCCTCCCTCCACTCACATAATAGACATGCACAACAAAAATAAGTCTTAAAAAGACAAAAGCAAAAAACAAAAACCACCTACCACAAAGCAAAAGAAAAAGCTAATTTTTGCTACTTGGGTTGCAGTCAGTTTCCCTACAGTCCTCAGTATGGATTCTTGATCTTTCACAGCAGGATAAGACATTCGAGACAACTTGGCCTCTAGTGCATGGCTTGATGGAAGCTGTCGAATCTCCATGATATTGCTGAATCTTACACGGGACTTCTTGGGAGCTAAAATAATAAACATTATTATGTTTATTAAACATAATATTAAATGTACCATCATAGCCAACAAAAATTAAACAGTAATTTAATGATAAGCGCAGACTATTTTGTTCATGTATGATCAAAGTCAGACAATTAAAAACACTAGTTATATTATTACCTAGGGCAGCTTTTCTCAGTCAAATGAGCTAATGGGAAAAATTATTTCATCTATGCAATGTTTTAAAGAGTTTAAATTAGGGTGAGCAAAATGGTTCAGTGAGTAAGACCTACCACCAAGCCTGGTGACCTGAGTTTGATCCCCCAGAACCCACATGATGGAAAGGCAGAATTGACTCTCGTAAGTTGTATTCTGATATCTATATAGGCATGCAAAACAAATTTTAAAAGTAACTTTAGTAAGTTTAAAGAATTTAAAATTTAAAGAATTTAAAATTATTAAAATTCCAACAAAAGGTTCACAGCTATGTATATACACAGCTGCCTCGTTCAAGATTTTACTATACTTACTATTTTAGCATTTACAGTAAAACATTTGGATTATTCTTCATGGCTAGCAAAGTTGTGAGAATTATTTTCCTAGCCAAGCACTCAGAACGTTACTCTACAGTCTCATGCCTTGCAAAAGAAGTAAAAGATGAACACTGTGCCGTACGCTGTGGCTGACATTCTGAAAGAAACTCACAGAGCCAGATGGTGATGGCACACGCCTTTAATCCCAGCACTCAGGACACAGAAGAAGGTGAATTTCTGAGTTCAAGTCTAGCCTGGTCTACAGAGTAACTTCCAGGACAGCCAAGGTTACACAAAGAACCCTGTTCTGAAAACAAAACAACCCCCCCCAAACACACAAAAAAACTTCACACAACTAGCAAAATTCTTGAAATTTTTGTAGTATATTTGGGTATTTGAGGACATGTTTATGAAAATATTGCTCATTTAAATGAGTAAATAGAAAACATATACATACATAGTTGGAACTGTGACTCTATTGAGAGTACTTGACTGGCTGGACTCCTGGGTCCTACTCCGCAGTACTGACTAAACCAACCATGACAGTACATGTCTATAATTCCCAGCCTTCAGGATGCAGAGATAGGGGGACCAGAAGTTCAAGGTCATCCCTGGCACATAGTAAAGTTGAGGCCAGCCTAGGCTACATGAGATCTTGTCTCAAAGAAACATGAACAAATAAAATTATATATGTATATTCATATGAATAATATATATGTTCATATGAACATATATTCATTTATATGTGATGATGATAAAACTATGGATCTTCCTGGTATTTTCAAAGTATTTTCAGTTAAATTAATACAGGAATTATATTTTATCTGATTCAAATCCAGTTAAATTTCAGAAGACTGAGGCCATGTCAAACCCCATACAAGTCAAGACACTACATGAACCCTGTGAGCCCACAGTGGCTTAGAGGAAGCTAAATTTCCATTCACGCTCAAGCATGGAACCCTCAGCTTGACTCACTTTTTTCGGTCCCACTATTTGTGTTCTCGAGCTTCTCACTTGGAAGATCATGAAACTTCACAGGAACATACAGAGGTTCACTCTGGAACACATGCAAATAGAAACAAACATAAGCAGCAGAAGCCAACGTCATCTATTAGGCATGTCAACACAAGAAGTGTGACAACATGGCTGCTCCCCAGCACACCTGTCTAGTCAGCACCACTTTCCCCAAAGACTTGGAAAGGAAACGCAACCAGTCCACACAGGTACAAGGACACAAGACACATTTTAAAGTAGAAATATCAGTTATGAGATGGCTCAATAGGCCAAAGCGCTTTCTGTGTAAACCTGACAACCTGCGCTCAATCCCTGAAACCCACAGTGGAAGAAAAGAACCTCCCCATGCCCTCAATTGATGATAATTAATAAAATAAAATAACATGTAAAGTTTGGAAATGAAAAATGGTATCTTGGGCACATTCTGAGGACTAATACCTTATATCATAAAAGCAAGCCTCTCTTAGGCAACAGACAATGCTGCGCCTCTTTTCATTCTCCACATATGCACACAGGCCACAGTGTGCTGGAGGAGCTGCACACATGACCTCCCTGCTGCCTGGGTGGCTGGGGCATAAGGACTGTGGAGCCAGCCCATGTAACAGCCCTTCACACACACACACACACACACACACACACACACACCAGGACAGAACCCTCTGAGCACTTCCTAAATGGGCACTGTTCTAAGTCCTATGAATAACAGCGAGTAATGGAAGCTCTTCCCTGTATTCATGCAGTCTAATGAGGAAGGTGTTGAGGCCTGCTCCTTTTGACATAGCTGCAGCCATTTCTGTATTCAACTTCCATTTTGTTTATAAGGTGAAATTTAGTTCAATTTTTTTTTTTTTTTAACATTTCAACTCTGTATAGCTGACACTAACATTCCCTGCCAGAGGGTCAGGTTAACCTTCACTAGATGATTCAATGGTGCCACAATTCATACTCTGTTATCTACACTATGGCTACCCTCTGGCTGCACTCTTGTTATCTACCTACTTGGTCACACCTTAGATGTCCTCTGAAAGACCCTACCCACCACCTCACTTGGGACCAATCAGCTTAAAGGTTAGCTGATAATACTTTGAATAGTTAGCCAAAAATACAATATTGCTTTGAACACTAGCCAAAATGTGCTACTGCCCCTCACCTTGTCCTTTACATTTGGTTTCTCTATAAAAGGACTTCCCTGAAAGCAGGTCCATGTCACAGTTAAGCTCCTTTCTATGGCCCTAATAGCAATCAGCTTGGAAAAGATGTTCAATAAACCATCAATATCTCACTGAGATTGGTGCTTGAATGGTTTGTGTGGCAATTTTTGTACTACAACAGAAGGCAGTTAAGGGACAGATAATCAAACATATAGTAGATACATATTTGTCAAATTGTTTTACTAGACCTAAGATTCAAGAAAAAAAATGTTGAGGGGGGGGATAGGGGTACAAGAAGTACATGTCTATTTGAGTACAGGTATGGGGGCCAGAGATCAATTGCCATTGCTGCTTTTCAGGAGCTGGCCACATGATTTTTTTGAAACTCTCTCTCATCTGTTAGGCTGGCTGGCCACTGAGCCCCAGCGTTCTTCCTGCACTCTCCCCTCAGTGCTGGGATTACAAATTCCTGCCACCACACCTAGCTTTTTATGTAGGCTGTGAAGACTGAACTCAGGTGTTCATGTTGGTGTGGCAAGGACTGTACCAACTGAGCTACCATCTGAATCCCAAACCAACAAGTCTTGAAAACAGTTAAATGAGTGAAGAAAGGTGGGGGGAGGGGGAAGAAGGAATGTTGACTAGTTCTTTCTATTCACACAACATATCTAAAATTTCTTTCTCATTAGTCCCCAAAATAAATTTAGAACTCAGATATTTTAGAGGAACTGTCCTCGAAACAGAGCTACAAAAACAACTAAGCAACAAACAAAACTTTGCTCCAAGACCCAAATGCCTTGGCATTTTTACAAATGTTCTTATTTAAAGCATAATTCCCCCCAAACTTCCTTTTTTTCAGATAAAATTTATAAAAATTTCTTTGATCTCCCTTTTAACTCCTGGCACAGAACAATGACAACACAACATATTCAGAAAGCAAAATATATTTAGTAAACTAAGTCAATGAGATCTAAAAATTGACATGGTCTTTTTGCCACATGTAACTTTTGTTTGTTTGTTTTTGTTTTTCAATACAGGCTCTGTGTAATAGAGCCCTGGCTGTCCTAGACTTGCTTTGTAGATCAGGCTGGCCTTGAACTCACAGAGATCCACCTGTCTCTGCCCCCCAAGAGCTGGGATTAAAGGTGTGCACCACCATACCCAGTACCACATGTAACATTTGGCCTAGACAAATTTGACTTATCTAGTCTAGAGACAAAAGCAAAAGCCATTAGAGTAGTCAGTGCCTTGTACCCTGAACAAGACAGACAATTTTACATTATCTCGTTGATGCTTAAAATCTCAGAGAACAAACAGCTTTTTCTCCATGTCTTATAGTTTTCACACTGACACACAATGTAGCTGAAAACTCAGGTAAACAAACACCAACAATAACAGAAGGACAATATATTTAAAAAGTTGTATTAGAAGGACCAGAGAGATAGCTCAGCAAGTAAAGGCCCTTTTCAAACAAGCCTGACGACCTGAGTTTGATCCTCAAAACTCAGATGACGAAAAATAAACGATTCCTAAAAGTCATCTTCTGACCTCCACACAAACATACGGCATATATATGCACATAAAGACACAGACAAAATACCTACATAAATGTTAAAAACAAGCAAATAAACAAGTAGTGTATAATAAGTGAATGAACAGTTGCCTGTTCGCAATGTCAAGCACCAATTCTTGTTTCCAAATGGTAATAATACTGAGCATTAAGTTGAAAGTTAGTAGAGACACAGACCTGGCCTGGCTTTATTATTTTCCTTCTGTAATGAGATCCACCCCCCACCTCCTCAGAGGCAGCTGACCTGCTTACCCCTAGGCCCTCAGTTTCCCTCAGAAAAGGAAGTGTCCAAGCGATTCTCTCAGAGAGCACACAATACTGAGCTGTGTCTCTCACATAGGTAGGGTGTAATCAGGCTGTCTGGGCTCTTCCTGCTATGGCTGAACGAGAAAGGCAGCACTTACCAAAGAACTACTCACACTTGTATCTGTTGTGCAAGCAGCAAAGTAACCTTCAGCATCTGTAAACTAAATTCGGAGAACAGGACATCAAATCATGGAAACGGATCATCACACCCAACTCCTCAGACAAACAAGAGTGCAGAATAAACTGATGCAGCTGCCCATTGTTCTCAACAACAGCAGCCACTGACAAGGGTGCAGCTATGCACAGTAGAGCTCATCATCCTGTCTGTCCTGATGAAGAAAATAAGGCTGGCTATTTCATCAAAGTAGCAGAGCCTACTTAAAACCTCAGAGAGTCACTTAAGGCTAAAGCTCAAGTCCTTTCATTACACTACTGAAATATTTCAGTCATGCAGAGAAAGATGGGTGAGCTAGTAAAAGAAGACAGCAACCCTTCAGGATTGTCATGAGACTGGTGCTCAACACTGAGAAGAGCTCAGGGAGTGGCCCACACTCTAGGAGCTACTTAATACTGTGAAAGTATGATTCCACTTCATAACCCCTACTACTCTACCAAGAAAGTCCTATTTAAACCCACACGAACTAACAGAAACAAACAGAAAATTAGATCATGGTTACCAGGGCCTAGGGAAGGCAAGACCAGGAATGTTCTTCTCTTTGCTGTGTTCTTTTGTTTGTTAGGTGTTTTTTGTTTTTGTTTTTTGAGACAAGGTTTCTCTGTGTAGCCCTGGCTGTCCTGGACTCACTTTGTAGACCAGGCTGGCCTCGAACTCACATTGTTCCACCTGCCTCTGCCTCCTGAGTGCTGGGATTAAAGGCATGTGCCACCACTGCCTGGCCTCTCTTTGCTGTGTTCTAATCAAACTTGATTTAGAAGAATATTTGAGAGGTTAAAGGCTCTTGTTTAATGAGCATTGAGTTTCTGTTTGGAATAATATAAAATCCTAGAGATTGACAGTATACAGCAAAGCAAATGCAATTAGTGCCACTAAACTGTACTTTAAAAAAAAATGACCCAAATGATAAATTTGATATTACATCTATTTTGCAATAATAAAAAGAGAAGGAGATAGCTAAAATTTGATGTTATGTATATTTACTACAGGTATAGAAAAAGAAAAATAATTTTTTAAAGAATGAATAGAAATAACAGTTTTATACCCTTCCTTTTTAAAAACATAAGGTATCTAGTACATGGGAGATAAGTTGCTACATAACTACCATATTTATCAACACTGTGAATGAGCACCTTATAAAACATCAATAAAATTATTTCATTTGATTAGCCACATACCTGACATCTTGAAATAAAAAACTTTCATTTAATGTAAGAACTGAATTACTTCTTTCTACAGTTAACTTTATAGATAATTGCATGATTCATTCAATCTGAAAATGACTAAAGACATCAGATAGTGTTCTTATGCCTTTTCTTCATCCTCTCCATAGAAGTTGGTGTGGGCTACTTCAGCAGTAATGACTGCTGAAAGGTATTAGAAGAAAAGAGACAGAAAGTATCGTACACTTTTGATTCCTCACAAGATACTCAGCTGACAAGCTGGAAGAATATATTTATTTTTTTAGAAATGAGCTAAAGAGGTAAGTCACTGCTTAAAATTGTTTGTTCCCGAACCAGGATAGGAGATCATATCTGAGAGCCCATTAACAAGCAAGGGCTTGTTAACTCGAGCTCTGTGGAACTGGATACTGATTCTGGCCTCTATACATGCACACCTGCCTGCACACACACCTCTCTCCCTTCCCCCCACACACAAATAAATGAAATAAATCTTAAAAATAAAATAAAATTTTGCTCACAAACACTTTTTGTTTGTTGTTTTTGGTTGGTTGGTTGGTTTGGGGTCTTTATTTTTGTTCTGTTTTGTTTTTTGAGACAAGGTTTCTCTGTGTAGCCCTTGCTGTCCTAGAAATTCCTGTGTAGACCAAGCTGGACTCAAACTCAGAAATCTGACTGCCTCTGCCTCCTGAGTGCTGGGATTAAAGATGTGTGCCACCGCAGTCCAACTTTTTCTATATTCTACCATCACATACTCAAGTGAACAACTTAAAAAAAAAATCTGTCGTTAAGGAAACTGATACACCACTAAACTTTGAAAAAATAATAATTAATAGACAAAATGTGAAACTTACAAAAGCAGCAGGCTTTCCTCGAAATCCTCTGGTACACTGTTGCCTCCACGGCTTCCAAATAATGAAGCCCAAAAGGTACAGGACAAACATGGAGGTTTTCGCAAAGGTGCTGAAGAATGGCTTGTTGTACTGCGTGAAGACATACTGTAGAGGAAATGTTACACACACAGCCTTGAGAGGTTAAAAATCTCTCTGCCCATCCCCATCTTGTCAGCTTTAGCTCTTTAGAAGGCCATGTTGCATAGGAAAGACCAAAGAGATAAAAATACTTTAAATTCATCTCTGAACACTGTGTGTAATATCGTCAAATGAGCAACAGCAACCATATAAAAAAGATGAGTGGGGGGTAATTTCAATACGTCTACCGAAAACATTATGCAAAAATATCTGTATTAGGGGCTAAAGAAAACTAAAGCAGTCGTCTGTGCTCTTGAGGAGACACTTACACGAAGATAGGTGCTAAGCACCACACAGGTGTAGGGTTATATAAGTTTCCCAAGAGGTGTGTTCTCTATCTATCTATCTATCTATCTATCTATCTATCTATCTATCTATCT
>OU015747.1:82626489-82663110 GCA_907169655.1 Acomys percivali | reverse complement strand
TGTGTGTGTGTGTGTGTGTGTGTGTGTGTGTGTGTGTGTGTGTGTGTCCTTGATCTATCAAGAAAAATGTGAGTATGAACTGGTTATCATGTGATTTTAATGAATGTTAGTTAATTTTGTTAGATACATTAATAGCACTGGTTATGTTTTTTAAATAAAAGCAATGTGTTGGGGCTGGAGAGATGGCTCAGAGGTTAAGAGCACTGTCTGCTCTTCCAGAGGTCCTGAGTTCAATTCCCAGCAACCACATGGTGGCTCACAACCATCTATAATGAGATCTGCTGTCCTCTTCTGCAGGTGTACATGCAGGCAGAACACTGTATAGATAATAATAAATAAATAAATCTTTTTTTTAAAAAAAAATCAATGTGATTTTCAGTGTGAGATAAATAGAAATTATATACTGAGAATTTTCAAAAAATACTCCAGGAAATGTGTTATGAACATAGTTGATGGGATTAGAAAGACTAATGGCTGTTAAAGTGATGAGTCATGGGGATTTCTTACACCATTTTAGGCTCTCCTTTTTAATGTGTATGTGCCTCTAGTGTGTCTGTGGTGTGCGTATGTGTCATGAGTGTTTGTGTGTGGACAGGTGTCTGCATAGATGTCTAAAGCAGACATTAGGTATCTTTCTCCATTCCTGTCTATTTATTGAACCTGTAACTTGCCAATTCCAGCTAGTCTACCTAGTGAGCATGGCCCTGAGGTCCTGGGCCTCTGGCTCCTAAGTGCTAGAATTACAGGAGGCCACCAGGCCTACCTAGTGTTTATATAGGCTCCAGTGATCCAAACTCTAGTCCTGCTGTTTATGGAATAAACACTTTGTCTCCAAAGTCTGACATGCTTACCTGGCTGAAGATTTAAACCTGCTACATATGATCTAACATAACAGAATTATAAGCCTTTTTTCACTAAATCATTAAAAAATGATTTCTAGCTTTAACGAGGTATAACTGACAAATGAAAACCACAGTGTGTACAGTGTGGCACTCACACAGTACCAGCACTTAAAGGAAATTTCCTGGGCTACACTGTGATTTCCAGACCAACATGCATGACACAGGGAGAACCTGTCAAAAAAAAATACTAAAAACTGAATAAATAAAAACCATCCTAAAATATATTTTCTGTATACAATTTATAGGTTCAATACATGCACAGATTGTGAAATAACTGTAGATGTAAATTGGTGGAACTTTTTTAACCTTTAGATATAGATTGCTAAAATATAATTTAATCAAGTGCTTTCTTGTTCTAAATCCTTCCTTTTGGTGGGGGTGGGCCCAGAGTCAGAGTCTCATGTGAGCCAGAACTCACTATATAGACCAAGCTGGCCTGGCCTGGGAACTCACAGAGATCTACCAGTCTCTGCCTCCTGAGTGCTGGGATTTAAAAGCATGTTCCACCATGCCAAGCCATGTTCTAAAGCTTATTATCTGATTTAAAAAAAAATCATTTAATGCTGAAAAATCTAAAAGTTAGGTTTCTCTGAAGCAAAACTATGGAATGTTAATCTAAAAGATTACAAGAGTTTTCAAGTAAAAATCAAAGTGTCTGTGGTGTTCCAGAGCCTAATCCCAGAAGGGCAAATTATATTTACTTACAAGATATAAACTTAACTATTTACTTAGCTGTGATGTGAGATCTAGCACATCAAATGGCCTGTTCTGACATTTAAATCCATTTTATAAACATAAGTTTCCTCTTGGCATATTTCCTTATGACTGCAATATGTGAGCCCTTTGTGATTAGGTCGGAAATAAAGGTTGTGGTAGTGAGATGGCTCATGGGTAATGGCCCTGGCTGCCAATCCTAACGGCATGAACTTGATCCCCAGACCCACACAGAGGAAGGGGAGAGTGACTTCCACAAGTTGTCCTCTGATTTCCACATGGGTGTCATGGCATGGGACAGGGACGGGAGCACACACACTCTAGATAGTAGATGTATTAAAAAACTATAAACAACAAATTGTTGTCTTCTTACAAAGATCATCAACCAAACAGAAGTATACAAATACCAAGTAAAATTAGCTTATAATATCAAAGTAGCACACTACTACCAAGGAGACATCAAGTAACAAAAAGCTTAACTGAAGCCAATCACACACTGTGAGTTTCATAAAAACCTGTGAACAAGCAAACACATAAATGTGGATTGACCAATGTATGCATGTGGGAAGCAGTGACTTGCACATGAAAAATCTGATGACTCATGTTTACTTTTCCAAGAACACCTGCTTTTTCAAATTTATTCGTGTATACAAGCTCTCCACTAAGCTGTACAGCCAGACCTTTACTTTTTACTGGTTGGTAAAAGACTGTACTTCAATGTTTGTTCACTAAAAAGTAGTATTCATGAAGAGAAGAAATAAATTCAATTTTTATTTTTAAAAAAACCACCTTTACATAGTAAGAAAACATATTCTGAGTAATGTTACGTACAAATGTATGAGAACGGTATGTAGGACTGTAGAAATTGCTCCATGGTTCAAAAAGCTTACTGCTCCTTAGGAGTCCAGTCCCAGCACCCATGTTGGGCAGCTCACAATTGCACCTGAGTTCCAGGGACTCAGATGCCCCCTTCTGGCCTACATATGCATGTGCATACGCACACACACACACACACACACACACACACACACACACACACACCTTTTGTAACTTCAGGAAACAAAGAGCATCATCTCAATTTTCACCTAAAATGACACTAATTCAGTCCCAAAGAAAAGCCAAGAATTCAACAGTACTTAAGACGCTGATGTTAGAAGCGTGAAACACTGACTGAGAAAGTACAGGTTGACACTAAATGGTATAGTATGGTATTGTGAAATACTATAGGTCAACATTAACTCTACCGCAATGCAACACCATTGGTGGGGAAATACATACCGAGGTGAGTTCTGAGGACGCCACCCAGATCACATCAACCAACAGGAGAATTACTATCCCCAGGGCCATTCGCCTGCGCTGACTGAAGCCGCTGCTCTGGGAATTCACACGGTTCATGATAAACACACAAACCATATGCAGTCTGTTAATTTAGAAAACGGAGAGCTCATCAGAGTGTCTTTTAAAAGGGCCGCGGAAAAGTCAGAAAACCGGTACAAGAAAACAGGAGACATTTGCTAGTCTGTGCCCAGGGTAAAATGTAGAATTTACCTTGCTGCCAGGGCTTCTCTGAGATCCTCCAGTGCAATGCCTGCAAACCTGGCAGACCTCAGCCTAAATGGTGGCGAAGAACTCAGAGCACCTAAAACGACATCACAGAAACTATGCTCAGGAAAATTTCAAGTGTAAGACTGCATCTTTTTTTACTCTTCACCTTCAAAGGCTACCAAAGTGTGCTCAGCATAAGCCACAGTGGCCTGCACCTGTAGCTCGGTAGTAGAGTGCTTGCCTAGCATGCATGACTTCCTGGGTTCCATCTCACCCACACCCCAAACAGGGCACAGTGGCACTTGCCCATAATCGTGGCACTTGGGAAGTCGGGGGGGGGGGTAATGGGGGAGGGGGACAGGAGAATCAGAAGTTCAAGGTCAGTCGGAATACACGTGAGTTCAAGGCCAGCATGGGCAACATGAAACCACATCACAAAATAACAACAAACAAACAAACAAATAAACACCCAGGCTGGGAGTGTAGCTCAACTGGTAGAGCATGCTTATAGCCCTGAGTTCATTAGCAACACTACATAAGCCAGGTATGGCGGTGCATACCCATAAAGTAGGAAGGTAGGTTCAGTTACCCTTGGCTACAAAATGAGTTTAAGGCCAGTCTTGGATACATTAAACTTGCCCCCTACCTGACATCCCTCCAAAAAAGAAAAGAAAGAAAGAGATTATAGTCAAGGAGGTCCTGGGTAACCAGATGGGTAAAAAAAAGCAACATTCAACATATGGCGCATTAAAGAGTGCCATAAACAGATCCTCGAAGTCTCGTAAACACAACTCTGCGGACTCTGCTTTCAGGACACCTTCCCCCTGGCAGTCTAGATACCACACGCAGGCGCGTGGATGAGAAAGTGTCCTTATCCCCCCCCCCCCATCTCCAGTGGATTCAGCTCGCTGACAGGAAGTGATGTGCGAGGTTCCACTCACCTCACGTGAGGACGCTGATCCTCCTCGCTCCCCACCCACCCAGACACTACTCCCCAGCTGCAGTCTGAGAGGACAGACAGAAAACAGCTGGGACAGGGAAGCCTCCCCTTTGGGGAGGAAAACCAAGCGTGTCGCCTCGTGAGGGGCGCGAGGACTCTGACAGGTCCTCCACGGCCGGCCGCGGACACCGACCCACCGCCTACCTGGCCTTCCTGCCCCTCGATGGAGTCGTGGCGGCACCATGAGCGGCCCTCGCCAGGCCCGCCGCCCAGCTCGGCCGCCTCACACCGCACACGCAGACCCCAGCATCGCGCCTCGCGCGCGCGCAGCAAGCCCAACTTCAGAAGCCGTGCTGGCCCCTCGGCGCCCGGGACGCGGGCTGTCAGTCCGGCCAGCCCTGGGCACCGACGGAGGGGAATGACCCGGGCCACCGAACGGTGCGCTAGCAGCGAAAGTCCAGGAGGCCCGGATCGCAGCCGCGGCCCAGGCCCCGCCCCCGGCTGGTCAGCCAGCCAGGCCACGCCCATTGCTGGCCAAACAAGCCCCGCCCACCGCTGGCCGGCCAGCGGGCCCCGCCCCCTGCTTGTCATCTAGCCAGTCCCCCCCGCCCCCGAGACCCACTCCCACCAGTCAGCTAGGCTATTCTGCGAGAAGATCAACCAGTCAAGCTCCGCCCCTGGACTGCGAACCTGGCCGCTGGTCCCGGCAGAGAGGCACCGCTCCAGGCCCCCTGGACTCCATCTTGCAGATTCTAGGCCCCCAGCTTGCCCACCAACCAGGCGACGCCCTCGCCATAACTCAGTGAGTGAACCAGGCAAGCTCCACCGTCAGTTCGTCCATCCCGGCCCCTCCCATGGTTGACTAGCCCTACCCTAGGCCTAGGTGGGTCAGCCTAAGGCCCCGCCCCCCAGTCAGGCCCCGCCCCGGTCCAGTGAGCTTCTGCGGCCCCGCCCCCTGGCCCCAGGACTGCCAGCGCAGGGGTTACGTCACGCTGGGCGCGACTTCAGACCTGCGGAAGGCTCTTTTCCAGGATGACGTTGCGGTAGTGTGGATTCCAACTGCTAAGCAGCCTTCTGGCTTAGAGACGTGCTGGTGACGCGAAGGAAAAGAGATGGGAGGAGAGCGGAGGGAAGCGGGCGGGCGGGGTTGTCTAGCGGAGAGTCCAGCCCTGGCAAGGCGGCCAGACATCCCCACAGCCCCACCCTCAAGCAAAGACTGGCCGCACCGTTTCCTCCAAAGTTTAGGCAGCTTATTCCAGTAGCCCTTTCTAAAAACGACAGGCGAGTGGCTTGGCGGGCCGTGGATTCCTGGATCATTTTTGACCGACCTTAAACTAGGTCTTCATTCTTGGTGTTCGAAGTTGTGTAAGCCAATTTATTCATCTCTCTGGCCCTCACTTTCTTTATTTAAGAAAAAAAAAAAAAAAGCACAGGATCATTTCAGTGCCTCGGGTGTGTGTTTACAACCGTTCTACACATGCTATCAAATAGAATGGAATCAAATCAGCCTGTGACATAGGAAGACCTCCACAGATGCTACCCTGATTGAAGTATAACTTTTTGGTTTGGTTTGGTTTGGTTGTGGGTTTTTGTTTGAGACAGGGTTGTTCTGTATGTAGCCCTGGCTGTCCTGGACTTGCTTTGTAGACCAAGCTGGCTTTCAACTCACAGTGATCTGCCTGCCTCTGCCTCCCTGAGTCCTAGGACTAAAGGTGTGTGCCATCATGCCCCGCTTTTGTTTTTATTTTTAAGTATCTTGAAGCTCCCATAAAATAGAAAAGTTGGCCAGCAACCTGATTTATATTTAGAAAACAAACAGGAGACGTAAAGCTTCTATAAACAGAATTGTATTGTTAGCATTTTTATCAAATGAGGCAAAGAAATAAAATTTCTTGCTCATGGAATCACAATGTGGTTCATCCTTTCTCGTTTAACTTTTTGTCTACATAGTCTACTGACTAAAAATAAGATGAACATTTTGTGATCTCGTCAGATTCTAATAAACTGGCATTGAACACTTCAGTTATTGAGAAGCCCACTGCTGGGGCAGGAAAGATAACTCAGTGGGCAAATGTCCTTGCTGTGCAAGCATTAGGTCCCGAGTTCAGATCCCTAGTACCATTGTAAAAAGCTGGGCTTGGTCATGTGCACATTTGTAGCTACAGCACAATGGGAGACATAGACTGCTTACTGGTTGCCAGACACTTCAGATTCAGTAAGAGATTCTTCTCAGTGGAGTAAGCTGGAGAGAGACAGAGTAGTGTGCCTAATGCTCTCTGGCCTCTGTAATGTACACTCCTGTATACAAATACAGATCTTGGCCTTTCAGGTAAGATCAAGCAATTAAGCATACTGTCTGTTCTTACCTATTTAAAATCTAATCCAGGCTCAGACGGTTGTGGTGGCGCACACCTTTTGATCCCAGCACTCAGGAGGCAGAGGCAGGCGGATTGCTGTAAGTTTGAGGCCTGGTCTACAAAGTGAGTCCAAGACAGCCGAGGTTGACACAGTGAAATCTTGTCTTGAAAAAACAAAAACACAAATTCTAATCCATCCTCTTTCCAAGAACAATATAGTAAATAGACCTTGGGAGCAAGAAGATAGAACATGAGCTGTTTCAACATCAACTCCACACGAGGAATGTTTGCTTTTTGAGGGTTCTTAAAGGAAGGGGAGCTTATTCAGGGTAGGAAAAAAACCCTACAGCTATGGCATATACTTGAAATTACTATGCTACACATTTGGGATTTGGCTGTAGACATAAATCCTGTTATTTCAGCCCTAGTTATTCTCTCTCATTAACATTCTTTAGGAGTCATAGTATGCTCTTTTTTTTGTTGCATATGTGATATAGTTTTTTAAAAAAAAAAGCATGGCAAATCAATCTCAGAATCAAAGAGTCAAGGCTACACATAGTGGTACATGCTTTTAATCCCAGCCCTTTAATTTCTTGGACAGCCCGGTGAGTTAATAGGAAAGGTAGAGCTACATAGTAAGACTTTTTCTCTTTTTCTAAAATTTATTATAATTGATGTATTCACTTTACATCGTGATTGTAGCCCCTCCCTCCTCCCAGTCCCTTCCTTCTACCCTCTCCCTTCAGAAAAGGGGATACCACCCCCCTACCAGTCCACCTCAGCTCATCAAGTCACATACGCCACTAAAGCCAGGCAAGGTGGCCCGGTTAAGGTGAAGTGATTGAAAGCAGACAACAGAGTCTAGTCATAGACAGCATCTGCTCAACTTAACAGAGGAACCACATGAAGATCAAACTGCCCATCAGTTACATCTGTATAGCAGGGTCCAGTCCATGCATGCTCTTTGGTGCTTCCATCTCTGTAAGCCCCCATGGGTCTAGGTTAGTTGGCTCTTTTGGTCTTTTTGCAGCGTTTTTGTCCCCTCTGGGTCCTTCTATCCTTCCCTCCCACCCTTCCACAGGACTCCCTGAGCTCACCTAATGCTTGGCTGTGAGTCTCAGCATCTGATTCAATCTGCTGCTTGGGAGGGGTGGTGTCTCTCCCAGGACAGTTATGCTAGGCTTCTGTATGTAAACATAGCAGAGTATTGCTAATGGTGTCAGGGGTTGGCTCTCTCCCAGAGGGTGGGTCTCAGGTTGGGCCAAGCATTGGTTGGTCATTCCCTCAGTCTCTACTCATCTTTATCTCTGCATATCTTGTAGGTAGGGTAAATTTTGGTTTGAAGGTTTTGTAGGTGGAATAGTGTTCCCCTCTCACCACTATAGGTCCTGCCTGGCTAGAAGGTGGCTTCCTCAGTCTCCTCTCCCCAGCTGCTAGAGACATCCCTAAACCCTCTCTGTAGCCTACCCTGTCACGGGTCTCCAACTTGTCTCAGTGTTGGAGGCTGCCCTTGTTTAGGGGGAAGGATAGGAGAATCAAGAAAAGTGGGTTCTAGGTTTTTTTCTTTTTGGAGACAGCATCTCACATGAGAGCCCTGGCTGACCTGGAAGACACTGGGTAGACCAGGTTAGGCTTGAAACCACAGAGAGATCTGCCTGCCTCTGTCTCCTGAATGCTGGGGTCAAATATGTGCACTACCACCCCTAGCACATGAGTTCTAGTTCTGAAAATCTGTTAGAGAATCTTGCAGATTATCAACACCGTGCTTTAGTTTCTCCATCCATGAATATGGGTTTCTTACAAAGACAGTGTGTGTGTGCAAGTTACTGATATGACAGTGTAATTCCAGAGCACCTGCTAAAGGGCAGTGGTGCCATTGTTCATATGTGGGATAAAAATCATTCTCAGTAGATTATGTTCATATACTCTCAAAATTAATTTAACTATTCCAGTAATATTTTCCCCTAGCTATCTGAGAGAAATTCCCCAAGACTGCTTCATAAAACCTGGCTGACCTGGCTACATTTTTTTTTTTTGGTCAACTTGATAGAAGCCAGGATCATCTGGGAAGAGGGAGCTGGGAAAATGCTTCTATCAGATTGGCCCATAGGGGATGTTCCTGACTGATGTGGGAGGGCACTACCCACTGGGAGTGGTGCCAGTCCTGCAGCATGTGGTCCTTGGTTCTATAAGAAAATAAGCTGAGGAAGTAATGAGGAGTAAGCCAGTAAGCAGTGCTCCTTCATGGCCTCTGCTTCAGTTCCTGCTCTGGGTTCCTGCCCTGCTTGAGTTCCTGTTTGGGCCTCCCTCAGTGATGGACTGCAAACTAGGCATATAAGCCACATAAATCCTTTCCTCCCCCAAGTTGCTCTTGGTCATGGTCCTTATCACAGGAGTAGAAACATGACTAGAACACAGGCCCTGCTATGGTTTCTGTGCTACAGCACCAACCTGACTGTTGACTAGTTTTATGTTAATACAAGGTCAAGTCACCTGACAGGTGGAAACATTAATTGAGAAAATGTCTCCATAATATTGGGCTGCAGTCAAGACTGCAAAGTATTATCTTTCACTTAGTGACTTATGTGGGATGGCCCAGACTATAGTGCATGGCGCATCCTTGTATTAGTGGTCCTGTGTGCTAGAAGAAAGCCTTCTCAGCAAGCAGGTAAGCATCGCTTCCCCATGCACTCTGCTTCAGTTCCTGCCTCCAGGTCCCTGTCCTGCTTGAGTTCCTGCCCTAACTTCCTTCCATGACAAGCTGTAATATGGGTCCTTTGATGATGAACCACGATATGGGTCATGGCATTTTATCACAGCAATAGCAATCCTAAGTAAGACACTGACCAACTCAGGCATTCCTTTCATTTTTGCCCCACTTACATATAGCTATATGCCTTACTCAGATTAAATCCGCAAGCCCTTCAAGGCCTTCCTTGGAAAACAACTGTCTGTTGTCTGGTGTGGTAGCTTCAAGTCTTGTTTGTTTGTTTGCTTCTCCTCAAAGAATTAGGGATTGAACATAGAGCTCTCATATGCTAGGCAAGGTCACAACCATCTCTAATATCCGCTTATGGCTGGTCTCAAACTCCTAGATTTAAGTGACCTTCGTGCTATAGAGTAACTGGACCCACCATGCACATACCACCATTAAGAGCTACATCTCTTAATTATATGGGAGATATGTCTTTAAAACGTGAGTCATTGCTGTGTCCTCCCCTCCAAATCCCAATGGTATGCTTTCAAATATTAATTCTACAGCAATGAAGATCTTTGTTCTGTCCTCCACTGTGCACAATAGCACCAGTTACTCACTGGTCGTCAATATTTCTTAAATGAACTTGTGCATCCTACTGCCTCTTGATCATTTCAGTATAAAGAATTCCTTCTTGTCTCCATTCCTATCAGCTTGTAGCTCTTTTCCTACTTTCACAGGCTTGATCTTTTTATTAATTTCCTTTTACTCTTTAAAGTTGATACCTATAAAAAGCCAGTTGAAATCTATTATAATCTGATATATGTGTGTGTGTATATATTCATTCCACTAGGTATTGAGTGTGACACCTTTCAAAGTATCTCAAGAAATACAGTCTAGAAAATGCAATTCTCTCAAATATTTGGGTCATAATGTAAAATCAAATACATGTGTGTCTAGCCTAGTTCCCTACTGATGGTCCAGTGTACCAGTTTCAAAGGCTACAATTTAAGTTCAAGGCCTAAGAAATTATAAGTGATTTTGTCCTGAGACATTAGGTCTCTAAGTTGACAGTTGAACCCTACTTTTGAGTCCATGAATCCCAAAAATGAGAGCAAATTAAGAGAGCAAATGCAAAGGAGCAGAGGTATTGGCAGTCCTTGTGTCTATAGGTTACATGCCATGGATTTAATGAGCTGCAGATAGAAAATGATCAGAAAAAAAATGCACCTGTATTGAACATGTGAAGAATTTCTCTTCATTCTACCTTAATCAATATGGAATAAAAACTGTTTATATTGCTAGAAGATAGGTTAGTGGGCAAAAATACTTGGTATGCAAGCACAAGGAGCCAAGTTCTATCCCCAAGAGTCCACATTTAAAAAAGAAAAGGCTAAGGGTAGTGGCACACGTATAATCCTAGTGCTGGGGCGGCAGAGACAGGCAGATCTCTGTGGTTCTCTGGCCACCGATCATAACCCATTTGGCATGTTCCAGGCCATTAAAAGACCCTGTGCCAAAAAATTGAATGGGGAGCTGGAAAGGTGGCTTGGAAGCACTCATTGCTTTCACAGAGGACCTTGGTTCAAATTCCCAGCACTCACATGCAGCTCACAACTGTCTATAGCTCCAATTTCAGGGGATGATCCAACACCCTTTTCTGACATCTGTAGATACTAGGCATGCACTTGGTATTTATACATTCATACAGGCAAAATGCTCTATACACATAAAATAAAAGGATTGTACCTGGGAAACAAGAGCCAAAGTTCTCCTTTGACTTCTAGGTGCACACAAAACACACACACACACACACACACACACACACACACACACACACAGAGAGAGAGAGAGAGAGAGAGAGAGAGAGAGAGAGAGAGAGAGAGATATGACTATGTGTTTGTGTATTCATTACCTGCACAAACAGAGAAAAACTACGCAGCATTATTTTGCACCAGGTACTATAAATAATAGAAAAATATTTAAAGAAGATGAAGGCAATATATGTGAACTTTATGCAAATACTATATCATTTTATGTGTGTGGCTTGAGTATCCTTAGAGTTTGATGGCTGACTGGGATCTTGGGAACCACAGCCCCAGGAATGCAAAGAGACCCACCTGTATTTAGGCTTGAGGCCGCCATTCAGACAGCCAGCATCACTTGTATTTGGCAGTGACACAAAGGAAGCAAGGCAGTAAGAAAGCTTTTAGTAGGGCTGGGAAAAGATACAGGTATGCCCTCTAAACCTGGAAAGCCATTAGTAGATATAAGTTGGACGCCAGTTAATTAAAAGTAAGCGTACAATAAGGTTAGCTAGGGGTGTGTAGTTGACTTTCTCTGGTCATGTAGGGAAGCTGGCAGTTGTTTGTGAAGTTCTGCCCACCTGGCATTGATTTGTTACAGATTTTCTTGTTACCTTTGTGTTCTTGTCGGTTCAGTGGTGAAGGTCAGAGTCCTGTTTCTATATGATCCCAGCTAGGGTCTGTCAGCACATTCAACCTCTTAAAAGTGTTGGCTGAATGACATCATACTTTCTGCAGCACCTGGCAGCATGCTGGGCACATGGCTGACTAGAGAAGCAGCAGCTTATTTGATTTACTTCTGAGAAATGATCAAGTGGGTTAAGATTCCTCTTTTGTTTTGTTTAGAAAAAGTATGTACTGTTTATACAATATTTCTTTTAAAACATGTGGTATATTGCATTGTATAGGCATGTGACAGATGTCATAAACTTGGGGGTGGGGTCTTAGGTACCTAAAGTATTAAGTGTAATTATATGCAATAAAACTCTAAATTCCACAGACTTTATGGGAAAGTTAGAGAAACAAGCCCTGTGGGTTTAAAACAAAATAGATGTGTATCATTGTACTTCACTCATATCATCAGGCCTTGACCTTCCTTGTACTACGCTTCCCACTGGTCTTCTTCCTGACCCCACATAATCTCCTTCTTACATTCACATTTTCATATAAATATTTTATTCTAACTTCCACACATAAGAGAAAACGCCATACTTGTCTTTATGAGTCTGACTCACTTCATTTAAGATGAAGATTCCCCAGGGTCATCAGGATTTCAACCTTGTTTATGGCGGAAAAAAAATCATGTGTGTGTGTGTATGTGTGTGTGTGTGTGTGTGTGTGTGTGTGTGTGTGTGTGTGTTTCTGTATATTGAACCCAGGACCTTAAGCATGCTGGCCAACTGCTCCACCATTACTGTATAGAAATTCCTTACAGATTCATGAGACTCAGGAAGCAAACACATCTCTCTTGTCTGGGAACAATAAAACTTACAGGATTCAGGAATGCCCCTCCTCAAGGTTACAGAAGCAATAAATAACTTCTAGGGGAGGGGACTGACTAGCTGAGCTGCTGAGAGAAGACTCTGGGACCTGTTGAGCTGCCTGAGAGTCATGCGGCGAACTCCAGGATTACAGCTTTTCTGATTGGTGACATCTGTTGAGGTGGGCTTCTTAGTAATGCATTTCAGTTGTCTCCACTCCTATAATAACACCTCTCTCATACTCCTGAAAATAACCCTAATAAAAACTCACTGTTTCCCAAGTTAGATATTTATAGAATCATTACTTTGACCTATTATGGGTTCCCTATCTGGAAAGAGTAGACATGTGTGTGTATGTTCTGTCTCCCCAGGAAAGTCTTTTGTCTTTTACACAACAACCACTGAGCAACCTCACCAGTCTTGGGCTTGATTTTAATGATGGAGATGAGACACAATGTTAGTAAAGAGGTAATTTTTTTTAAATCCGTAAAAAATGTATGAGAAAGAGGAAAAGGTGTGTCCAAAAAGAGTCATAAAACTGGTTTGGCAGAGCAGAGCCGCTGGTATGTAGTGAAGCAAATGAAAATCAGGTTGGTCAGGTGAGCTCTGGGAAGACCAAAGTGTACTTTAGAAACCGGTCAGCCAAGGTTAGACATTAAATCTGTATGCAATGCGAAGCTGCAGGCTTTGGAGTATGACATGGGCACTTGTGGGCAAGCTTTCCACCAGGGAAGTTCCACTCCTGGCCAGAAACATTAAAGCAAGCATTATCAGGCGTCCACTTGAAGTTGAGCAGCGTGGTGATGTTGAAGGCACACCCATGGGTCCTGCCTCAAGGAAATCATATCAACAAAATTTATTATCAAATCGAGGTGGTATTTGCTGAGCAACAAAATGATGAATAGACATTTCTCAAGGTAAATAAATGGCCAACAGATAGATAAAAAAATTCTCCTCAACCATTTCTGATACCTATTCTGTTTCCCCTTCTGAGTGAAATTCAGGCATCCTCCCTTGGACCCTCCTTGTTACTTAGCTTCTTTGAACCCGTGAATTGTAGTATTATTATCCTGTACTATGATGCTAATGTCTGCTTATAAGTGAGTATATGCCATGCGTGTCTTTCTGGGTCTGGGTTACCTCACTCAGGATAATCATTTCTAGCTCCATCCATTTGCCTGCAAATGTCATGATTTCTTTGTTTTTAAGAGCTGAGTACTATTCCATTGTGTTAATGTACCCCATTTTCTTTATCTGTTCTTCAGTTGAGGAACATCTAGGTTGTTTCCAGATTCTGTTACTAATAAAGCTGCTATGAACATAGTTGAGCAATGTCCTTGTTGGACAATGGGACATCTTTTGAGTATATGCCCAGGAGAGATATAGCTGGGTCTTGAGGTAGAGCTATTCCCAGTTTTCTGAGAAACCACCATATTGCTTTCCAAGGTAGTTATACAATTTTGCACTCCCATGAGCAATGAGGAGTGTTCCCCTTTCTCCACATCCTCACCAGCATGTGCTGTCACTCTAGTCTTTAATCTTAGCCATCCTGACAGGAGTTGTTTTGAGTTGCATTTCCCTGATGACTAGGATGTTGAACATTTCTTTAAGTGCTTCTCAGCTATTCAATATTCCTCTATTGAGAATTCTCTGTTTAGTTTTGTACCCCACAAATAATTGGATTATTTGGTTTGTTAGTGTTTAATTTCTTGAGTACTTTATATAGTTTGGATATTAGCCCTCTGTCAGATGTAGGGTTGGTGAAGATCTTTTCCCAATCTGTAGGCAGCCCGTTTATTCTAATGACAGTGCCCTTTGCCTTACAGAACCTTTTCGATTTCATGAGGCCCCATTTGTTAGGGGTTTTTTGTTGTTGTTTTGTTTTGTTTTGTTTTGTTTGTTTTTGTTTTTGTTTTTGTTTTTCAAGACAGGGTTTCTCTATAACAGGTTTGGCTATCCTAGACTCACTTTGTAGACCAGGCTGGCCTCAAACTCTGCTTTTGCCTCCTGAGTGCTAGGATTAAAGGTGTGCCCCACCACGTCTGGCTCCATTTATTAATTGTTGATCTTAGAGCCTGAGCTGTTGGTGTCCTGTTCAGGAATTTATCTCCTGTGCCAATGAGTTCAAGGTTCTTCCCCACTTTCTCTTCTGTTATTAGATTTAGCGTTTCTGGTTTTATGTTGACATCTTTTATCCACTTGGACTTGAGCTTTATGTAGGTTGATAAATATGGATCTAGTTGCATTTTCTACATGTAGACATCCAGTTAGACCAGCACCATTTGTTGAAGATGCTATCCTTTTTCCATTGTATGATTTTGGCTTCTTGGTCAAAAATCAGGTGTCCTTAGGTGTGAGGGTTTATTTTGGGGTCTTTGATTTGATTCCATTAATCAACCATAGGGAAACAAGGGTGGGGAGCAAATGGGGGAGAGTGGGTGAGAGAACAGAGGGCTTGCAGAGAGAAGAGATACTGTGGGCAGGGGCATTTCTGAGACAAGCTGAAGACTTACAACAAGGTAGGCTCTAGGGAGGATATTGGGGTGACTCTAGCTGAGACCCCTAGTAGTGGGGGTCATGGAGACAGACTGAAGAGGCCACCCTCTACCTAGATAGGACGTCTAGTGGAGAGAGGGGAACACCAACCTACCCACAAAACATCGACCCAAAATTTACCCTGCCTGCAAGATGTACAGGGATAAAGATAGAGCAAAGATGGAGGTAATGTCCAACCAATCCCCGTCCCAACCTGAGACCCGCCCCATGGGAGATAGCCAACAACCTCTGACACTAACAGTGACACTCTGCTATGCTTGCAGTTAGGAGCTTAACATAGCTGTCTTCTGAGATGTTCCACCCAGCATAGGATCAAAACATATGCTGAGACTCAGAGCCAAAGATTGGGCAGAGTGCAAGGAGCCTTGTGGAAGAGGTAGGGGAAAGATAGAAGGATCCAGAAGGGACAAGAGCTTCACAAGAAGACCAACAGAGCCAACTAACCTGGGCCTAGGGAGTCCTGCAGAGACTGAAGCACCAACCAAGGACCATGCATGGACTGGATCTAGGCTCCCTACACATATATACCTGATTGGCAACTTGGTCTTCTTGTGGGTCTCCTGGTAAGAGGAGCAGGGCTATTTCTGACATGGACTCCGTTGCATGCTTTTTGATTACTTCCCCCTGATGAGGCTGCCTTGCCAGGCATCCATGAATGAGGATATGCTCAGTCCTGATGCAACTTAGAATGCTGAATGGGTTAGTTGGGGGGGTGTCTTTACTGAGGGTTAGAGGAGGCAGGAAAGGAAGGGAGGGTGGGACACAGAGAGAGGAGGATAGGGACTACAATTGGGATATAAAGTGAACAACTAAGTAAAGGTAAAAGATAAAAAACAATTCTCAAGCTGGAGAAATGGCTCAGAGATTAAGAACACTGTCCATCCAAAGGTCCTTAGTTCAATTCCTAGCAACCACATCGTGGCTCACAACCATCTATAATGAGATCTGGTGCTCTCTTCTGGCCTGCAGGCACACATTCAAGCAGATCATTGTATAAATAAGAAAATAAATAAATAAATATATTTTTTAAAATTCTCAAACCATTAATCTTTAGGGAGATGCAAATTAAAAGCAGATGAGAAACAGAAAGAAGGCTCAGCAGGTAAAAAGCACTTACCACACAAGCCTAACTACCTGAGTTCAACCACAAGAAACCCTGTAAAAAAGCCAGATAGGATGACTAAAGCCTATAATCCCAGATAGTAGCTATTCTGACAGGTGGAAGATGGACTCTCAGAGTCGTTTTGCTTTCCCTGATGACTAAGGATATTATATGTTTCTTTAAGTGCTTTTCAGCCATTAGAGAGTCCTCTCTTGAGAATTCTGTTTAGCTCTGTGCCCAATTTTTAGTTGGCTTATTTGGCTTGTTTGTGTCTAATATCTTGAGTTCTTTACATATTTTGGATTTTAGCCCTCTGTCAGGTATAGGGTTGGTGAAGATCTTTCCCAGTCTGTAGGCTGCTGTTTTGTCTTATTGATAGTTTTGCCTTAAAGAAGCTTTTCAGTTTCATGAAGTCCTATGTACTAATTGTAGATTTTAGTGCCTGAGCTGTTGGTGTTCTGTTCAGGAAGTTGTGCCAATGATTTCAAGGCTCTTCCCCACTTTCTTTTCTAATAGTGTATCTGGCTTTATGTTGAGGTCTTTGATCCACTTGGACTTGAGTTTTGCGCAGAATAATAAATATGGATTATTTGTATTATTCTACATGCACAGCCATTTGTTGAAGGTGCTGTGTTTTTTTTCCAATGCATGTTTTGGCTTCTTTGTCAAAAGTCAAGTGTCCATAGGTGTGTGGGTTTATTTCTAGGACTTCAATTTGATTCTGTTGATCAACATGTCTATTTTTATGCCAATACTCTGTGGTTTTTATTACTATTGATGTATAGTACAGCTTGAAATCTGGGATAGTGATATCTCCAGAAGTTCTTTTATTGTACAGGATTGCTTTAGCAATCTTGGGTTTTTTGTTCTCCATATGTAATTGAATTTTGTTCTTTCAAGGTTTGTAAAGAATTGTATTGGAATTTTGATGGGAATTTCATTGAATTGCTTTTGGTAAGATGGCTATTTTTAGCATATTAATCCTACTAACACATGAGCATGAGGCATCTTTACCTAAACCGTGCAAAGATCCAACAAAGACAGAGAATTTCAGACCAATTTCCCCATGAAGGTTGATGCAAAAATACTCAACAAAATACTTTTAAACTGAATTTAAGAACACATCAAAAATATCATCCACCATGACCAAGTAGGCTTCATCCCAAGCAGGCAGGGGTGGTTCAATATAGGGAAATCCGTCAATGTAATCCACCATATAAACAAACTGAAATTTAAAAAGCACATGATTATCTCATTAGATGCTGAAAAGCTTTTGACAAAATCCAATACCTGTTCATGTTAAAAGTCTTGGAAAGATCAGAGATACAAGGCATATACCTAAACAAAATAAAGACAACATACAGTAGGCCAATAGCCCACATCAAGTTAAGTGGAGAAAATTAAAGCAATCCCACTGAAATCAGGGACAAGACAAGGCTTCTCACTCTCTCCATATCTCTTCAAGATGGAACTAGCTAGAGCAGTAAGACAACTAAAGGAGGTCAAGGGGAAACAAACTGGAAAGGAAGAAGTCAAAGTTATTTGCAGATGATATGATCATATACATAAGTGACCCCAAAAATTCCACCAGACATCCCCTACAGCTGATAAACATCTTCAGCAAAGTGGCTGGATACAAAATTAAGTAGCCCTACTGTATACAAATGGCATACAGGCTGAGAAAGAAGTTAGGGAAACTACACCCTTCATAATAGCCACAAATAAGATAAAATATCTTGGTGTAACTCTAACTAAGCAAGTCAAAGACCTGTATGACAAGAACTTCAAGTATCTGAAGGAATAAATTGAAGAAGATATCAGAAGGTGGAAAGATGTCCCAGCTCATAGGTCAGCTGCTGATGTTTGTTGATATATTCTTTTAATTTGAGTATTTTATTGAGTATTTTTGTATCAATGTTCATAAGGGAAATTGGTATGAAATTCTCTTTCTATGTTGAGTCTTTGTGTGGATTAGGTATCAGGGTGACTCTGGCCTCATAGAATGAATTTGGCAATGTCTTTCTGTTTCTATTTTGTGCAATAGTTTGAGGAGTATTGATATTAGCTCTTCTTTGAAAGTATGGTAGAATTCTGCACTAAAACCAATTTGCCCGGGGCTTTTATTAGGTTTTTAAAAACTTCTTTTTATTAGGTTTTAGGTTTTAATGACTGCTTGTATTCCCTTTGGGTTACATAACTATATAAATTATTTGCCTGATCTTAATTTAACTTTGGTAAGTAGAATCAATCAAAAAAAAAAAAAAAAACCCATCCATTTAATTAAGATTTTCCAATTTTGTGGAGTACAGGCTTTTGAAGTAAGAACTAATGATTCTTTGGATTTCCTCAGTGTCTATTATTTTGTCCCCATTTTCATTTCTGATTTAATTAATTTAGATACTGTCTTTCTGCCTTTTAGTTAGTTTGACTAAGGATTTGTCCATCTTGTTAATTTTCTCAAAGAAGCAGCTCTTGGTTTCATTGATTTTTTTGTATTGTTCTTTTAATGGAAGTTAATGGCTTGCTCGGGCAAGTGGCTACCAACTTGCTGAATGTGGCTGCTAAGGGGAGAAAGAAAAAAAAAAAACCAAATTAAAATTAGCTGAGCCTGAATGTGCCTCTCTCATCTGAGTCTGACATATGACAAACAAAATTAGCTGTGACAAAGAGAAAGCAGCAAGTCCTGAGACACAGCATGTGCCACCACCCTTGGCTCCAGTGACAAGTTCCTGAGGAAGAATGTTGTTCGCTCCTATCCGTACCTTGCTCACATGGGCATATAGAAGCCCTGTTCAGTGAAGAAACGGATCCTGTCTCTTTGTTTACTACTTTCCTTCCTTGGCTATCCGTTTAAAATTTTGCTCCCAGAATCTTGCTTTTAACCACTCCAAACTCCTTTTCAGCATTAATCACACTCCTGGGTTTTTTCCAGAAACAAATACAGCAGCTCCTGGTTAACAGCCGAGCCCTTGGCAGCTGAGGCAAAGGACACAGATGCCATTCTGAAATCTAATCTCCTCAGCCTAGCAGTTAGGCTTGCCAAGAAACTGATTCCAGCCCTGCTGTCCCGGCCAGAACCTTCCATTCCAAGCTGGCTGGCCTTCCCACTAGGCCCCAGGTCATTTTCATCCCCATTTTAATTGCTCCTGTGCTCCTTATTCTGCCTTTGAAATCAACACACATACCTTGGCATTAGATCAAAGAATACCCCCTATACTGACCTAATTCTTTTATTATTTTGTACTGTGTGTGTGGTATGTGTTTGGGCACAAGGTCATGTGTGCATGTGCACATGAGTGTGTATACCTGAAGAGTCCTGAGGCTGCTTTTTAGAAACTTGACAATTTGGCTAGGCTGACTGTCCAGAAAGCTTTAAGTATCTGTCTGTCTCTGTACACCCAGCACTGAGATTATAGGTACATGCCACCATGTCCACCTTTATCTGTGCTCTGGAATTCAAAATCAGGTTGTCATGCCTTCAAAACATGCACTTCACCAACTGGTGCCATCGCCCACACCCTAATACTTTATACATTTTTTCAAGACAGGGTTTCTTTGTGTAGCCTTGGCTATCCTGGACTACCTTTGTAGAACAGGCTAGCCTCAAACTCACAGAGATCTGCCTACATCTGCCTCCCCAAGTGCTGGGATCCCCCAACAACTGGAACAGGACCCCTTCTGACCCTTATGCCTCCCTTTGGGTCTCGCTTCATAACTGGGGTGCCTTGTCTGGCCTCAGTGGGAGAGGATGCACCTAGTCCTGCAGGGACTTAATGTGCCAGGGCAGGTTGGTACCCATGTGGGACCTCACCATTCTCTGAGGGGAAGAAGAGGGGAGAATTGGGGGTGTGAGGGAGACTGGGAGGAGAGGATAAATAATTTTTAAAATTCACCAAAAAAGAATATGAGTGAATTACTGCTATGAATAGGTACTCTGGTATTTGGAAAATGAAGGAGAACGTTTTATGTCTTTATATTATTAGTATTCAATTGTGTGTGTGATGTATACTACATATGCTTCTATAGCTACAAATATATGGCTTGAATTCATAGATACATTTGAAATGCTGATGGACATTTTAGTGATCTATACAGTGTCTTTAACACCTAAGCCAGTACAAATCCCAAGTAGGAACGTGGTTATATGTTCTGGACGTTGCTAGTGGGGCCGAGGAGAGGGCACACTGGTGAACACTTGCTGTTCGTAGAAAACACCAGAGTTTGGCTCCCAGAATGCACATTCACTGGCTCACAGCATCTGTAACACGAGGGATCCAGTGTCCCCTTCAGGCCTCTGTGAACACACATATGCCACACACACCACACAAAAAAATCTTGTATGGTTTTGCTTTATTTTGTTTTTAGAGTAGGTATTAAACTTAGGGCCTCCCTTATGCCAGGAAAACACTCTACTACTGTATCAAAGTCCCCGTCCCTCTTTTTTCATCTTTTAAATTTTGAGACAGAGTCTGTCTTAGAATTTCTCCAGTTGTGATAAAACACCGTAAACAAAAGCAAGTTAGGGAGCAAAGAGTTGATTTCACCTCATACTTCTACCTAACAGTGTATCATGGAAGAGGGCAGGGCAGGAACTGAAGCAGACACTGGAGAGGGATGCTGCTCACTGTTGCCCTTGGCTTGTTCAGCCTGACTTCTTATACCATCTAGGATTACCTGCCCAGGGGGTACCCACCCACAGTGAGCTGAGCATTCCCACATCAATCCTTAATGAAGGAAATGCCCTACAGACCTGCCTATGATGGAGGCATTTTCTCAATTAAAAGTCCCTCTTCTGAGCCTGGCATGGTGGCACAGGCCTGAAATCCCAGCACTTGGGAGGCAGAGGCAGGCAGATATCTGTGAGTTCAAGGACAGCCTGGTCTACAAAGCAAATCCAAGACAGCCAAGGCTATGCAAAGAAACACAAAAAACAAAACTAAACAAAGAGTCCCTCTTCTCAGATATGTCTATGTTTGTGTCAAGGTGATTTAAAAAAAAAAAAAGAACAACAACAACAACCAGCACAGACCTCATTAAAGCTGGCCTTGGACTCACTGTGTAGCCCAGACTGGCCTTGAACTAGTGATCTTCCTGCCTCAACCTATGGAATAGCTGGCATCATAGTCTCATATGGACAGGCTTGACTTAAAAAGTTTTAAATGCTGTTGTATGCCAGACCCTCTCTAGGAAGCAGGCGGCTATTCTTCAGGGAAACATTAACGTGCCTTCACATCAAGACTGTCCCTCATGGCAAAATGCTATTGTTTTCCTAGATGGCGGACTCGCCACTTAAAAAGCCTCTATTCCAGACATAATAAAAATGAGAAACTGAACAGAAAAAAGAAGAATTGCATGACACTTGAATGGGAGAAAGCCACACAGTATTTCAGTTACCCCATCTGCACCTTAGTTTCTCTTAGATGTCGCTCAGCTTCTTTCTGCTACTCCATGCAAACGCTGTGTTCTAGCGTCTTTCCTGTTCCTGTGTCAAAAGACCCTGACAAAAGCAACGTAAGGAAGGGCTTACGTTGCCTTAAGTTCTGGATACCATCCATCATGTCAAGGAAGTCAAAGCAGCGAGAGCTGGAAGCCACTGGCCACATCGCATCAGAAGATGGCAGTGACGGGATGCTGCTGCTCAGCCCGCTTTCTCCTCCCTGCACCATCTAAGATTCCCCTGTCCAGGAAATGACCCTACCCATAGTTATGATGGAATTTACAACATTCATTAATGTGATCTTGATAATCCCTGACAGGCATTCTCAGAGGCTATTTTTGAGTCGACATAATCCTTCACAGGGTGTCCAGAGGCCTGTCTCCTAGGCAATTCTAGATATCCAAGTCGACAATTACACTAGTTGGCATGGTCTGTACAGCCATTTATATTTATATTTCACAGTCTACTATTGGGACATCTTCAACTATAAAAATCCCGATACTTGTTGTCGTCTGCCCTCTTTATACATAAACATATGAAAGCCAGGCTGATAACACGTCCTATAATAGCTATATGAGTGAGTGTGCATAACCCCCAAGTTGGAAATGTACCTTTTGGAGGATCCTAAATGTACACAGTAACCTATATACAACAGTATCCAATGTCGACACGTGTTATTACACCACAGTGACAGGATCCCAAATAGTAGGTGGGGTGATTCCAGCCCTTGTTGGCCAACACACAGTGATTCAGAGGCAAAGCAGCCAGGTAAGAAGGTTGTTGGCTTTGCCACCTGACCATGTTTATACCAACTTTCCACCCATCCTAGGCTGACCAAGGTCCTGCAAGGAACACTCTCTATCCTACAGTGCTATAAAATACATAGCAGCTATGTATCCCCAAGGTTGACAATGCTATTTGATCTCTAGTTTAAAAGAAACAAATATGTATTAAGGGAAAGGGGAAATTAAAAGTAATATAGAGATTGGAAGATGTTTCAGTCGGTAAAGTGCTTGCCATGTTAGCACAAGGACCTACGTTCAGTCACCAGAACTCACAGAAAAAAGTCAGGAGTGGCAGCATGTCTGTAATCCCAGCAATAGGGAACTAGTCAGGAGGATCCCTGGGGGCTCGCTGGCCACCCAGCCTAGCCCATTCAGTCAGCTCCAGGCTCTGTGAAAGCCGGACTGTTGGCTACTTTATTGTGTTCTTTTTCCTACCTCCCTACACCACCCCTATCCCTTCCAACCCCCAACACTAGGTAGGACAGAAAGAAGGTTAGAGAGGAAAGGGGGTGCCAATATTGTTAGACTACTTCCTGCTGGTTGGGGGGTTTAGTTCTTTGGGGGGCAAGTTTAATCTTTGTCATCAGGATATGTTTAACCCACAACCAACAATCCAGCAAACAGCAACAAACAACAACCAGCAATAGGAGCAACCAGCAACCAGCAACAGCAGCAGGAGCAACAGGAGCAGAGGCAAAAGGAGCAGGGGGAGCAACAGCCATGCTACTCTTGGGGATCTGGCATCTATATACCCTCTGAAGAGACCCCCAGAATCCCAAACATGAACTATCCTCAGCTGGCAAAATTATGTCTCTGCTAAAGCATGAGGCAAATCATAGTCAGCTGCGGTGGACAATTTTAAGAAGCCCCATATCCCACACCTGAGATTGAAACAAAAACATATCCACATAACATTTCTGTGTTTTCAAAGAAACCAAATATTCTCATTACAACCCTGCCATTAAAAACAAGATGGACTGCAATTCTGAGGAATAACAGCTGAGGGTATCTTCCAGTCTCCGCATGTTTATGAACACTTATGCTGGTACAGTACACATACACACACACACACACACACACACACAAAGCCACCCCTCCCACCCACACAATCAGTGAAGAAGCATCATAAAATCATGGGGTCATGTACACACACACACACACACACACACACACACACACACACACACACCAGTGAAAGAGCATCATAAATTCATGGTGTCTCTCATACATCAGTGAAGAAGTATCATAAATTACAACACACACACACACACACACACACACTAGTGAGGGAGCATCATATATTCATGAGGTCATGCCAAGTATATCAGAGTCAATTTGGCCTTGGACACAGTGACATTGTTATTGCAGTGGTGTATTTCAGCTCAGTCTAGGCAATGAACCAAAGGAAGATGTGTGGATTTGGAGGCTTTGAGGGAGTAACGAGGGAGGCTGGGCAACTCGAGGAGATTGAATTTCATGTAGGAAAGCTGTCAGTGACAAGCCAGAGAAGCTAGAACATGAAGTGTGATTCCAAAGAAGCCATACAAGTGTCAAAGAAATATACTGTCATAAGTTCTGTGAAAATCCAATTTGATCTCCTGAAGGGGCATTTCTAAGACCATTTGATGGTGTTCTTGGTGGCTAATGTAACTCTCACTTTCTACAAAAGGAGAAAACAAGTATATAAAGCCATTCACACTTCTACAGGTTGACCTTGAATATATCAGTGTTAAGCAGAGGTTGTCTTTCAGCAGATGGTACAAGGAAACACCACTTATTAAATCTAAGGCCCAGGCCAGAGAGTTCGCTCAGCAGGCAAACACTTGCTGCCAAGGCTGACGACCTGCACTGAATCCCCAAGGCATACATAGTGAAAGGAGAGAACTGACTCCCACGATTGTCCTCTGACCTCCACACATCTAATACCCCCGTACAGACATAAATGTGATCTTTGAAAAAGTTAAAAGGTGTTATAGAAGACATGATAGCATATGCTTTTAATCTCTGCTCTCTGGCAGTAGAGGCAGCTGGATTTCCAATAAGTTCAAGACCAGCCTGGTCCACCCAGCAAGTTTCTGGGCTACATGGAGACACCTGGCTCAGAACAAAACGAAAAGCATGTTGATGAAGACAGCCTTCCTGGCTGACAGTTTCACTTAGCTGAACCTCAGTCTCTGCTCTGCAGCAGATAGACACAGAGAAAATTGTCCACAAGGTCATGACCTGGGCACAGTCAACCTCACAGACATTTAGTAGCTTTTATCAGGTAGGTGTCCTAGACTTTAAAAACTTATGATATGATGTTGAATAAAGACGCTTCCTCAAGCAAAACAAAACCTATGTTATATTTACAAGTATTCAAGTGGAGAGTCTTTAAATTTTTTTTCATCTTGCTGGGCGTGGCAGCACACGCCTTTAATCTCAGCACTCTTAGAGGCAGAAGCAAGTTGATCTCTGTGAGTTCGAGGCCAACCTGGTCTACAAAGTGAGTCCAGGACAGCCAGAGCTACACAGAGAGCCCTGTTTTGGAAAAAAATTAAATATGAATCTATGTGTTTGATGGTTATCTAATATCCACCATCCTCTAAAGGAAAAAAGACTAGAAGAAAATACACCAAAGACTGCCAGAATTCCTGGCTGGACCATATGATTAAAGGCCATTTTGAATTTTGGGTGTATCTTTAACTGTTCCTTGTTTAATATGTATTTTCATTACACAATATGTGTGTTCATATGCATAACTGACTGAGAGAGATGGTGGTCTGGTACAACAGGCTTTCTCCCATAACTCAAAACAAAGACATCAAGTTGTCTGGTGCTAGTAGAGGTATGTAGGAAGGAAATAGTTGCTGAGGAGCTGAAAAGGGGTGAAAGTACACCTACAGAGCCCATTCCCACGCTGGGCTGTGTCTGAGGAGAACTGCAGGGGGCACTAAGAGAATACTGAGTCTTTGGAAGGAGCAGTTTTTACCTGAGCTTCCATGGGATGGCCTGCTTTGCTTGTAGAGTTATTTCCTGCGTGAGCTGTTCCTGTTCTAACCAGCATTTCACAGCACAGAGGAGTCCTTGCCCATGTGTCCAAAGACAAAAGCCATCTTTGTTGCAAGCACATAGGTGGTGTTTTGGTGTCTCTCTAGTTCTGGCTTTCTGGTCTTCCCCTTTTCTGTGTTTTCCTCTTATTTTATAAGCATCCTTCCTAAATCCTTAATGATTTGACCTCTTCTAATACTAGCTTCTTTCAAATTGGACCAGCGGTCTTGAGGAACCCCATTCTGATTTCTTACTGAAGGAGCTGGATTGGATGCTGTGGCAGTGAATTACCATTGGAAACTGAGGACTTACCCAAGTGGTTTTTCCAAACTTCTGGAGAGTCTCCAATGAAAAGAACCAACCTCTTCTCCCCAAGCACTGAGGAATTTTGAGATGTCTGTTGAGATATTTTGACCCATTTTTATTTTTATTTTTGTCTTTTATTATTAAATTGTGAGCTCTTTATATACTCTAGATATGTATCCCTCATCTGATAGAGGTTATCTTTTCACTTTTCCTTACAGAGTCCTTCAAAACACAAAAATTTTACATTTTTATTATCAAATGACTATCTTTTTCTCTTGTTCGTGGTTTATGAGACTGAAGCGCTACCTACTGCGCTAATGAGGCACCGTGTGTTTGGGGTTTGATGCCTTAGCTAAGATTTTTTGCCTATTAAAGAAAATAAAAAATGTATGTCTTTTTGTTTTTTTTTTTTTTTTTTAAGGGCTGGGAATTGAACACATGACCTTGTACACTCTAGGAAAGAACTCTACCACTGAGCTATAACCCCAGGTATTTGCTTATGTCTATATTTTCTCCTAAAGACCTTACAATGATGTCTTTAAGAAGTTTCATTTAATTTTTGCATATTTTCTCTTGCACTGGGATACCCAGTTGGCCTAGATCTATTTGTTGAAAGGCCTAACATTTATTATTATGATGATGATCATCATCATCATCACCATCATTATTATTATTATTTTAATTCTGCTTCTTGGGCTTTTTTTTTGCCACTCATATAAGCATATAGTGTGCAGTGAGCACATTCACTTCATACCTCTCCATCATTTAGTCCCCTTTGTTCCTCTAAACACTTCTAGTTCACTTTCATGTTATAGATACATAGGGTTTTATGGTTCTATATAAAAGCTAAGACCAACAAGTGAGAGAAAACAATATTTGCCTTTCTGAGGCTGTCTGAATTCACTTAATACAAGCAGTCACAGTTGTATACAATTTCTGGTAAATAATACAACTCTGTCTATTCCATGGCTGAAATTCTTCACTGCATCTATAAACCACCTCTTCCCTACAGATTCCTCTGCTTACAGATATCTAAGCTGGTTCCATAACTTACCTCTTGGACTAGGGCTGTAGTAAGTGTGGATGGATCTCGGTGATGTGCAGCTTAATGTCCTTTGGTAAATACCCAGGAGTGGTACAGCTGGGTCACATTAGATCTCTTTTTAGATTCTGAGGGCATTTCATAGTGATTTTCACAGTGCTCCAAGTAGTTTACATGCAGCGTGTATGTGTCAGGGATCCTTTTGTCCACATCTTCACCAGCATTTGTTACCAGCTTTCTTAATGACTGCCCTCGAACTAGGAAAAGATGGATGCTCAGTGTAGTTTTAGTTTGTGTTTCTCTAATGATTGATGAGGATGACATTTTCCACATGTCTATTGGAAAGACACAGCACTTTTAAGGTTTTGATTTCTAGTAACAATTCAGGATAGATTTCACAGTGGTTCCTTCTTCATGGGGGCCCCATGTTCATTCAGTCCCTAGCATCCATATGAGGGGCTTACAACTGCCTGCAACTCCATCTCTTGCCCATAACTCCAGCTTCAGGCTCTACTCATCTCTATAAATACCTGCACACACACGGCATGCACACATACATACATATAAGTGAAAATTAAAAATAAATTAACCAGAAAAAAAAAAGAAATAATTGTGTGGCCCTAGAGGTCTTTCTATTGGCCAATGCTGCAGCGAGATCTTACGAAATCTCCTGAAACTGTCTGTACTAGTGGTTGCTTCGCTTTGTTTTGCCTTCACATGACTAGAATGGATCATGAAGCCAGCAGAGTTACTCACAGCCAACAAATGATGAAGTGGGATGAACAAGTCTCTGATTGCTTAACCAGGATCAGAAAGGACATTGTGCTAAGTCACTGATTGCAGTTATGCATGAGCATGTGTGTGCACATGTACCCATACATGCGTGCCTATGTGGAATGAATCGACATGGAAAGCATACTTCTGATACTTTATAGTTTTCAAATTTACAAATAAATCTGAGAGGGCAGAGAATCATTGATCTGAAGTGCCAGGTCTCCTCATCTCAAATGGATGATCATTTGATGGATGAAAAGCCAAGCCTGACTTCTCTTTCCCATCCTAAAAATGGACTAACTGGACACATCAAGCTGTTCCAAATGCAAAGTTGGAACCTAAACATTCACCTAAACCTTCAAGTCACTGGCAAAATTGTGATGGTTCATACTGATGGTCAAGTTGCCGTGATCTAGAACCACACAGGAGATAAGCCTCCACGCATGTCTGTGAAGGGATTTCTAGATAAATTTAACTAAAGTTAGAAACCCTAACCCCACTGGGGGCAGTACCATCCCATGGGCTGGGTGGGGTCTCAGACGTGAGAATGTGGGCTGAGCACCAGCCTTCATCTCTCTCTGCCTACTGATGCAGTGTGACCAGCTGCCTCACTCTCCTGTAATCATGTCCTCCCTGACACAGTGGGCTATATACCTTTGAAGTCTGAGCCTAAATGAAAACTTCTTTCCTTAACATGCTATTATCTGGAGTTTTGACATAGCAATGAGAAAATTATTTAATAAAACAAGAACCACTCTTGAACCTTTCTGCAAACAAGATTCAACTTGCCCTTCACCTTTAGTTTTGTTAGGTGATAAGGAAGATTACATGCAGGGGCCCAATAGGGATTCAGATTTCAGATACGATATGCAGTCTGAGTGTCAGACTTGGCATCTTTGATTTTTCATAGACAATCTTGTCAGGCCATACCATTCCAACAACAATGACCCTCCCTTAGAAAAGCAGCCTGCTGGAGCTGGAGAGATGGTTCAGCAGTTAAGAGCACTGACTGCTCTTCCAGAGATCCTGAGTTCAATTCCCAGCAACCACATGGTGCCTTACAACCATCTATAGTGTGATCTGATGCCCTCCTTTGCCCTGCAGGTGTACATGCAAGCAGAGCACTGTATACATAATAATAAATAAATAAATCTTTAGAAAAGCAGTCTGTTAACTATAGTAAATGAATGATGTGAAATTAATTAAAGCATGTATACAAGAATAACTCAAGAAGGCCCCAGGAAGGCCCCAGGAAATATTCATTGTATACACATGTGCACACACACACTGTCATTTAACAAGTACTGTTTCATAGAACATAAAGAAAGTTGAATTAGTTACTAATTCACACACACACACACATATACTCTGTGGTGTTGTGTGACTTTTCTGGGAAGACATGATATAACACAAACAACAAGCCAAAAAAAAGTCTCCTCCACCAAAGTCTAGTGAACCAGTGGGTTTGCTGCGGTTACTTACAGGACTGTAGGTGAAGGGTTACTCACAGGAGCATGGATGACTCAAAGGCAGCTGCATCTAACTCCAGCATGGGTGATGATTCATAAAAGCTGCATGCCTGGAACTAACTGTACAGCTCACTGCAGGAGCTCAGCAAGTGACAGAGTCATCTCCCTAGCAACTCTTTCATGTGTTTGTTTGTTTGTTTCCAATTCTTATTGCTTATATAACCCTGGGAAGGAGCCTTGGGAATCTTGTAGATTTAAGAGACATCCCGAGACATGCAAGTTGTGTATTTCCTCAACCTTGTAAGTGTTGTTTACTTCCATGGAGATGCATTGTTTCAGTTCAAAGGAAATTGGTACCAGACATGCAATACCACAGTGGAGATGCCATGTTTTAGCATTCCATCAACTAAGTTTGCAAGAACTTGCAATCTAAACTAACTGGAAATGAAGACCAAGCATAAGCCATTGGCTAAGAACTGTAACCAGAACACAGAACTCAGATAGCATTTTAGATTAGTAAGAACTTGCCCACCATTGCCCATTTCATCCACCATGGGTGAACCTGAAAGCAGAAGCCTCCACGCTTCTCTCCCAACACTCCCTTCTTACTACTTTCCATGTCTTTCCTTAGATTCTTCTGTAAGCTACTGAAGTGAGAACCCAATTATTAATTCACAATGTGCTCATCAAAAACCCATTCAGTGGAGCTGGGCATGCAGCTTAGTAGGCAAAATGCTTGCCCTAGCATGCACTAAGCCCTGGGTTCCATCTCTAGTGACGCATAAAATGGGTGTGGCAGCACACACTTGTAACCTCAGCACTCAGGAGGGAGAGCAATGAGGATCCTTGCTCAACAGTGTTATCCTCCATTACATAGTCAACTGGAGGCTCGCCTGGGACACCTGAGAGACCCTTCCTGGAGAAATAGAGAAGAGGGGAGAGAGGAAGGGAAAGAGAGAACATAAAGTAAAAAACCCAACAACACTGAATTCTTTCTATTGGTCAGATTGTTTTCTGTGAAAAAGTCCTGTCTTTGTGAAATTCACTTTAGTGTGGGGCATGGCACCAGAGAAAGAATGAATTACTAGTGGAAGGTAAATGGAAGATCTTCCAAAGATGGTCCGTAATGGAGCACGGCTTTAGGGCTTCAGTTCATAGGAAATGCTGGGTGTCATTACTCCTTTCGAAGCAGACAGCGTACGTGTGTAGAGTATGAAAGTCCCAGTTCCACCCAGCCCCATTCTCCTTCCCTTCAGGTATTTAAGCATACTCTAAGAGTAGAGAACATTAAGAAGACTTAGTTTCTTGCCCGCTCTGGATTTGTCCCATCTCCATGAGTGGAGGGACTTAAGGATAAAAATGACATCATAGGTCAAGGAATGTCTTCAAGGTTCTGAAGCCACAATTGCATTTGTGATTCGATTTACTATGTTTTAAAACTTCAAATAACAAATACCTCACAATACTCCACCCATACCTGTCACATTCTGTTTTCATTTTGCAGTCAATAATAGCAACCTTTCCTAAAGAGGCAAATATTATTTGTAAGCATTATATTATTTCTTTGTTTGATCTATCTATCTATCTATCTATCATCTATTTATGTGTTTGTTATGAGACAGGGTCTCACATAGCTCAAGCTGGCCTCCACCTCTGTAAGTAGCTTGGGATGATCTTGAACTTCTCACCTCCCGGTCTCCATCCCCCAAAATGCTGGAATTACAGGTATACACCCCTATCCCTGGCTTATGTGGTGCTGGTGTTCAAACTCAGAGATTTACTTATGCTAGGCAAGCACACTGCAAACCAAGCTGTATCTCCAGCCCCAAATAAATTGTGATGGGGGATAACTTGTCTCATTTCAACCTGTGTGCATAAAGGCAGACCTTAGTAATATTTTCCACCCCTTGGCATTTTAAATCCATTACTTCAAGCTAGGACAGAGTGTATCAACACTGTTTATTCAAAAACCCCCTTAACATGAGGAAGGGGCTACTGTAAGAAATGTGATACAGCCAGGCCTGGTGGTGCACGCCTTTGATCCCAGCACTCGGGAGGCAGAGGCAGGTAGATCTCTATAAGTTTGAGGCCAGCCTGGTCTACAAAGTGAGTCCAGGACAGCCAAGGCTACACAAAGAGACTCTGTCTCGAAAAAACAAAAAACAAACAAACAAACAAACAAAAACAACTGTGATGCAAGGTGCGCTGCATAGATTTCAAGATGTGCTCTAGAAGGAAATTGGGAAGAACTGTGAAACCGTTTTACATCATCAACATTTCTTTTAAAACTCTGAAGCCAGAAAAGGCTAAACTACACAGGAACGCAAAATGGTGAAAAACTGGCTTTCTTTCCCCTTCACTCCAAAAACGTTTGCTGTGGTGAACAGTAAGACAAAAGGATGCAGAGGAGCTCTTAACAGCCCTGGCAACAGACATCTTCCCAATAAAGATGTGAGTGTGCTGCAGCATCTGCAGCCACACCCTTCTCCTTCTGCTTCACCAAGGTGGACAAAAAGCCCCGGTGAGCGGCCTGGCCTTCAGACTCCGCTCACAAAGCTTCACCTCTCAGGACACACCTGTCCAAAGATCACCTGGAGCCATAAACTGTAAACCTGTAATCCCACTAGCAGGAGCCTGGAGGGGGCCCTGAATTTGGGAGGTGGAGGTAACTGGAAATAGTTTGACTCAAGCTTGGGTCTCTGGTTACTCCTACTTGTGTTTTCACAACTGGCCATATGAGCTGGGAGGTGACTGAAGTTCAATCCCCAGAACTTTTGTAAAGATGAGTCCACAAAGATGACCTCTGACCTAGCATGCATTTGTTGCATGCATGTGCGCTCCCTCTCTCTCTCTCTCTCTCTCTCTCTCTCTCTCTCTCTCTCTCTCTCTCTCTCTCTCTCTCTCTCACACACACACACACACACACACACAAATGACTCTCTCTCTCTCTCTCACACACACACACACACACACACACACACACACACACACGTGCACAAATGACCCTTAGAAGCAGGGCATAAATGTGTGATTGGTTTGCTAGCATGGTAAGTTCTAACAAATTTATTCTAATACTTCTATCAAGTTTATTTCCCTACAAGAGTAAAGGCAATGGAAGTAGCAATCTCAGACCACACAGTCACATACTGTGGTACCACATTTCCTATTTAAATATGGTCTTAGGGAGATTTAGGTTTGTTTGTACATGAGTCTGGGTCTCACATAGCTGGACCTAGAGCCAAACTCATTTGGTAGCTGAAATGACCTAGAAATTCTGATTCTCAAGCCTCCGCCTCTCCATTGTTGGGACAGCAGGCATGCACCTCTACATCCAGGGACCCAGGGCTGCATGCAGGCTGGGAAAGCACTCTACCAACTGAGTTCCATCCTCAGCCCCTTAGATAGAAAGGTAAAAAAATAATAATAATAACTTCTGCAGTCCATATATAGTTTGATCTCACCAAAAGGCATAATGAGACTTGACACCCCAGGTGTTGGTGTTAGGAGTTGATGGGACCCATAAGGGAATTATATGCCAGTGACTTCTTGTCTTGCTGGGCTGAAACAGTCACCACTGTGGCGAGTTATTTATAGAAGCCACCCCTGGACTTTGCTTCCTTCCGTTAGGGCATAATTTTAGATTTGTGAGATAGTTACAAAGATAGAATGGGGGAATTTCTTGGACTTTTCTCATTCAATTTCCCCTGTTGCTGACATCACCTGGTGCCAAGGTAATTTGTCAAAAGTAAGAACCAGCATCAGTGGGCTGGGGAGCAGTTTGGTTGGTAAAGAGCTTGCCTGGCAGGCACAAAGCACAAAGCTCCCTTTTTCCTTTCTGTCCTCAACATCACAGGAACCCGGTACGAGTGAGGTGGTACAAGTGTGTAATCTGAGCACTCACTCAGGAGCTGGAGATGGGAGGATCCTGAGTTCAAGATCAGCTATGTAGGAAGTTGCAGATTAGCTTGGGATATCTCCAGATGAAGGAAGGAAAGAAGAAGGGGAGGGACAAACAACAAATTACCATTTATCAATTACTATTAACTGACCTCAATATTGTCTTTTGAGTTTCATTACCTTATCATTACTGTGCCTTTTCTTGTTTTAGAATCCCATCCAATTAAGTATTTCTTTTTTTACTTTGAGTAGAAATGCAAAATTGTAGCTTTTTAATATCATGCTATTTCAAATTTGCAAACTTAGAAATTGGTGTGATATTAAATGACTGTAAATGCCAATACTTCCCGTAGGTTCCAACACAAACATGACTGAACCCTGATCCTATGACAACAGCCTAAAGCACCCCTGAGCCAGTGTCTAAATGCTAAGTGGCTGCAAAACCGAGCGAGTGTGTTTTGTGCAAGATGTCAGCTGAAGAAATCATTTCAAAAAAAGAAAGCGGTAGTAGGGAAATAGCCAAGGGAAAGTATTTAGAATAATTTGAGAAACATTAAAGACTGAAAAACTGGATTTGATCAAATTCGCTTAAGAAATTGTCCAACGAAGCACCACATTTTATGTGAACAGTTCTAAACTTTCTCAGAAGTTGTTTTTTTTTTTTATGGTTTCATTGTGCTTCTGAAAGCGGGTGTGTTATGTGTAGGAGTGTGCACATGAGTGCAAGTGCCTGAGGAGGGGACACGAGGGTGTCAGGCCTGTGTGACAGGTAATGGTGAGCTGTCCAGCTTGGGTTTGGGAGACTAATTGGATCCTCTGCAAGAATAGCAAATGCTCAGGAGGGCGTGGTGGCACACGCCTGTAATCCCAGCGCCTGGGAGGCAGAAGTAGGCGGATCTCTGTGAGTTCCAGACAAGCCTGCTCTACAAAGCGAGTCAAGGACAGGAAGGACTACAAGAGAAAGCCTGTCTCAAAAAACCGAAAGAAAGAAAGAAAGAAAGAAAGAAAGAAAGAAAGAAAGAAAGAAAGAAAGACAAACAGAAAAACAAAAAAAACAAGAATAGCAAGTGCTTTTAACTAGTGAACCGTCTCTCCAGGCCCCCATTCCAAATATTCACTGCATAGAACATGCAAGTCAACAATGCAGTCATATCCCCTCACAAAATGTTCTCAACTCACTTTTTTTTACTATTCCTATTATGACATTATAAAAACCCTTACAAATCATTAGAAAAGTTGATGGTGAACACAGCTAATTTATGGCTAGTAAGAATGTAAAAAATATTGCTTTGAAGGAGGTCATCATGGTAGTTCAGTGGATGAGACAGGGTTTCTCTGTATAGCCTTGGCTGTCCTAGATTTACTTTGTAAACCAGGCTGGCCTCAAACTGACAGTGATTTGCCTGCTTCTGCCTCCTGAGTTCTGGAATTAAAGGTGTGTGTTACCACACCTGGCTGGATAAAAGTGCTTTATGAAAGCATGTTACCTAAGCTGAATTCCCAGTATTCCAGTGTGCATACACATACACACACATCATGTGCACACATATCACATACATTATATACCATACACACACATACACACACACACACACACACACACACACACACACAAGCATGAAAGCACACATGAATATAAAATTCTCACACAATAGTGCTTAGATTTTTTTCAAGTTCTTTTAAAGAGAGGCAACTTAAAGCTGCAGCACTATGAACCAGGGCAGACCCACAGGCTAGACAAAGGTCAAAGAAGAGCAAACCTATTGAATTAGGGGAGGGAAATAGGATGAAAGTGGGAGGGAGGGAGGAATGAGAGGATATAAGTGATGGGATAACAATTGAGTTGTAATTTGAATAAAGTAATTTAATTAAAAATTTTTTAAAAAGAAGAAGAGCAAATCTAAGTGCATCCTCTTCCACTGAGGTCAAACAAGGCAGTTAGGGAAAAGTGATCCAAAAGGAGGCATCAGAGTCCATGTCGGAGACAATCTTGCTAGGGAAGCTGTGCGGGCTGGGGGAGGTGGGTAGAGTTCCCCTTTTCTGAGGAGAAAGAGAGAGGAGAAAGTGAGAAGAGGGTGAAAGGGTGGGACCAGGTGGAGAGACCGGTGGGGCCTACGAACAGGATGTAAAATGAATAAATAAATGAATTTAATAATAAAAAGGATCGGGCATGTTGCTAGTGGCTATGGTCTGGGTCAGGTGTTTCCAGGTTCTTGACCTTTAGCTGAATAATTGGAAATAAGTTCAGCATGGTGGCATACTCAGTGTAATTCCAGCACTTGGGAGGCAGAGGCAGACAGGTCTCAGGGAGTTCAAGTCCATCGGGGTCTACAAAGTGAGCCCAGAGCAGCCAAGGCTACACAGAGAAACCCTGTCTTGAAAGCAAACAAAACAACAACAACAACAAAAGAATTAGAAATAAAACCTCCTCACCCAAATGCACAAGAGAAGCGAGGTGACTTTATTTGGAGCGAAGTGGTAGTGAAAGTTGGAGAGGAAGACACTGTCAAGATTGACAGCAGGACCCGTGTGAGGATTCTCAGGGACCCAGGCCACAGCGTGGCATCTTTTTATGCACTCTAAAGTAAGTAGGGGCTGATTACAAAGTGGCATAATGTGTGCGGTTGTCTACTTTGATGGATACATAGGTCATATAGTCTACAGATTCCTTTTTCTTACAGCCTTCTTCATGACCCTTCCGGTGATTCATCTGATATTAATCGTGGGCACACCCAGGGATGCATAGGAGGGTAAATAAAGGACTCACCCTGAAGGTTATTAGAGGACAGTTTTTGCATTACTGTTCATGTACCCAAAACCAGTTCAGGCTAGATATGTCTTTCTATTCTTCAGACCTGGATATACTAGGACTATATTTGGATATATAAATTCTCTAAATGTGATTGTTTCCAGGTACAGGGAAAGTTAAACCATTGTTCAAAGATGGGAGTGTGTGCACCCCTGTGAAGGTGGGAGTGAATCGAAGGGTTCAGAGATTGTTGGCTGCATTGTTTGGAGAGGGGTGTGTGTGTGAACAGTATGTAAAGGAACTAGGTTGCCAGGGCATTATTACAAGACGAGGGTGGGGAGGGGGTTGGGGGGTCGATTCTGTGTGAACTATAGTCAGATGTGTGTCCTGGAGTATAAAACTGCTTCCTATGCTTGACTGGCTCAGGTGCTTCTAAGTATTGCCAGTGGGAGTGAAACAGAACTTTTTATGGCATGGCAATTTATATGCAGTCACCTAATAATCACTCAAAATGTAGTAGACTCCATCCACAGCAATATGGGGAATTTCTCGATTTCTTGTGTATTGGCAAGACAGTGAATTCTCCCATGTTGACTGGACTCACTCACAGATGTGCTCTGCTGGGGTCCAGTTGTGGGTAGGTCCGCATGGATTACCTTGTTCCTCCTCACTATCCCCCATCCCCCTCCCCTCTGCCTCTTTAGGCCTCTCATGATTCAGTAACCACACCTAAGAATGCTTCAACTTGGCTAGGTTCCAAGAAAGCAAAGATGATAAACCTGGGCTTTGAAGAAAAAAAAAATGGAGGGAAGCCAATGAGATTATTCAGTGGTTAAAAGCAGATGCTGCTTTCCCAGAGCTCCAGTGTTCCATTCCCACACACTGATAACCTGTAGCTGCATACACAAGCCATATATTCACAGACACATACACATGCTGGGGCAGGGCAGAGCACAGCTTTCTGATGGGCATACACGAGGCATACATTCACACACACACACACACACACACACACACACACACACACACACACAC
>OU015747.1:82579456-82616225 GCA_907169655.1 Acomys percivali | reverse complement strand
TGTGTGTGTGTGTGTGTGTGTGTGTGTGTGTGTGTGTGTGTGTGTGTATTAAGAGGGTGTTTATTAGATTGGCTTGCAAGCTGTGGTCTGGGTAGTCCAAGAATGGCGGTCATACACTGGAGAGTCTCTGGTAGCTGCTGGTCCCGTGAGGCTAGCTATCTTGGCAGTCCCAACCTGGAGCTGAAGACCTGGAGGACTGCTGGAGAGTTGCTGCCCCTCAGTCCACACTGGAATCCCAGAGACACTGGCTCTACTCTTAGTGAAGTATTGTCACAGCAGTGGGATAGAGGAAGGTTCTGGGGGGAATGAGGGCAGACAGGCAAAAGCGAACTGTCTTCCTCCCTGCTAGGCATTTCTGCTTATATTTTCATACATGGGTACATAGAAGAGTGTATCTATACAAAATATAGTAAGCCCAAGTGAGAGAAAGTCTGTGCTCGTTTTAAGCCTGATTTCATTTATTTAATATGACAACCAACGGCTGCGTCCATTTTCCTGCAAATGACAGAACTTCGTTCTTCTTCATTGATGAAAGTCACTCTTCCTTTAACCATGCGTCTTCTCTCAGACACCCAGCTTGGTACCTCAACATAGCTGTTGTGACTAGGACTGCAGTAAACATCTGTAAGCATCACTGTGGTCTGTTGACGTGGAGTCTGTTGGGGTAAATATCCAAAAGTGGAACAGCTGGGAAAAAAAAAATCTATTGTTAGGGTTTTGGAAACCTCCAGACTGACTTCCACGGTGGCCGAACTAGTTTATATCCACATCAGCTATGTTTAGGGCCACATGCACAGAACCATTGGTTTTGTTTTTTCCTGTTTTTTAAATGATTTCATTTATCATAGTTTATTCACATTACATTCTGATGTTGACCCTTGCGTTCTATCTTCCTGTTCCATCCTTCTCTCCTCTTCTACCGTATTCTACCATATAGCTCTGACAGGGGAGCCCCCGTCCCCAACCATTGGCCACAGCCTATCAGGGCTCATCAAGATATCCTGTATCCACTTCCTCTGTCCCCACAAGGCCGACATGCACTCTGGTGCCCACGATTTGGGCACCATTGGTTATTTTCTGACTAAGGTGAGATGGAATCTCATTATTGGTTTGATTTGCGTTTCCCTGAGGGATGGTGAGGGTAAACAGTTTCTCATGTATTTATTGGCCATTTATACTTCATCTTTTGAGAACTGTCTCTTTCTTCTTCTTTTTTTTTTTCTGGTTTTTTTTTTTTTTTTTTTGAGACAGGGTTTCTCTGTGTAGCCTTGGCTGTCCTGGACTTGCTTTGTAGACCAGGCTTGCCTTGAACTCACAGAGATCCGCCTGCCTCTGCCTCCCGAGTGTTGGGATTAAAGGCGCGTGCCACCATATCCAGCCTGAGAACTGTCTATTTCTTTGGTCTATTTATTGTCAAATTTCTTGTAAGTTCTTTGAGCTGCTTGCAAATTCTAGATAATAGTCGGCTGTCTAATGTATAGTCAGCAAAGATGGCTCTCCCGTTCTGTATGCTGTCTCTCCATTGGATTAACTGTAGGTTTCAACCACCATGGGGTTGAAAACAACCGCAAATATGTCCGAGTTTATGATATATTCTGTTATCAGAACTATTTCAAAATGTAGTCAGGCATTGGTGGTGGGGTATGCCTTCAGCCCCAGCTCTGTAGAGCAGGAGGTCAAAAGTTCAAGGCCATCTTCAGCTGCATAGTAAGTTCAAAGGTTCAACGCCTTCCTGAGCAATATAAGCTCCTGTTGCAAAAACAAAACAAAACAAAACAAAACAAAAACCCAGAAACAAATAAACAGTTACAGTTCCAAATGTGAAGGGGTAGGAGAAATTGTGCTTAGAATGAGTGAAGGAGAATAGACACACATTAAAAATGGATCCCAGCACTGGTGGGGTGGCTTAGCAGGTAAAGGTTGCAGCTGGTAACTGACAAACTGGATTCCACCTCTGGGATCTACACGGTGAAAAGAGATTCTATTCCTGTGCTCTGGTCTCCACAGGTGCACCATGGCCTGAACACACACATGCATGCATACACACAGACACATAAATAAATCAGTAAATATATGTAAAAATTATATATATACATATACATGCATATATGAAGATATAATAGTGTGTTTGTGTGTGTGTTGATTTTAGTTTTTTGTTGTTGCTGTTGTTTTGATTTTTGGTTTTTTGGAGACACGGTTTCTCTCTTTAGCCCTGGCTGTCCTGGAATTTACCCTATAGACCAGGTTGGCCTTGAACTCACTGAGATCGACTAGCCTCTACCTCCTGAGTGCTGGGATTAAAGGTATGTGCCACCACCTCAATAGAATCAATATATTGATCAAGTAATATATTTTCTAATGTATCTCAGATGTGACTCCTGCTTTCCTCTGAGACCTTTCTTTACTACCGGACCAAGCCAACAGCGTCTCCTTTGCTATCCCCACGCCAGATGAACCTTCATTCAACATACCACACAAGCTATACCATAGGCAAGCCTGTCCCTGGGGGTACTGCAAGGCCAGATTTTCTCCCAGCAACCTCCAGGGCTCAATTCCCTGACCTCTCCTTTCCAGCAGACCCACCTTCGCCTGCCTTTGGCCGTATTTGTTGTCACACCCAAACTTGCATTCCTGCCCTTGCCTTACTTTTTTGCTGGCTGGCACCTGCCACTGTCCAGTAGGGCATGTATTTCACCCACATATGTAGTGCCCATAATGTTAGCGGATGCTACCTGGTAAATGCCTGTGTGGTGGTATCTTTTTTAGGCAATTATAAGAGTTTATCTATGGCCAGGGAGGTGGCTCAGAGGGTAAAAGCATTTGCCATTAAGCCTGATGACCTGAGTTCAATCCCTGGGACCCACAAGGTTAAAGGAGAGAACCCACTCCTGCAATCTGTCCTTGGACCTCTTGGACATACATATAAACATACATATACACAAGTGTATACATGCACAAAACAGTAAAATGTCTTAAGGGGCGGTGGCGAGAAAAAGGTGGTCCAGCTGGCTCACAAGGCCAGCTGCTCTCTACACACCACACTTGGGAAGACTGGGCTCTGCACCTCCCCCTCTGGTCATCCTGTCTTCCGGGTCACATTCCCAGCCCCAGGCTTCATGCCTAGATCTCTATCTGCTCTGCAAAGAACCCTTCAGGCTTGTCTCTGACCCTCAGCATCCCTGTGATCTTCCTGTCTTCCCGCTCACATTCCTAGCCCCACCCTGTCTTGCCTAGCTCTCCATCTATGCACAGGAGCCTTTAGGCTTCTCTGCTTCCATCTCCTCAAGGAAGAGGAACTCTGGAGACACATGTCCCCTCCAGATGACTCAGCAGCAAGAACTTCTACACCCATCCCTCTCCTCTCGTCTTCCATATCTCAGATCTTTTTGTTCAAGAACCCCTCATCTGTCTCTGTTTCTCTCTGTGTCTCTCAGTCTGTCTGGCTCTTTCTCTTCCTCTGTCTCTGTCCCCCTAGACTCACTTTGTAGATCACTCTGGCCTCGAACTCACAGTACCTCTGCCTCCCAAGTGATGGGATTAAAGCCATGTGTCACCACATCCGGCTAAAGTAAGGGCGCCGATTTTTTTAGTTTTTTTTTTTGATGTTTTTGGTTTTTTTGAGACACGGTTTCTCTGTAGCCTTGCCTATCCTGGACTTGCTTTGTAGACCAGGCTGGCCTCTAATTCATAGCAATCTTCCTGCCTCTGTCTCCGGAGTGTTGGGATTAAAGGAATGAGCCACCACGCCCAGCTGTAGTAAACAAACTAAAATGATCATCTAAAAATTGGTCCAAATACTTTGCCCTTAAGCAGGACATCTTTAATCACAGCATTTCAGTGGCAGAGGCAGGTAGAACTCTGAGTTCCAGGCTAGCCAGGGCTACGTACTAAGGAGCTTGTGTCTTTAAAATATAAAAATAGGCCAAGCATGTTAGGGGTGTACTCTTGCATCAATGGGACAGTCAGACAGTTGGATCCCTGGAGCTCTCTGGCCAGTCAGCCTTCTTGGTGAGCTCCAGGCTGGGGAGATAGCCTGTCTTTAAAAAAAAAAAAAGGAAGTAGGTGGATCTCTGTGAGTTCGAGATCAGCCTTGTCTACAAAGAGAGTCCAGGAGAGCCAAAGCTACACAGAGAAACCCTGTCTCCAAGGCGCCCCCCCACCCCCGCAAAAAAAAAGTGTATGGCACCTGATGAACTTCAGATTGACCTTTGGCCTTCACACACACACACACACACACACACACACACACACACACCCCGGTAAAGTACTTTTCAGTAGTAAGGCTCTGGTGGCCAGGCCCGTTCCTCCTGGGAACTCCTTCAAGTGATGACTCAGGATCAGCTGTAGTAGAGCCGTCACCAAGGATAAACAATTACAAATGCCTTTTCTCCAAGATTCATGAACAGAACATGGCTACAACTGAAGAGATAACACTGGGCTCTCCCTCTTCTCATGCCGAGCTAGTGGCTGCTGGGTGTTACATATAAAAAGGGCATTTGATCCAAAATGCCTCTGTTATGTAGCTTATACATCTGTTAATGGGAGATGCATCCCTTCCTGCCTGCCTGCCTGCATGCTCACTTGTCTGTAGATCTGTCCTGGCTTTCTTTCTATAAGTATGTGCCTGTGTGTATTTGTGTGTGTCTGTGTAAGTACCTATATGTGTGTCTGTGTGCATCTGTGTGTCTGGGTATGTCTGGGTATGTATGTGTGTGAGTGTGGGTATGTATGTGTGTGAGTGTGGGTATGTATGTGTGTGTGTGTGGGTATATGTGGGGGGGTATGTATGTGTATGTGTGCATGCATCTCTGTATCCCTGTGTCTGTGCTCCTGTCTTACAATGGGCAGAGGCCAAAGGCATTTTACAGCTGTGGAAGTCAAGCACATGCTTGTTGCTCATCACGTCAAGCCCACATGACAGTCACAAGGTCAGCCAGTATTTTTCCTAAGATGTCATTAATATTGCTTCTCCTCTGCCAGCTGCTCAGCCTTGGTGGAATCCCAATTCCTCAGCAACTCAGCTTGCTCTTTATCATCATCAACTTCAAGCCAATCCTATCCCACATCTGTACTGAAATCTACATGAAGTTCAGTGTCTCGTGTTACATATTCTACACCTGGTCCATCCCCTGCCCTCCAGCTCCTGATTCTTAAAACACAGAGAGAGGGGGGGGGGAGGAGGAGGGAGAGGGAGAGGGAGAGGGAGAGGGAGAGAAACAACAAGAAAAACTGTTTGTGCATGCTTTTGTGTGTACACACACAAGGAAGGCCCATAGCGTGACGCAGGATGCATGTGGAGGTCAGAAGACAACTTTTGAAAGTTAGTTCACTCCTTCCAGTATGTGGGTCTGAGTGGATCAAGTACAAACTAGCAGGCTTGACAGCATCTCTATGTGCCGCGAAGTCTTACAGCTCTGTGTACGTCATTTCTTTACTGAGATCTACCAACAGCATTAATTTCCTTGCCACATCTTATATAGTTGTTAGATATGTTCTCTTACTGAACCAGAAAGGTGCTAATTGGCAGCCTGTCTGGCTCGCAAGTCCCAAGGATCCTCCTGCCTCCACCCTTCCAACACTGGGGTTTCTAGAACCCTTTTGTAGCCATCTATCCTTTTATGTGAGAGCTGGGGATTTGAACTCTGGTCATCACGTGTGTACTGGAAACACTTTACCCACTGAGCCATCTCCCCAGTCCTGAAGTGTGCCTAACCTCCCTCTGTGTCAACTCAGACATAGCAGGTGGCACTTCAGCCAAGTCACCAATAACTGAGTGACAGTTGTTATCTTAGCCAGTGGGATTTAGGAATATGTTAGTCCACTTTATAGTACTACATCAAAATATCTGAGACATGACAAATATGAGGGAAAGATGTTCTTTTAGTTAATCATTTTAAAGCCTGAAAGTCCAACGTTGGGCAAACCAATTGATTCAGCTTCTAACAAGGTCCCGGTGGCCTCACACTGGAAGCAGGAGTCTAAGAAAGAGATCACACTGCACATCAGAAAACCATAGGATCTTTCAGTCTGCTCAGGTGTGCTTCTTAACAGTCCAGCTAGAGTGACAGGAATCTCTTCTGATGACACCTGCACCAAGGGCCTACGGACTTTCCAGTACATACTATATGCCACTCCCCACCATGCCAGAGACAACACTTCCAACCTGGAAAACTTTAGGGCATGCCCACACACCATATCCGAACCATAGCAGTGTGTTACTACAGGATCTTATGATTCTGAGTTCAAAACCACATAGGAACTAGTCAGAAGAGTCAGATAATTTGGGCTGGTGAGATGGCCCCATGAGCGGGTAATCTGATGACCTGAGTTTGATCCCAGCAGCCCACACAGTGTAAAGAGGGAAATGACACCTCCAGGTAGTCATTTGACTTCCATCAGTGTGCCATGGCATGCACACCCCGCAAACTCTCACACAGAAACAAGTAAAGTAAGCTAACATGAAACAGTAATAAAAGTCAGATAGAGAAAAATGAAGGAAGACACCCATCATTGCCCTTTGACCTACACACACACACACACACACACACACGCACGCACGCACGCACGCACGCACGCACGCACGCACGCACGCACGCACGCTCGCGCTCACTCTCACTGACATTTACATGGATGTGTGCATGAGCACGCATGTGCACACACAAAAAAAATCTACTCAACTCTTAGCATTTCTAAGTAGTTTTCTCCCTCCAGAAATGATAAGTGAAAGCAATTTTCAGATGCAAATGCTAGCCTGTAATTACATGGACTGGGTGAGAAGGGTGTGTTCAGACTCCTCTCTTCCCGTGGGGGACCAACGTTATAATAAAGAGAAGAAATGTCCTCTAAAGCTGAATAGCCCTTTTCATGGCCCCTGCTCTGATGAGAACTATTTTGAGGAATATTTAATTCCAAGCTTTTCTTTCTGGGTGTTGGCACTTTCCCTTTTGGGTTATGAGTTATACTACACCACTCTCTATTATTTCAGGATTACATGTCAGTGCTGGAAAATGAATTGAGTGCTTTGAGGACAGGGGAAAAAAATTATTACCAGCAAGATGAATGGAACAACTGTACTGGGTTAAGAAAAGGGCTCCAGAAAGATCACGGGTTTGATATTCTGGGAATTATATCTTCTTGGACACTCTTCAGAGCTGTGCGATAAATGCCTGTAGCAGTAGGTGGGAAGAAGGCCTATTGATGCCATATTTCCTCCTGGTGCTGGGCCATTTTGACTGACAGATTCATGCTGACTTTGAAGGAGGTCTTTCTCTGCTATGTGGCCTTCAAACATTAGAAGTGCTTTCAACTCTCAGATTGTGAGCAGTTGAGGAAAAGTCAACCACCAGACACATTTCAATACTTATTTCTTTTACCCTATAATTGAATGATATTTTTTTCTAGTTCCATCAGCAATGCATGCTGGGTAGAGTGCTTGCCTAGCATTCATGAAGGCATGGGTTCCATCCCCAGCACTACATAAAATGTGGTGCACTGCATGCTTGTGAGTACAGTTCTTGGGAACTGGGGACAAGAGGATCAGGAGCTCAAGGTCATCTTCAGTATTCTAGCTTCCTTCCTATTGCTATGATAAAACACGTTGACCGACAGCTGCTTAGAATAGGAAAGGGTTAATCTGACTTACATTTCAAAGTCACAGTCCATCACTGAGGGACGTCATGGCATAAACTCAAACAGGAAGCTGAAGCAGAAGCCATAGAGATGTTTGCAAACACCAAAGCTATTTGCCGGTTTACTCACAGACTCTTGCTTAGCTAGCTTTCTTATACAGCACAGGGTAACCAGCCCAGGGAATGGTGCTGCCCACAGTGGGCTGAGCCTGCTCTCCTTCAGTTAGTAGTACAGTCCCCCCACAGACATGTTCACAAACAAACGCAATAAAGGCAATTACTCAACTGAGACTCTTCACATGGTTCCAGGCTGTGTCAAGTTGACAGTTAAAGCTAACTAGGATATTCAGTTATATAGGGAGTTCAAAGTCAGCCTGGGCTACAAGAGACACTATCTCAAAGAAAGAAATCAATGCCTTCTATTGGGTCAACAAAGATGTAGTGTTCCACTTATGTGCCAGATAGCTCGGTGTGCTTGTAATACTGAAGTGCTGTTATGACCAAGTACCTGATCGAGCTCTCAGTCTAGGACAGTGGTTCTCAACCCTTTCACAGGAGTCGCCCAAGACCATCAGAAAATACAGATATTTACATTATGATTCATAACACTAGCAAAATTATAGTTATGAAGTAGCAACAAAAATAATGTTATGGTTGGGGGGGAGGTCACCAGAACATGAAGAACTATACTAAAGAGTTTCAGCATTAGGAAGGTTCATACCCAGTGACCTACGGGCAAGGGAGGAGATCAGGACAAGCAAGCAGCTCACTATTCAGTGTGAGAAAGATGACAGTGAGGACACCTTGGTGTGGTGCTGTGGAGACAGGTGAGCAGGACTTTTTCTTTAAAGATGTATGTACTTTTATTTATGTGTATATATGTGAGGGGAGTGGTATGTGCCAGTGAGTGCAGTGCCATGGAGGACAGAAGAGGGTGCTAGATTCCTTGGAACTGGAGTTTCATGTGATTGTTAATAGCCTGGTGGGTTGCTGGGAATTGAACTTGTGTCCTCTGGAGGAATAACAAATACCTTAATCTCTAAGCTATCTCTCTAGCACTAAGGGAAGATATCTTGAGAGAGGTGATTTATAATTGTAATCTCTGGAAATGTTAAATCTTAACCAGAGTCAGATACATTGAATAAAACCCAAGAAGTGAGAGAAAGCACAGTGCTTTTGAAGGACTTAAAATAGAAAACACATGTGCCAAAAATTGGAACACACGTGCACACACACACACACACACACACACACACACACACACACACACACACACACACTCACTCTCTCTCTCTCTCTCTCTCTCTCTCTCTCTCTCTCTCTCTCTCTCTCTCTCTCTCTCTCTCTCTCTCTCCATAAATACAAACAAACACACACATAGGTAGAAGTCAGAGGACAACTTGGGTTATGGATCATAAATATCTACTGTATTTTTGAGACCGGGTCTTTCATTGGCCTGTAACTCACCAAATAGGCTAGCTGGCCTGCAAGTCCCAGGGATCCACCTGTTTTCATAGTTTTGGCTCTAATATGTGCCACCACACTCAACTCTTTTTTTTTTTTTTTTTTTTTTTTTTTTTTTTTTTACATGAGTCTTGGGTGACCAAATTCAACTCTTCATTCTTGCAATGTGAACTTTATTTTTTTCTCACCTAAAGCAGCATGCCAGCCCAGGGCGCAGTTTTACATAATACAAGGCACATTATGGTTTGGATACGAAGTGTTTTCCCAGAAGGCTCACTTAGAAGAAGCAGGCTCAAGTACCTGAGTGACTGAAACCTGAGGGCTTTGACTATGTGATAATCGGCCTTAACTGCCAAATTGATACAACCTAGAATCAATTAGGAAGAGAGTCTCATGGAGGGATAGTCTACGTTGGGTTGACCTGCAGGCATGTCTATGGAGTTTGTCTTAAGTGAGTTAATGATCCAGCCCACTGATGGTGGCTCCATTCCCTAGGCAGAAGGTTCTGAATTATATAAAGGTGGAGCAGTTCAGCAGCACAAGAAAGCAAGTATGCCAGTAATCATTGTCTTTCTGCCTTGACTGTGGATGTGATACAAGTAGCTATTTCAAGTTTCTGATGTCCTGAATTCCCTTCAGTGATGGACTAGAACCTGGAATTAGGAGCAACATAAGTTCTTACTCCACTAAGTTGCTTTTTTTATTGGAGCATGGAGTTGCTATAATAAGCAACAGAAATTACATCGGGACAGACATTACCAATCAATGAGTTAATAGTCATAATTTAATGTCATTATTAGAAGATGGTAGAAACTAGGAAGCAGAACCTGACTTGGAGGAGGCACATCACTTCGATCATGCCTTTAGGAGCCTATCTGTTCTGCTCTCCCCCACCCCTCCCTGCTTCTTGAGTCCCATAAGATGAACAGCTTCCTCTATCAGATGTCTGCACCACCATGATGTGTTGCAGTTAACTTATCAGTATGGCCTAATAATATTTATTATCAGGCCTATAATTATTATCACAGCAGAATTTTCTAACCCACTAGCAATCAATCAAGACACAGACACCTGTTATATTTTAAAATAGCCTTGGTTAACCTGGGGCAGGGTAGGTATTAATGCCCTAAACTACTTACAGTTGTGAGGCAGGTACCAATCCCATGCCATCTGCTTCTAATAATTTCTATCAAGATACCACCCATCCATAATCCCAAATACTTGCTAATAATTATCATCATCTGGGCCAAGTCTCCATCCACACCAGCCATGTGCTTCTCTTCCACTTAACCCATGATGACCTCCTTCTTCCTCGTCTCCTCTAGTCCGTTTCTCCTTCCTCCCAAGATTCTCTCTGTCTCCTCCAGCTCTGGACCGTTAGCCACACCTATCCCATTTGCCCTGCCCAGGTGTGATGGCCTTTTATTGGTCAAACAGGTTAGGCTCTTAGGCAAAGTGGGTCACAAAGACAGCAAGCAATAATTAGCAACAAAATACATCAGACCAACCTCCAACAATGATGTTCAGATTCATCTCAGGCTCTAAACAATGGATCCATCTAAATTTGAATGGAAATCTCTCTGAAACTATGAGCCAAAATAAATCCTTTCTCTCTTTATGCTAATGTTCTAAGGTATTGTGTCATAGCAATGAAAATCATCCTTTGTAACAGAGAAGTAGAATGATCAAATTTATTTTTCTAGAAGGCTCTTGTGTTTGTTTGTTTGTTTGTTTGTTTTTGTGAGTAGATCAGGAAAGACAAAATTGGAGACAAGTATAGAAAGACCATGAGGGAGCTGTTGAGGCAGCCAGGTGAGACAAGATGGCTGCCTAGAAGTATGTATCAACTGTGGAATAAATGAGTTTGAGGAAAGTTTAGAAGGCCCAGTTGGCAGGATGATGTAGATGAGGTGAGAAAGGGAGGAATATTCTATGACAATGTGGTCACTCAAATCAAATGCTATGGTGGTGATGTATTTGTTGAGACAGGAACCCAAAGAAGATGAGATATTAAGATCTTGAATTTGGTCTGATTTGAAGTATGTGGTAGATAGTATCTGAGACTCGCTCACATACATCCCCTTTGACCAACTGTTGAAGCTACCTATGATTGTCTACATGTAAAGTCTCTTCCCCATCTCTCTGACTAAGGTGACTCTTGGGCTCTAGTGTGAACATGGTTTTAGACATATAACTGAAGAATAGTAACCCCAAGAATTCCAATCCACACTGAGAGACCGGAACTGATCTGTATGTATCATAGCTTTCTTGTCACTTCCTCATTCTGAGACATGTTCTAGCCAGTTTCTCAGAATGTCTCCTGGGTGACAGAGCCCCACTTTCTCAATAACCTGACATTAACCCACTCTGTCCTGGCTTTTCTTTCTCTTGCTTCTCATCCCCATAGAACACTGACTGTTATAAACTCTGTGTGAGCCGGGTGGTGGTGAGACATGCCTTTAATTCCAACACTTGAGAGGCAGAGGCAGAGACAGGCAGATAGCTGTGAATTCGAGGCTAGCCTGGCCTCCAAAGTGAGTCCAGGATAGTGAAGACTACACAGGGAAACCCTGTCTCAAAAAACCAAAAAATAAAAAGATAAAAATAAACAAAAATAAACTCTGTGTGTAGACTGGCCTTGAGCTCATGATTCTCTTGCCATTTAGGCCATCTTCTTGTCTTGAAGTCAGCTTATTAGAAAATTTTAATCCCTTCAGAAAATGTAATTTTCTCTTTTTTTGAAACACAACATATCCATAGGTTCTGATTGCTTATGAATACCCCCAAAGCTCTATTTTTGTTTGTTTTGCTTTGTTTTGTTCCTATGGTATTGAGAATTGAACTTAGGGCCTTATGTATCCTAGGCAAGTGCTCTGCCACTAAGACACATTCAAGCCTCTATAGCTCCATGTTTAATTCTATGTAATTTCTTTGCTGTGTCAAACTCTTCTAAGACAAACAGTACCGACTTTTGTGATAGTCTTCTACATAATACATAGACTACGTCTGGCCTGAGAGCAAGTATGGAAGATTTTTTAATTCATAATTTATATGAGAAACACAAAACGCAAACTTTCAAGCCAAATATAAATATATTATATGGTAAGACAAAATAAATATTCATAGGACTTTTCACAAAGTCTTCCTAAAATGACAAGACTATAGTTGGAGTATAAAGAAGCAATGAATATTAAACACCAGTGGAAGCCACAACTGCCTGAAGGATCCATCACATAGATCTTTACAGATGTTTCTTCTTCAGATAAAATATAGCTCCAGAGGATTTTCCCGGAGTTGTGCCTATAAAGCTTTAATAAGCTCTCATCCAGTCTGATTGGCGAGGAAAGAGATAAAGAGGGGAGCAGCCAGGTAGATATACTCACTACTGTCCAAGGTTTACTCACCCTCCATGAGAGAAGCAAGCTGGGGGAGGGGGAGCAAGAGCAGGGAGATGGTGCAGGGACTAAGTGTGCTTGCTGCACAAACACTGAGGCCCCAAGTTCAAATCCCAAGCACCCACAGAAAATGTCAGGCATGGCCAAATATATCTGTAACTTCAGCCCCAATGCTGTGAAGGTCCAGAACAGAATAGATGGGGCTTGCTGGCTCCATTGTCAAGGGGAGACCTTGTTTCAAGAGAATTAGGTAAGAGTTATGGCGGTTAGCTCTAATTATGCTGACACAATGTGGAACCACCTGGGAAGGTAGGATTAAGGAAGGAGTCTCTAGGTTAGTTTGGCCTTGTGAGGATGTCTGTGGGAAACTGTCTTCATTAGTAGGAAGACTCACCCTGGGTGGCTCCATTCCTTAGGCAGGGGTTCATGAACTGTGTGAGTGAGACAGCCAACTGAGTGCAGAAATAACAAGTAGTCATTGTCTTCTTTTCCTGATCATGATTGTCACATGGCCAGCTCTCTCAAGCTCCTGTCACTGTGACTCCCCTGCTATGATGTACTGTAACCTGGAACTGTGAACTGAAGTAAACTTTTTCTTCCCCAAGTTACTTTCACCAGAATATTTTATTGCTGGGCATGGTGGTGCACACCATGGTGGTGTATGTGCTTGTGTGTATGTGTGTTTGTGGTGGGGCGTAGTATATGTGCAGAGACCCAGAGGAAGTGTTTGGGTACCCTGCTCTATTACTACCATCATAGTTTGTTTCTTATTGTTATGATAAATATTCTGGTTGGTTTTGGTGGTGGTGGTGGTGGCGGCATTTTTTTTTTTTTTTGAGACAGGGTCTCTTTGTGTAGCCTTGGCTGTCCTGGACTCTCTTTGTAGACCAGGCTGGCCTTGAACTCACAGTGATCCTCCTGCCTCTGCCTCCCAAATGCTGTCCATGGTAATTTGTTTGCCAGACTGATTGGCACATTAGCAAAGAGCTAAAGAGCATGCATATTGGTAGGAGAGCAAGTGGTGCTGCCAAAACTAGAACAAAACAACAGGGCAACATCTTGAGAGGGTCAGGCATGCCCCAGCTTTTAAGATTGTAAAAGGATGTCATCTACAAAGCTCACACTTGAGAACCAGATAATCCATTTACACACACACACACACACACACACACACACACACACATACTAAAAGATGTGTATGATTTTGTGTTGGGACACATTCATGGCTATCCAAGGCATGTGGCACACAGATTAGACATACCTGGACCCCTCCCCTTGTTCCTGTTCAAATAAAGGAACATGGCAGAAATGACCTACTAAATGAAAATAGTTCCCATTTCCTGTATAGGTGTATTGATCACTATCCAGGATCTAGGTGCATTAGACAGTGCCCACGGTTTGCTTTCTGTTCCTGAGATAAAATACTGGCCAAAACTAACTTGGAGAGGAAAGGGACTATCTGGCTTACAGGTGACAGTCCATCACTGAGGGAAGCCAAGACAGAAATTTAATGCAGGAGCTTGAAACAGAAACCATGGAGAAGCACTGTTTGCCATGGAGAAGCACTGCTTACTGTGGAGAAGCACTGCTTGCTATGAAGAAGCACTGCTTACCAGCTTGCTCCCTGGCTCACACTCAGCTGTCCTTCCTATCCATTCCAATGGATAGGTACTGGCCACAGTAGGTGGGATGGGCCCTCCTACGTCAATTAGCACTCAACGAAATGCACCACCAACACCCCATAAGCCAATCCAATGGCAGCAACACCTCAACTGAGGTTCCCTCTTCCTAGGTTTGTCAAGTTGACCACTATGACAAATGAGCCCCTGCTAATACAGCCATCAAATATGCTCCTGGGGCCAGAGAGGTTTAACTACATTCTTAGTTAGGGTTACTACTGCTGTGATGAAACACCATGACCAGAGCAATCTGGGGAAGAAAGGGTTTATTCAGGCTACACTTCCATAGTGCCCTTCATCATTGAAATAAGTCGACAGGGCAGGAACCCAAACAGGGCAGGAACTGGAGGCAAAAACTGATGCGGAAGCCATGGAGGGGCGCTGCTTATTGGCTTGTTTCCCATGGCTTGTTCATCCTGCTTTCTTATAGAATCCAGAATCACCAACCCAGGGATGGCACCACCCACGATGGACTTGAGCCTTCTCCATCAATCACTAATTAAGAAAATGCCAAAAAAGAAAAAAGAAAAAGAAAGAAAAAAAGAAAATGACCTACAGCTGGATCTTATGGAGGCATTTTTCCCAGTTGAAATTACTTCCTTTCATATTGACTGTAGCTTGTGTCATGTTGGCATAAAACTAGCCAGCACAGTTACCAGGGTAAGGTCATGCTGCTGAATCATTTTTCTAGCTGGGATTATCACAGCAGAGTTTATTTATTTGGTGTGCACATATATGTGGAGGTCAGAGGTCAGAACTGCAAGAGTCAGTTCTCTCTACTTTGTGGATTCTGGGGCCCAAACACAGGTTATCAGGCTTGGCTGCTACCACTTTTGCCCATTGAGGCATCTGGCTGGCCTCAAGCTATACTCAAACTCCACACTTCCAACTCCAGAGCCCTTCCTTCTTGCCAGGAGTATGTCTCCACAGCCTTCTTCCATTTGGTAACAGGGCCACTCTGCAACTCTGGCTAGTCTTTGATTGAGTGTATAGATCAGGCTGGCCTTGAACTTGTAACAGTTGTCCTGACTCAGACTCCCAAGTGCTGAGACTGTGTGCATCCTCAACCCCAGATTGTTCTATACAGCCTTTTCTGATGGCTTGCTCCTTAGATCACCAACCCACTTGACTCCATGCCAAACGGCTTTTCCTAGGGTTATTTGAAATAATGTAGGACAAATGCACAGTCATTGTCGTCATCATCGTCCGTCATCATCGTCGTCATCATCATCATCATCACTATCATGACCATACAGGAATACCACGGAGGGAAATAAATGAATGGTAGGTAATAGTTTTGCTTCCTTCCAAGTCTCAGGGCTACAATTAACTTCTGATTCTTCAGACAAGATATAGACTTCAAGAGAAGTTGGTTTAGCCAGCAACTCATATAGCTCAGACTGTAGCAAAGGTGATGTGATCCTCCTGCCTCCATTTCCCCAAAAGCAAAGATTACAAGTGTGTGCCAACACTCCCGGTTCCTGGGACTGAGAGGGGAAACCCAGAGCTTTCTGAATTCTAGGTAGCGTTCCATCTTCCAGCCCTAGCCTAAGCTATTTATATAATGTCATCATCGGGCATAAAAATGGCATGCTGTTCCACACCTGTCTCCAAGAAGTCCTGTTGGACCTGATTCTCCTCTCAACTTGGAAAGCCATACAGTTGCTACACCACCACGGGGAAGCAGCTTGGACTGGAAGTGCTTTTTTGGATCTGAGGCTGCCTTAGGATCCCAGGTCTCTACCGCCTCTGAGTCAGCCTCATAGCAACACGTAAGCTGTGCTGTGAAAACAACTCTGAAAGAGTTTCACTGGGTGTGTCAGGACCATGCCCTGGCATCTAGCTAGCTTGTACTCTCTGTCATATGAGAGACACTCACTGAGTATAGCCACTGTATTCCTATAAGAATAAAGTTAGGGTTAGTTTCCACCCCTCCCTCTGTCTTTCTTTCTTCCTTCCTTCCTTCCTTCCTCCCTTCCATCCTTCCTCCTTCCCTCCCTTCCTTCCTTCTCCCATGCTGGCCTTGAATGCCAGGCACTCTTCTGCATTGGTCTCTAAGTGCTGGGATGACAGGCATTGTTCCCCTGCACCTCGTTCCTTGTTGTTTTGGAAGAAGTGTGTGGAGGGTACAGGCTTACCTTGCTCATCTGCTTGATAATTGATAAATACAATTAATAGGGTTTGAATATGGTTTATCTCCTCTCAAGAGAAATTGAAATTCAGTTCCCACTGTGAGACATTCATGGGTGGAGTCATTTAAGAGATGATAAAGAGTTGGGTGTGGTGGTGCACACTTTTAATCCCAGCACTTGGGAGGCAGAGGCAGGTAGATCTCTGTGAGTTCGAGGCCAGCCTGGTCTACATAGTGAGTCCAGGACAGCCAAGGCTACACAGAGAAACCCTATCTTGAAAAATCAAAAAAAGAGAGAGATGAAGAACAAAGCACTTGGATAGTATTGATCGTCTTTCTCTTTCTGGCCTTCTCCTAATTTTCTTTTCCAGCTTTGAAGCCTATGTGTGAGCTGGCAGTAGTAGCCGTTGGTATTGAAAAATGAATATAAACCTTGCTGAATCCAAATGCTTTCTGTGTAGTGAATCTCAAAGGTCCCTCGCCCTATTTGCACACCAAGTTACATAATCTAGACTCCATAAAGTTGAACATGAATCTATTGGTCTATCCATGCAGTTGTGAGTGGTCTGTGGGTTATCATGAGGGAGAGTTTGCTAGGTTTCACATGTGTTCCCAGTCCTTGGCCAGGATCTGACGTACCTGAGACTCCACCCCCAAGAGGCACCTCACCAGAGACAGCCTCCCTGCCCCCCCATTGTTTCAGTAGCAACAGAAGAGACTAAGTGAAATTGAAGAGATTCACATCCGCATGTTTTACCAAGGGAAGATATTGATTTTGACATTGCCCAGATGCCACACAAAGGTGACCTTTGGGCTAGTGAGATGATTCAGAAGGCAAAGGTGCTTACCATGAAACCTGAGAATCTGAGTTCAAGCCTCAGGCCCCACACGGTGGAAGGAGAAAACCAACTCCCACAATCTGACCTCACCGTCCGTGCCTCAGCATATGCCTTGCCTCCAAACAAATAATTAAATGTCATTTTTAAGGTAATTGTAAAAGACAACTTTTAAGACATGTGTGGTGGTGAGTCTCTAATGCCTGCACTTGGGAGGCTGAGGCAGGAGGATGATGAGTTTGAGGTCAGCCTGCACGACATAGAGAGGCACTGACTCTGAAAAAGACAGTCTTTAAAATGGAGGTACGTTTCTGAGCATTTCACATTTATCTGATTTTCTCTAATTTTCTGCACATGGTTCTTCTGCCTTTGGAAGAATTTTTTTTAATCACATCGTATCTATATTTGGGGAATTGTTCAGCACAAGTTCCCTCTCCATCTGCTTGCTCTCAGTCATGAACAAATGCTCACTTTTTCCTACTGATTTTCATAGTCTTTCCAACTCACTGCATTGTCTTTAATTTTATTTTTTCAGATAGGTAATACCTGCAAGATACACAAACATACACACACCATGTACACCTAAATACATATCTACACATGTAAGTACATATACATATACATACTTATATACACACATACACATTTCACACACATACACATGTATATCACACACAGGCATATAGGCATTCACAAACAAACTACACATACCACATATAGACATGTACACAAAACATACTCACTACACAGACCCACAGATAAGCACACACACAACTCAGTCACAAAAGTTTACGAAGGGAAGCCCTTGTCTCCCAGCAACTTAGTCGCTTCTCTAAAGCCACAATTTTCTCAAATTCTTCAGATCCAATCCATATTGGCAAAGACATACACATCACTGCATAGTGTTGTATTTATACAACTGTATAAATATATATGTACCTACAAAGTAAAACAGGTGGATTTAAAGTAAGTGCATATACAAGCACACTCATGCATTATCTTTGTGTGTGTGCACACTTGAGTGTTTGTTGTATGTATGCATGAAGGTATGTGTGCACACATGTGTGTTGGGGGCAGATGTTGACATTGGGTATTTTTCTCAATTGTCCTCCATCTCATTTTTACAGATAGGATCTATCACTGAAGTGGGCCTTGGCAGTTCAGCTAGGCTGTCTGGCTAGTGTGCAAGAGGCATCCCCCTGTCTGTCTCCACCTTTCCAGTGCTGGGGTTGCAGACATGTGCCGCTATGCCTGGCTTTATTGTATGTGGATACTAGGAACTGAACTTGGGTCTTCATGCTTGCGAGCCAAGCCCCTTACCAGCCGAGCCTTTTTCCCAGGGCTGGGGAGAGTTCTCTGAGAAAATATGCCAAGCTATGAATGAAAGTTGAATCTACAGTGGTGGGGAAGGGATTCTGTTTAAATAAGAGGTGAAATGTAAGCTTCAGTTTTCCAGTAAACGGCATAGACTCAGTGTCCTTGGGGCTACAGAAAGCCAGGGGAAGCAATCTTAAGAAATTTCAGTGTAAACTAGAACTTATGAAGGAAGAGGGACAAGCTGGGCATAGTGGCGCACGCCTTTAATGCCAGCACTTGGGAGGCAGAGGCAGGCGGATTGCTGTGAGTTCGAGGACAGCCTGGTCTAAAAAGCGAGTCCAGGACAGCCAAGGCTACACAAAGAAACCCTGTCTCGAAAAAACAAAAAAAAAATTTTTTTAATGAAGGGAGAGGGAGTCTGAAACAGAGCTCTGATCCATGTAACCTACTGCAGAGCCTGATATGTAGGTAACAAGCATGAACAGAACCTAAAAAAAAAAAAAAAAAGGCAGAGAGCATCCCCGATTGAGCCCTATACTATAAGACAGGCTTATCAAGGGTGGGTTGGGGACCAAGGAACTCAGAAATGATGCCTTTGTTAAATACCAGGATAAAAGAGGCAGTGGGACTGTCTTTAAAACTTTTTATTTTCGGTTTTTTGTTTTTTGTTTTTTGAGACAAGGTTTCTCTGTGTAGCCTTGGCTGTCCTGGAGTTGCTTTGTAGACCAGGTTGGCCTCGAACTCACAGAGATCTGCCTGCCTCTGCCTCCCAAGTGCTGGGATTAAAGGAGGCCACAGCATATTTTAATAGTGTTGGAATTCTTGCCTCCTCAGCTGGCTAAAAATTCCAGCCCACAGAGATAAGAGGACTGTGGCATTCAGGCTATCAGTTTGAACCTCTACCACTTCACACACAATTTTGATTTTCTTCTGACTTCTGTTTCTCCTACCCTCATGAAGAATTCAGTTCATTAGCTGGACGTGAATTTTTTGACCAGTGATAGGTACAGCCAAACCAGGTGCCATCTTTGTCACCAAGAAAGGGAAATGTGACTTTGCCCACCTGAGTGGTGTGAGAGTTCAGAGTTGGATGGCAGGTTGAAGGTTGAACCTCAATGGCTCAAGTCCTAAATTCAGGAAATGTGAGACTGCCAGGCACAGAGGTTTCAGCTTTCTTCCCAACTATATACTAGAAATCCCTTAACCTGCAGTTTTTTCCTCCTTTCTCCTATTTTTTTAAATAAATGTATATTCAATATGTTTTGGTCACAGTAACTTGCCAATACTCGCCCTAAATCCTACTCGATCCATTTCCCACCCCATTTCCAACATCCCATCCTTTCTTATAACCCCTTTGTGCTGCCCATATGCTCATTAGTGTAGGGCCATGCACAAGAGTATGGAAAGCTACCATGTGCCATGCCCTTATAGAAAACTAAGTAACTCTCCCACCCCCAGACGCAGCTCCTCAGCTAGGGGTGGGGCCACTCCCCCTTCGAAGCTGCAGCGTCTGACTGGTTTGATCTTGTCCAGGCAACCTCAGCTCCTTTTGCTCACAAGTGTAGCCATCTTGCCATGTCCTGAGGACACTGTTTCACTCTGGTCCTCCATGATCTCTGGCTCTTTTCCTGTCCTTCCTCCCCCTCTTCAATGATGTTCCCTGAGCTTCAGAGGTAGGAGGTGTGATATAGATGTCCCATTGCCAGCTGTACACTCCACAGACATGTATTCCCTGCACTTTCCCTGGTGCAAGTTTCTGGGCTAACCACTGTCCACTACACACAAGAACTCCCGTGATAGGATGCGGGAACTGCATTAGTCTGTGGGTATAGGCACACCATTTAGACCTGCCAGCCAGTATGGACCCTTGACCAGATTTATAGTACCACTGTGTCTTTTATAGTAAAGTGGCATATATCCTTCATTCTGGTTTAAAACAATATATCTAGTCAACAGAATTTACGTGTGAGTTCGTCTTGATCAAACTGTTGCCTCGCTGAATTCTAAGCATCATGGCTACCCAGAATAACTCTTCATTTTTTACCCCGTGTCCTTCTCTATCAAACTACAAATGGGTAGAAGTGTCCGAGTGGTTCATGGCGCTTTGCCATGAGGCCTGGTTCCGGATTGTTCCTGTTTCTGCTATTAGCTCAAGACAAGACATGTATACTTTTGTTCTAACCTATATGTGTGCTCCTCTTTTTGGCCCAAATTGTGGGGATTCAATTGGTCTTCTTGGTACTTAAGAACACCCTTCCATCAGTAAGTCCCCTAATAAATTGTAACACACACACACAGGTACACAATACACACACATCAGACAGATACACACACACATACACACCACACACAGATACACACACACCCCATACATCATACACACAAATACACATACATCTCACTTACACACATGAACTAACATGGTAATCCGTCCATCTCTTTGTTCCTGTTCACTGGAAAGTATTTCACCTCTCATACAGGTTGCTACACACCTTTACGGGATTAGTTACAGTTTAACTATCAAACCCACTGGCCTCCTGCTGCTGCTCCAGGTACGGCCCGCGCCAAAAGAATTAGTCACACCAGAAACAGAAGGAAGTCAATGGATTGGGAGACTGTTACAGAGCTAAGCAGCTGGAAGGGCTGTGGGCTTAGAGGACAAAGTCATAGAATCACTCAGGAAGTGTTTACTGAGCACCTGTTCCTCCCGTCGGCTGCACACCTGGTCCTCCTCAGGCTCTGTGATCAGAGCAAAGGCCACTGCTATGAAGGAAGCAGTCCCCTCCTCAAGGGTCTGAGTTTCCAAGGGTCCAAGTTTGAGAAAGCGATGATGTGGCATAACTCCGGAACAACTGACTCTAGTGAGCAGAGTGGGGGAAGGTAAATTCAGCTTTAGCCACATTAACATAGGCATGCTAAAATGTAAAGTGGGAAACCTAGGAAGGAAGGTCAAGGGAGAAGTCAAAGCCATAGTGACTTACCTACCTGTGTAAAGCTAAGGCAGCCCACAGAATGAATGGGGCAACAGAGAGGGGCCTAGTGAATCTCTGGGTACTTAAAAATCAAGGAATAATACAGAATTGGTGAAAAGAAAAGGCCAAACCATTGAACGTTTTATATATATTTAATATGTATATTATTTAAATATTTTATATATTATATAACATATAATATATGTTATGCATTATATCTGTATTTTATAATGTATAACACATAATATATTATATATAATATATTACAGAATACATATAATACAGAATATCTAAGCCAAGAAAAGGCTAAAAAAAAAAAGTAAAACAAAAGGGCTGGAGAGATGGCTCAGAGGTTAAGAGCACTGGCTGTTCTTCCAAGGGTCCTGAGTTCAATTCCCAGCAACTACATTGTGGCTCATAAACATCTATAATGAGATCTGATGTCCTCTTCTGGTGTGCAGATGTACCAGACAAAACACTGTATCCATAATAAATAAATAAATCTTAAAAAAAAACAAAAATAAAAAACCAGAGTTCAGTTTTGTCTTCCAAATTCCTTAGGAAGAAGGGCTGCTGGGTAAAGCTGCTTGTTGCCAAGCTTGAGTTTGGTCTAGGTTCCACACATGGTCAACGGAGAGAACCAACTCCTTCAGGTGTCCTCTGACTTATACACACACACACACACACAAACACACACACACACACACACATACACACACACACTCATCATCATCATCATCATCATCATCATCATCATATCAAATCAAACTAGATAGGCGGGGTGGCACATGCCTTTGATCCCAGCACTCAGGAGGCAGAGGCAGACAGATCGTTGTGAGTTCAAGGCCAGCCTGGCCTACAAAGCAAGTCCAGGATGGCCAAGATAACATAGAGAAACCCTGTCTCAAAAAAAAACCAATCAAAAAACAAAAACAAATAAATCAAATCAAACTAAAATCCTATGTAAAAAGTATTCTACCCAAAGTGTTGATGTATAGCTTGTGTTATTACTTGTTTCTCAATATTGATCCTTGAAATTTTATAAAAAATATCTACATGTATGAAGTTATATCAGTAATAGTATACATATATGTGTGTGTGTGTGCACATGCAAAGAGGTGTGTAGTATATGTACATTTGTCTGTAGGATTTTGTTTGTTCATGGTATTATTCACACAGTAAAGATGGATCTCTTTTATTGACACAGCTATTTTGCCTGTATAGAGTCAATATTTGAAAGTGGTTGATTGGGGCTGCGGGGAGGGTAGAGAGATTGCTAAGCAGTTAAAAGCATTTGTTGCTCTTATAGAGGGCCTAGGATCAGATCCTCAGAACCCACGTATGGCCAGATGTGGTGTCTGTAATCCCAACACTCCTCCTGGAAGACAGAAGGTAAAGACAGGAGAGCCCCTGGAAGCCTGGTGTACACCTAAGCCAAGTACAAGGTGGAAGTTGAGGACAGACACTGAGGCTGTCCTCAGTCTCCACTTTATGTACCATAACACACATGTGCCTTGCCCTCACACACAGGAACACCCACACAAAACTGGGTGTGGTAGTGTACACCTTTAATCCCAGCACTCAGAGGCAGAGGCAGGCAGATCAATGTGAGTTCAAGGCCAGCCTGATCTAAAAAGTCCAGGATAGCCAAGGCTACACATAGAAACCCTGTCTAAAAACAAACAAACCCGTGTGTGTGTGTGTGTGTGTGTGTGTGTGTGTGTGTGTGTGTGTGTATACATATATATACACACATACATATATATATATGCACACATATGCACACATAAAAGAAACAAAGAATGGCATTTCTATGGGGTTATGGTGACCATGAATAAAGTTAATAACATATAAAATATGTAGGGCAGTATCTAAATAATCATTCAATAAATGCTGTTATCTGGACCAGTCAGGATGTCGTTAAAGAGGGCATCTGAGTGAGGCTTACTATGGCGATGATGAAACACCATGACCAAGAGCAATGTGAGGAGGAGAGAGTTTATTTGGCTTACATACACACTGTAGGAAGCCAAGGCAGGAACTCAGAGTAGATGAGAACATTGAGGCAGGAGTTGATGCAGAAGCCATGGAGGAATGCTGTTTACTGGCTTGTTCCTCACGGCTTGCTCAATCTGCCTTCGTTTGGAACTCAGGACCACCAGCCCAGTGATGGCACGACCCATGGCCTGGGCCCTCCCCCATCAAGAATTAATTAAGAAAACATCTAATGGGCTAGCCGACAGACCAGTCTACTAGAGGCCTTTCCTCAATTGAGACTCCGTCCTCTGAGATGGCTTGAGCTTATGTCAAGTTGACATAAAACTAGCCAACACATCAGGCATGGTGACATACACATGTAATCCCAGCACTCAGGAGGTAGAGGCAGGAGAATCAGATGTTCAAAGCCATTCTTAGTGGCATGGCAAGTTCGAGGCCAGGCTGGGCTACATGAGAAGCTGTCTCAAAAGAAAGAAAATGTGTATATATAAGCACAATATTAAGGGACACACAGTCCAAGGTTATTTGTGTCAAGAGCAGCTGAACCTACTGACACAGCATGGCTTCTGAAGCACTTGCCTGGACTTTGCATCCTACATCCCATACCGCCCTCCGTAGATCACTGACCTACAGTTCTCTCTCTCTCCTTATTAGTGCAGGGAAATAGAGCACAGATTCAGACAGCGCACAGGGAGATCCTTCAGATAGAGCTAGAAATGCTGACAATGGGCACCTCCTTCATTATTTTTCCTTGGCAGCATTACAGTGCACCCTTGTTAGGTTCCTTCTCAGTGTAGCAACCAGGCTTTGCTTCAACCTGGGGGGAGGGGGAAGCAACAGAACAGTGGAACTCTGAACTCTGGGAAAATACGGTGGCTGTGCAGAGTAACACTGACTTACAGAGTGATCCACACCTACTGAGGCGGGATTCTCATCTTGTCAACAGAAGCCCATACTATGCTTCCGGTGCACGGGAGGAAGCTTGACAATGAGGTGCGAGCACCTGTGTTTCCAGTATTGAGCTGCTGTGTGGAATGAACGTTGCAATTGGCGGCGGCAAGTGCGATGGTGTTCCTTGCCTTGGTGGATCAGGGTGTGAGATTATGTATGACTAAGCCTCTCCCACAAGTCTGTGCACGCTGAAGAATTTTCTTATTAAGGCTGGTATGCAATCTTCATTTTAGCAAGAGCACACAGATGCTTGCGAGGAATCTTCCCAAGCATGTTAATCCTGTCTGTCTTATGATTAAGTGTTCCTCTTGATGGGGTCATTGTTGAATTGCCTTCCCCTACTGTGTGTGTGTGTGTGTGTGTGTGTGTGTGTGTGTGTGTGTGTGTGCTCTCTCTCTCTCTTTCTCTCTCTCTCTCTCACACACACACACACACACACACACACACACACACACGAACATTAAGAAAGATATGCTTTTTTTTTTAAGATTTATTTGCGTGACTATGTGAGGATCTGTAGATGGGCACATGCATTTGCGTTTGTGTTCGGAGCCTAGAGGAGGGTACCATGTGTCCTTTTCCTTTCCTCTTCCTGTATTCCTCTGAGGTGGAGTCTCTCTCTGAACCTGGATTTACGCTGTCTCTGTTGGGCTGGAAACCAGCCAGCTCCAGTGAGGCTCCTGATTCTGCCCGCAGGACCTGAGGCTCCAGGTGTGTACTGAACATCTGGCTTATTGTGTGGCAGCTGGGATCTGGACCCCATCCTCATGATTGCACAACAAGCCCCCATAACCACTGAGCAATCTCTCAGCTCTGGAAGGCGGTTACTTTAAGACTGTTGTAGATGTAGCCATCTGCCAGTTTCAGCTATATCACAAATAAATTATAAGTTAGGCTCAGTTATGAAGCCATCAACACACTTCACATAAATAGGAAATGAAAAGCAGGAGCTGTATAAAAACAAGAGGATTGATAGGCACTTCCACCTTCTTGCTTTCTGGAAACTCCACTTAAACTATTCAATAGAGGGATGTTTTAGGGATTAAATGTCATAAATATAGAAAACTGTCTGAGAGCTGGACGCCTGACTGCATTTACATTGAATACGCAAATCTGAGGGGACTCAATGCCACCAGGTTGCAGAGAAAACTAAGAACTGACTTGACAAAGAATGACCATATGCTTAGAAGCTAATAGTTCAACTCCCCACGAGTGCCAGGAAAGTGGGTGTCGGCTATAGCAAGAGAGGTGAAAGGCTTCAAGAGGGACTCAGAATAATACAGGGCAGGGGTGGGGGGTGGGGGGTGTAACACTGTGGAACACATGATAAGTGACAGCATGGTATGGGCTCTGAGAAGAGTTGGGTACCAGCAAACGAGATGCTGAAGAGAAAAGGAAATCAGGGGTCCACGCGGCTGAAGCTAGAGTCTCTTGTAGATTTCTGAGAATGAAGGCGATTTCACAGTACAAGCTGCAGCCAAGCTCTCATCTTGCAGGCCAGTGGCAGGGAAGGAGTTGGGGAGCCACAAGTGTCCCCTTTGATATAAACTCACACCCCCACCCCCACATGAGAGATCCTGGCACCTGGGAGTCTGTTAGGTACAGGTTCCGACAGTGTCTCAGTACTAGCGTGTTTAGGGCACAAAGGTCCTATGGCCTACAGATCACTAGGGAAACCAGGAATGTTAAACACACAGGGGCCTCTTCTCAAAGGAGGAGATAAAATATTTGTTTTCCCACCCGGAAGGCTGGGAGTGGATTTTGTTAACAACCTGGTGACCTTTTTGCTATCTATGGAAGCAAAGCTCAGCCACCTTTTTGCTGTAGAGGCAGACCTCGCCCAAATCAGCCAGAATCATTAGCCCAGACTGTTACCCATCCTCAGGGGAGATGTCACATGGACTTTATAGCCTGTTGACTTCTATGCCATCTTGGTCAGAGACCGAGCTATAGAACTACTCTCATGATCACATGTATGTCGTAAAGGAGTTTCTGTGCAGTCACACCTTAGCTTTTATTGTGCTCCTGGAATTGGAATAATTGTTGTCTAGAACTCTTTTCCCAACTTGAACTGTGTTCTAAATATGCTAATATTGAACCTCTCCCCCTCCCACCCCCATCCCCCATTCTCCCCACTCCCCATGCCCCCACCTCCATTTCCCCATTCTCTTCACTCCCATCCCCCCTCTCCCAGCCCGCCCCCAAATCTGCTCCAGGTTGATGAAGTCAATCTGAACTGGATTTTTACTCACATCACTGCCTTCAATGACACCTGCAGGGTGCTTTCAGAGGCATCTTCCTGTCTCTGGATGGGGGAGGGGTGCCTACCAAGCCTGGGCTGCCTCCGGATGCTAACACTCACCTTGAAGGAGCCTTCTGTAGAAAGATTCAGAGGTCTGTCTGTCTCTCCTTGTCCATATGACATCCAGAGGAGTGCCTCTTTCTTAATTTGGCAGAAGAGTAGTGGTTTATTTCAGAATTGGGGAATTGTGATGACTGGACACTAGAAAACCATTGACATTGAGAGAACTGTCCTGATAGATGAAATTAATTCGCACAGATTCACACTTGAGAGCGCCTAGGTCCAGACTTGTGCCCCTCTGTCCTTCCTATCTGTGGGCTCCGGACACTTTTGTCCTCCAGATGAGACAGTCTTTGGAAAACACAGCTTGTATGTGGTGAAAGAGTCTGACATTGGATACTTTCCTGTTCACCAGCCCACCCTGACTCTTCTACAGTTGAGCTCACAGCTGACTGGATCATAAACCAAAGCTTCCTGTCTCTGTTCTAGGAAATCATTCTTTTCCCCCACATGCATGTAGTGGGCCAGAAGAGGGCATGAGACTGTAGATACTGATGGTTGTGAGCCACTTTGTGGGTTCTGGTGAACCTGGGTCATTTGGAAGAGCAGCCAGAGAGCAGCCAGTAATACTAATGTTGAGCCATTTCTCCGGCCCCTAGGAAATCACTCTTAAATATTATCATTTAATATTGCAAATTCTGGAAGATACCTTCCCAAAGCCTTTATCTGAAAGATAGTAAAGTTTAAAAAACAAACAAACAAACAAACGAAAAACCTAGGGCTTCAGAAACAGCTCAGTGGTGACATGCTTGTCTCAAAAGCCTGAGGATCTGAATTCAATGCTCAGGGACCATGGACAAAGCCAGACTCTGTGGCACTCAGCCCCATAAGCCTAGTGCTACAAGCTAATTGGCAGAGATCAGCTGATCCCTGGGAGCCAGAGGGCTAGCTAATCCTGCCAGCATGGTAGAACTCCAGGCCAATGAAGAGACCCTGTATCAAACAAAAGTTACAGCTGCCTGAGGACTGCCACATGAGGTTGTCCTCTGACCGCCACATGGACACCGTGTCCCACATCTCCCACACCCACAGAAACACATACACAACTGTAAATGTTAAATCAAATGGGGCTGGGAATGTGACATGCATAAAGCTCTGGGTCTCATCCTCAGCACTGCATGAATTAGGGGTGGTGCCTCCCCTGTAATCAATCCTAGCACTGGGGAAATGGAGGCAGGAGCATCAGAAGTTCGAGGTCACCCTCAGCTGCATAGAGAGTTGAGGTCAGCCTTGGCTATAAAAAACCTTTTTAAAAAATAGTGTAGAAAGTAGTAAGAGATATGCACCATTATGAAAGTGGAACATCTTTAGAAAAAAAAATAATGGCAAGGGAGGAAATCACCTATAATTTTTTTCATAGAAAAAGAAAGACTGAACTGAACTTTTTATAGCAGATGATTTGATGGTAGAAACTGAGAGCTTGAGTGTTGGGGGTGAGCAAGCAAGAAGACTGTCCTTCCCTTTTCAAAGTCCTCCTGCCTCAAGCCTCCACTTACACCACACCCATGTTTTTGTCCCAAGGAAATGTGGGACATCCGTTCACAGTTCCTAAAGGAAGATAGCCAGGTTTTGAGCATATGTGTAGAATTTATAAATTACCTTCCAGACTGCATGTTCAAAGTGTTTTACCAGCAAGGGCATACATTCAAGAAAATTAGCTCTGAAAGAATTTGATCATTAGCTGTTAGCCTGAAATGTCTTGTAGACAGTGAGTGTATGGTTGTCTTACACTCTTCTGAAGTTTTTTAAGTCAACATTAGAAGTCCAGAGACATCACATAAGGTCTGGAGAGATGGCTCAGCAAGTAGAAGCTCTTACAGAGGACCCCAGCTTGGTTCCTAACACCCACAAAGGCTCACAGCTAACTGTAATTCCAGCTCGAGGGGACATGATGCCCTCTTCCGGCCTCAATGGACACCCACACTCACATGCACATACCCAGACACATCCAAATAACTTAAGGTGAAATAAATCATATAAAGGAGCAAGAGAACAAGGAAGAAGAGGAAGAAAACAACAACAACAAATACAAACAAACAAACAAACAAAACCCAGACTTTATATAAAACTCTGAACTTCTAGCTACTTTTAGAGACTCTGCAGGAGCTGGCTATGTGGTCCTGTGGTTTGCCTGACCCAGTAGCATGTGGATGTTTAGACGTGTGTGAGCAGGTGGGGAGAGGTATTTTTGTGGCCCAGGTGTTTCTAACTTCTTCCTGTGAGTCCTCAGTTCAGCTCAACCTCATCCTGGTCAGGCTCACCCTGAGGGTATCTTACTTACAGTCTTCAGATGGAAGCTCTCTCCTGAACCCACCTGAGACAAAGCAATGGTACCCAGTCACAGTAGATGTTCTGATCTCCGCTTCCTATGACATCCCTGTCCCAGCATTAAACTTACTCTCTGCCACTGCCACTGAGTGACAGTAACAGAGGACTAGGAATTTGTTGCTAGACCAGGAAGTAATATGCGTCCCCAGGAATCACCCTTCTTGGGTGTGTCCTGGCTGAGAGCAAGGGATCTGGAGTCCAGCTGTGTGGGTTAGAGCTCCAGCTGTGTATAAATTTCTATATGGCTACTGTTCTACATATGCTTCCTTCAAGAACAGTACTTGGAATCCAGCGCGTACCCAGCAACATGACGAAACAGGCTTATTGATGAGTCACTGTCGTGGAAAAACCTGGGAGACTGTATCTGTGTAAACTCTTTTTAATGCAGCTCCAATTTTGGAGAAATCCAACACCCTCTTTTGGACTCTGCATGCACTGAATACATGTGGTGCCCATATAGACAAGCAAGCAAAGACACACACACACACACACACACACACACACAAATAAAAACATTTAAAACATTTTAAAAGATAATTCCAATTACTGATTTAGTTATTGAAAATGACCTGTAAAAATCGCTCGTTAAGCCAGGCGTGTTGGCACACACCTTTAATCCCAGGATTTGGGAGGCAGAGGCAGGCAGATCACTGTGAGTTCGAGGCCAGCCTGGTCTACAAAGTGAGTCCAGGACAGCCAAGGCCACACAAAGAAACCCTGTCTCGAAAAACCCAAAAAAACAAAAACAAAACAAAAATTGCTTGTTATATAACAGTGAGTGGAGAAACAAAGTCTTGCCGCAAATTAGTAGAGGAGAAACCAAAGTCTGCCAGGTGCAGCTGAGCCCAAGGTTAAGTACTCGAGTTATATTAATAGAGAAACAAAAGTCTCCAAGCTACATACGGTTCAGCACAAGGTTAAATACTTGACCAAGGAAGTTAGAACTTGAATGCTTCAGACCTTGATCAGAGCCATGAATTGGAGATTTGTTACAAAATTGGAAACTTGCTTCTTAGCCACAACTTATTTTATTGTAGACAAATAGTGGAGGCTGAAAAAACAATGGGGAGGCTGGATGAGTCTGCATGTGTCTGTGTTTGTGAGCACATGTATGCACATGTGTGTGTGGGGTGCATGTGTGTGGCTGTGTGTCGTGTGCAGTGTAAGGGTCATGTGCATGTGGAGGCCAGAGACTGACTACAAGTATCTTCTTTTATCACTTCATTTACTTCTTGAAATGGAATCTCTCACTGAACCTGGAGTGATTCATGTATCCTTCAGTCTCAGCCTTTGCTGAGCTGGGGTGACAGCCACATCTGACTTTTACCCGAGTGCTGGGGATTTGAACTCAGTGCTTATGCAGCAAGTCCATTATTAGCTGAGCCATCTCCCAAGACACAGGCAGAGGACTAATAGCTATCAAAAGGGGGAGTTTTCAGGCAGCAAAGAGTTAACAGGTCACTGCCCAGCAGCATACAACCACAACCACGCTCTGTGTCAGTGGCAAAGGCTCTGGTTACCGCGTCTCCTCTCTAAGTCCCAGTAAGATAAGATAAAGAGCTGAAATAAATTAATCAGCGTGGTTCTGCACAGGATAACAGGTTTGGATGACAGAGGGCGAGGCAGCTGCTGAAGAAGACAAGATGTACAGACGTCTCTCCAAGAGAAGTGGGTTGCGCCCTTCAGAACATTGTGCTTCATGGAAAGAAAAGCATTTCAATTAGATGGGAACTTGGACAGTGTTAGAAATATAGGCAACGGGGCGGGTAGTATATGTATAATTATACATATAACATCAAAATAAACCTCTAGTCATGAGGTGTATAATGAAGCTTTCAGTTAACACCAAAAGTGTTTCTCTATTTAAACAATTAACACATAAATTTATTTTCCTTGGAATAACTATAATATGTATAGGACAAAATAAAATCCTCTCAACTGTCCCCTACCCAAACATTTTTAAATGATCTATTTATTTACTCTGTGTGTGTGTGTGCATGCGTGCGTCTGTCTGTCTGTGTGAATGTCAGAATTCCTCAGGAGTTAATTCCTTCCTTACACGTTATTTTGAGTCAGTGTCCTGGTTTCTCCAGCTGCACTGCAGACTTGAACTACTTCCGGCTGACTCTTCCGTCATCTCTGCCTCTCATCTCACAGTAGGAGGGCTGGGATTTCAGATATGAACACTGAGGTTGGTTCCAGACATCAAACTCGGGTCCCCTGACTGGCGCAGCAGTCAATTTCACCAGCTGATTCATCTCACCAAACCCCTCTCTAACCCAGTTTTAGCCATCCTCCCCGACGGTGCCCTTCTGAACGTTGAAATACACACATCACAGCTGAGCATGAGGATAATATCAGAGATGAAAGCTTGGGAAAACAAGGAGGGTCACTTACTTCCGTTTGATAAGCATGTGCTGTGCTCTGTGGTTTCCACGGAAGGTATTGACTCAGCAGACATGCCGAGACTAACTGTTAACTCCTTTTGTGAGAGTACAAATGGCCTCAAGGGCAGAACCACCCCCAGCCTTGGCATCACTTTCCGCCATAAACTGATAAGGAAAGGGAGACTCAGGAACATTGCACAGCTCACCCAAGGTTACTTTCCATCAAAAAGCAGTGCTGTGTTTGAATCCAGGCATCCCATCAAAACTGAGCTCTCCTTCTACAACTAACCCACTGGGCTAGTTTCCAAGCCATTATTTCTCAAAGCAGAAGTGTTCAAAGTATGTGACATACCTGTATGAAAATGTCCTTACACTATAACACTCATGTGTCTGTGTCCTAATAGCCTACTACACGTGTGATGACTATGCACCAATTGTTAAAATTCAAAACATGAATCAATCAAATTAAGTTTGTATCTCAAGTCAGTAGAAAAGATAAACACAGGTGGGCTCTGATTTCTTTGGTGACTGTGGACTGAGAACTTGGGGCTGGTAACATGGCCCTGATTAAAATGTTCGCTTGACAAATAAAAGGGCCACCCTCAGTATTACGTAAGCCAGCATGGCGGCTCATGTTGTGTGATCCCAGCACTCAGGGGGTACAGATATGAGAATCAGAAACTCAAGAATAGCTTAAACTACATAGAGAATCTGAGGGTTGCCTGGGCTACATGAAACCCTGTCACAAAAGGCAAAACTCAAAACAGCAAGAACCTATGAGGACTAGGTGAATTTCCTTATGTGAAATACCTCACTGGTCAACAGTTTAGGGACAAATAGCAATCACTGTTGTCAGTAGAGATCATCAAAACATCTTGCTAAGTGGAGAGAAAAACATCAATTTGATGGAAAATTAGATGTTGCCAAGGCTATACAAAGTGGTAGAGAGTAGAGGGCAAACACCAGCTCTGCTCCTCCCAAGCTGGAGGACTCCACCTCACTGTGCTAAGATGGGGGTATTAGTGGGCCTGTGCTTCTTAGTTTTTGTTACCCTGACATAAGTCAGGGTCACCTGGGACATAAGTCAGGGTCACCTGGGAAGAGGGAACTTCAACTAGAAATAATGCATCTATCAAACTGCCGTGTAGGAAAGTCGATGGGACCTATTCTTGACTAATGACTGATGTGGCAGGGCCCAGCCACTGTGGGTGGTGCCATCCCTAGGCAGATGATCCTAGATTCTGGATGGTATGAGAAAGCAGGCCCAGAAAGCCTGTGAGCAGAACTCCTCCATGGCTGCTCCTTCAGTCCCTACCTCTAGGTTCCTGTCCTGACCTCCGCCTTGGCTTCCCTTGATGATGACTCTAACCTGTAAGATGTAATCAATCATTTTCTCCCATGTTCTTTTTCACCAGTATTTTATTACAGAAACAAAAATCAAACCAGGACTCTTAGAGAGCCTCAGGCCTCCACTCCATGGTGCCCAACCCCACCCTATTCACAGGTTGGATGGCATGGTGGTTACTTTTCAGTTGTGTAATAAAACACCAAGACCAAGACAACTTAGGGAAGAGAAAGGTTATTTTGACTTATGGTTCCAGAAGAGGAAGCCATAGGGGGTGAGGGTGGGGGAATCACAGCAAGCAATCAGAGCAAGAAGCTAAGAGATCACATCTTCAACTGCAAACACGAACTAGAGAGAGCAAACTGGAAGTGGACAAGGCTATGACCTCATTCCAAGTGACATACTTCCTCCATCCAGGCCACATATCATTCTGAGCCCATGACCCCAGTCATCAGCACCATCAAGTAGGGACCAAGTGTTCAAATACCCGAGGCCATGGGGAACATTTCTTATTCAGATGTGGCACCGGTGAGTGGGACAGAGCTTGACTTCTGTTGGGATCACAGAAAGAGGGGTCCCTGGGAGATCCTGACCTCATCAGCTTAGGAGGAGGCAAAACCTCGGAGACTCATTTGCAGGCAGAGGGAAATGAAACAGCCCTCAAGGGGAGGAGCTATTTAACAAGAAGTTGAGGGTGACTTCCTGGGCTGAGAGCAGTCCCTGTTGCGAGTTAGCTGCAAAGCCAAGACCTTGGCCATTGATCATCAGACTAGATTGGGCACGGTAACAAAATACCTTAGACTTAGTAATGTATAAGCAACACCAACGCATCACTTGCAGTTCTAAGCTGGAAGGTCAAGATCAGAAGCAGAAATTCCACATACACCAGCACACCTAGCTGTGAGATCTGTGATCTACGTGCCAGGATCTCTCCTGCCCTTGCTTTATCCATCAATACCTAGGTTGGATCTCTCCTGCCCTTGCTTTATCCATCAATACCTAGGTTGGATCTCTCCTGCCCTTGCTTTATCCATCTATACCTAGGTTCTCCATGTCAACTGACTGACATTCAAGAGCATACTGGTGGCCTAGGAGCGACCAATTTTTAGCTGGGTAAGGTACCCTCTATACAAGTAGGGATGCTACAGAGACAGACAGGCACTGTGTCCTAAAGACGTGACATAGCATTTGTTGCAAATAATGTGAAGTAAGGAAAAGTTAAGTACTAATGGATATAAATGGATAGAAGCCACCGATGAGCTGAGACCAGAGGTGTGCACGGGAAAATAGAATAGTCCTTAAGGACAGAAATAGGGGCCACAGGCTGACACGCCAGAAATGAGATCCCTGAACTCCATAAGGAAGGAAGCCTGTGACTCAGAGCAGTGACTTTTCTCTGATTGTCTCTAGTTTCTCCACATCTTTCAATGTCCAAGAGACCTGACTCACTCACTTTTCCAGATTTCCAGGAGGGTTCTACAATCTATATTCCCATGAATATCCTCACACTATCCCATCAAGGGAATAAACCACTGTTTTTGTAGTCAACTTTTGTTATTGTTGTTTTTGTTTTTAAATAAGTTTTTACTGTGTAGCCCTGCCTGGCCTTGACAATCCTCCTGCCTCTGACTTCTGAGTCCTGAGACCACACATCTACACTATCAGGGTCAGTTCAAATGACCTTACCAAATATCTCAGTAATAATATTGAATTATTTCATACCTATTACTAACAAATATTGAGCTACATTGGTAGTATTAATTACATGTTCAGGTTCTTTTATTTTATTTTTTCAAAACCCAGGAAATGGGTGGCTGCAGTTTTGAATCTTCTTCCTTCCTTCTTTCCTTCCTTTCTTTCTCTTTTCCTTTGACTCGCACATCTCTAAACTAGACTGGCCTCCAACTCACTATGTAGCCTGAGGATGACCCTCAACTTCTGGTCCCCTCTGCTTTCACCTCCAGAATGGTGGCATGAGCAGTGTGAGCCACCACCCCTGGTTTACTGGGGTTCAAGCCCATGTCCTTGTGCATGGCAGGCAAATGCTCTGCCCAGTCCAGCTGCATTCCCAGCCCTTCATCTGAATCCTTTTGTCCTCACTTAATCCCTCAGGCATCTCTGGAAGGTAGGACACAAAAGGAGGTGCTCATCTCATGGATGGATTAGTGTGAATATAACAGGGCTTGCTGAGGTGGCCCTTCTGCTGCCAGCCACTCTGCCCCATAGGGAACAGCATCCCTCCCCTCTGGAGACACAGTTTCTAGATTTCATCTTGAAAAAGATCCAGTCCTCTCTCCAGTGCCAAACCTAAGGGTGCCTTGAACTTGGACTTCCAGGTCTCAGAACTGTGAGGAATACATTTCTGTTCCCTATAAATTACCCAGTCTGTGGGGGGGCGGGGGTTCTGTTCTAGCGGTGTGAAATGGACAAAGCCATGAGTTCTAGTTTACTCTTATCAATTGACAATGGGAGAAACCAAGTTTAGAGTCTTGTCTTTGCTGGCCCAAGGCCACACATTGTGCAAGGGTGAGAGCTGAATTAGACATCTACAACTTCACAGCCCAATGTTATTTCTAACTTCAGTTGTCAGAAAGTAGGCTATTCCAGGGAGACACTTGTGTAGCTCCCTTTGGCTATCAGGCTACTGAGACAATGATCCCCAAGAATTTGAAATTCCCTAGGGAACCTCATGCTGGGAGAATGGAAAGACCTGGTACCATTCAGAGGAGGAATTTGTTTCATAGAAAGAGAGTTCATGCTGTTTTGACTATTTGACATGCTGTTAGGCCATCTTGCAAACAGAAGCAAACTGGATGATGGGTCAGTAATGAGAAGGACCATACCTGGTGCAGGACTGCTTGGCTTTGCATACTTACTTCCCTCTATTTAAAATAAACCTAGGCCAAGACCCTGAAGATGAACTTGGCAGTGGGTCACTGGACTTTTTTGTTCATTTTCCCAATGTGGCCACATGGAGTAAATCCCCTTTCTCTGCTTTCACTAGCACATATCTATTTAATTGACCTGTCAAGGATGGAAGTCCAGGAACAATTCTGGCATGACTGTCCAATCTCTTGCAATTGTATTGAGAGCAGACAGTAGAGGCCAACTATCCTCCATTCATAAAATCAAATAATGTAGTGATAATGATGAGCAGGGCAAAACACATATCACAGATATCCTGTGTCAAAATAAAAGTCAACATGCTTCTGGCAGAAACTCAAAAAGCAGAAGTTCTAGTACATTCCCCCAAAGAAAGAAATGCTGAGTGAATATTAATTACTAATTTTAGTAGTAAAATATGTTACTGATGTTTTAATATATGTTTGAAAAAATTTGTATTTTTCCTAATTCAGTGTTCAACTTGATTTTCATGAACTAGTTTTGTTCATAAAGTCTTAAGTTCCTTATTCACAAAGGAGTTTTTAGAAGATGAATGTGGAAGAAGTGGGGGTGGGGTGGGGGTGAGGCTTTGCATAAAAAAAAAGAAACAAAACTGAAGAGTTTTGTGTTTTTAATGTGCAAGAAAAAGAAACTGTGAGTATAGGAAATTCCAATTCTGAATATATTAGAATAATACTTAAAATTTACTTCTTGGTTTAAGCAGAGATACGTTGAGGTGTATGTGTTTGCATAGGAACAGCAGGGTCAGCAGTGGCAGCAGCTCAGCACATCAACTGCTTGCCTTGAAAGCACAAGGGCTTTATTTCTTTTGAAAATCTGTTTTATTTATTGACTATAAAACTGGAGGGGGTGCATGGAGCGGGAGACGTGTGTGGAGTTCAGAAGACAACTTGCTGAGTCTGTACTCTCCTAATATGTGGCTCTGAGGATTTGAACTCAGGTCACCAGGCTTGGCAACAGGTGCTTTTGCCTAGTGAGCCATCTCATTGGTCCAAGGAGACTTTATTTCCATCCCTAGAACCTACACACACACACACACACACACACACACACACACACACACACACACACA
>OU015747.1:82558767-82579446 GCA_907169655.1 Acomys percivali | reverse complement strand
ACACACACACACACACACACACACACACACACACACACACACACACAAACAAACAAACATACATATACACACACACGTACACACACACACTATTTTTTTTTTTTTTGAGACAGGTTTTCTCTTTGTTACCTTGGTTGTCCTGGACTCACTTTGTAGACCAAGCTGACCTCGAACTCACAGTGATCCACCTGCCTCTACCTCCCAAGTGCTGAGATTAAAGGTGTGCCCTACCACACTCACCTAAACACACACACATACACACACAAACATACATACACACATCTGGCTGCGGTGGCATGTGCTCATAATTTCAGCTCTGGGGAGGCAGACACAGGAGGATCCCTAGGCCTTGCTCTTAGCCAGCCTAGCCCACCTGGCAAATTCCAGGTTGATGAAAGACCCACACACATGAAAATGAATAGTGTTAAATGTGTGTTAGCTCTGCTGGGCCATAGACTTTTGTTTGTTTGTCAAGGCAGGGTTTCTCTGTGTATGCTTGGATGTCATAGAAATCTCTCTGTAGACCAGACAGGCCTCAAACTCACAGAGATTCATTTGCCTCTGCCTCCCAAGTGCTGGATTAAAGATATGTGCCACCACTACGCGGCAACATAGACTTTTACATTTCCCTGTTTGCTAGATGCTCAGAAGCTAGGATCATCTCTGACATATACCTCCTGCTCAATAAAAGTCTCTGTTAAATGAAATGACTAAGCAATCAAACTTAAGAGACCAGAGGCCTTCTCCAAATTTAACTGATACACGCATTTAAGCAAATCACTTAGTATTTGCTCATTAATTATTTAAAAGGTCTCACAAGAAGATACCATTTGCCTTGCTAGATATAAAAGCCAACAGCAGAGCGCCATTTAGAAGTAGGCACTAAGTCATCAGGGCAGGCAGGGTTGCTAGGGAGACTACTGTGATGAGCTACACACCCATGTGCATTTCATATTCAACGAGGCTTTCATACTAAATCATGAGATAAAATTAATTTTCACAACAACTTAATATTTTACCTTTTGCATCAAACATTTGAATTTATGCACTTATTTATTTATTTAGCAGCAAGGTCTTTCTTCTTGACTAGGTCACTCTAAACCTCACAGTATAGCTCAGGCTGGTTTTGAACCTAGAATCCTCCTGCCTTGGTCTCCTGGATTATAGCAAGTGACCCTCTACTAAGTGGCATGAACACCTTATTTTAATTTTTCTTTTTTAGCCTTTTTATTTTCTTTTGAGATAGCACCTTATTCTGCAGTTCAATCTATCCTGGAACTTACTCCATAGCCTCCATTAAGTCTGAACCCATGACAATCCTCCTGCCTCAGCCTTCAAGTACTGGAATTGCAGGTATGGCCCATGAGTGTATGTCTCTGATAACACAAAAGAAAGCTATAGGGCAGGGGCACAGTTTAGTACTAAAGTGCATACAGTGACCTGGGTGTGATGGACCCCAACACAAGAATCAAAAGCAAATTATAAGACCACTAAGGAGGAAATTCACAGAAATGTAGGCATGAGTGTACATGCCTACGTGTGTGTGTGTGTGTGTGTGTGTGTGTGTGTGTGTGTGTGTGTGTGTATACATGTTTGGGTGGTTGCATGTGGAGGTCAGAGGATAACCTCAGATGACAGTCCTCACCTCCCACTTTGTTGTTTGTTACATACATGCTGAGGGTGGTTGCATGGAGAATGCCTTGGAATTCACCTGTCTCTACTTCCCAGTTTGCTGTAAGAGTGCTGGGATTATGGTCCTGAAATACTGGGCCTAGATTTTATGTGGACTCTAGGGATCCAAATGCTAGTCCTCATGCTTGTGAGTGCTTTACCCCAGGACTCAGTACGGTGATGACCTTTCTAATAGTAACACAAAACCCAAATTATAAACAAAACAGATTGGACTGTGAACGGTTATACAGTTCTGAGAATGTGAGAAAAGAAAGTGTTGTTTGGGGATTGAGAGACAAACTGGAGCTGGGAATGTAGCTCAGCGGCCAAGAGCTTGCCTAGCAAAGCACAAGGCACTGGGTTCGATCCCCAGTGCCATAATAAAGATTAGTGGAAGAATGAGTTATATAAGTGAGAAAGACTAAAGACGCTTCAAGGTGGCTCAGGGTGTAAAGGTTCTTGCTGCCAAGCCTGACGGCCTGAGCTGAAACCCAGGACCCACACGGTGGAGGAAAGAGTTGACTCCCACAAGTTGCCATCTCCCAATCAAACAGTGCTAACCCACCCATGCCAGGTACTCCTTAGCTCCCAGGGTCCACTTCCCCCTCCATGTATTTATCTCAGGTGCACTTTAAACCCAGTTCATGATGGAAAGCTACCCTGTTTCACCTAACAGTCCATTGGAAAGAAAGGTTCCACACATGACTGTATCGTCTTCAAGTTTAAGGAGAAATTATTTCTACAGTGTCTGCAAAGAGTGAAAAGAAATGGAAAGTAGATTAGGTTAATTGCAGGATGTAGAAAAAAAATAAAGGTGTAGATAATTTATTAGTCACCATGCAATACAGCTCAAGAAGGGAATGGTAACTTCGTTGGAATATTGCACACATGTAGTTCCTTAGGTCTGACGGTCTATTACATTATAGGAAAAGCCACTCTTCTCTATGGCGCTGGGGACTCAGCCAGATGTCATGTGTGCTAGCCAAATGCTCTGCCACTAGCCACATCCCTTACTCCTCTTCTTTCCTTTCCTCTTCTATTTTTCATATGTGTGCATGCACATATGTGTGTGGGAATGTAGAGGCCAGAGGCTGCCCTTGAGGGGTCTTTCTCAGTCACTGTCCACCTTAGTTTTTGAGGCAACCTCAAAAGGTGAGGTTCCCTCACCGAACCTGGATGTCACCGATTCAATGGCATTGGCTGGCCAGCAAGCCTCAGGGAGCCTCCTGTCTCCACCCTCCCAGTGCCAGGATTGCAAGAGTACACCACCTCACCTAGCTTTTTTAATTATTACATTCTTATTTATTTACTGTGTGAGGACATGTGTATTCCACAGGGCACACAGGGAGGGCAGAGGACAATTTGGAGGAGCTGACTCTTTCCTTCTTCCGGGAGTGTCCTGGGAATTGAACTTGGGTCATCGGGCTTGGCAGCAAGTGTGTTTATTCTACCAGTGGCCAGGGCTTGCTTTCTTTTTCTTTCTTTCTTTCTTTCTTTCTTTCTTTCTTTCTTTCTTTCTTTCTTTTAAAATATGGGTTCTGGGAGATCAAATTATTGCTGTGCTGTGGGCATGTTACCTACTGATCCACATATCTTTTTCCCTTTACAGTTTTTTTTTCTTTAAAATTTTCACTCTACATTTTTTGACAAGCCTATGTCAAAGCCCTATGGACACATGACCATAAGAATGTCCATGACCAGGGGTGGTGGCACATGCATTTAATCTCAGCCCTAGGGAGTCAGAGATAGGTACCTGTCCAGTGAGCTCCAGGCCAGCCTGGTCTACATTGACTTCCAGGCTAGCCAGGGCTACACAGTGAGACCTTGTCTCACACACAAACATAACCCTGGTGCTGAAGAGCTCATTGTGAAAGGAAGGCTGCTGCTGCTCCCTCTTATCTTCAATCCTCACTTTTCCTTTTGCTTAAACCTCAGAGTGAGCCAATGTGGTGGTGCACACCATTGATCCCAGCACTCGGGAGGCAGAGGCAGAGGCAGAGGCAGAGGCAGAGGCAGAGGCAGGTGGATCTCTGTGAGTTCGAAGCCAGCCTGGTCTACAGAGTGAGTCCAGGACAGCCAAGGCCACACAGAGAAACCCTGTCTCAAAAAACAAAACAAGCAAACAAACACAACACAACAATAAAACAAACAAACAAACAAAACTCATAGTGAGGCAGCATGGTGTCACACACCTGTAATTCCTGTAATCCCAGCACTTGGGAGGCAGAGCCAGGTGGATCTCTGTGAGTTCCAGGCCAGCCTGGTCTACAAAGCAAGTCCAAGACAGCCAAGGCTATACAAAGAAACCCTGTCTTGGAAAAGGAAACAAAACAAAAAAAACAAACAGACAAAAAACAAAACCAAAAACAACAAAACAGCAGCAGCAACAACAACAAAACCAAAATGACCTCAGAGCGAGTGACTCTGACTTTTTAACATCTAGAGTGTTTAGTTCCTCTGGGTGGTTGCTTCTGGGTCACTACCAATACATCTTCATTATTGCCATTTCTTTATTTATCGAGATGAGATGTTATCTGGTTAATTCTTCCTTCCTGGTCTGTTAGATGAGAGCTCAGTTCCCTTACACCCCCTCCCCTCCGCTGTGGATGGCTCATTGCTTTTAGTTCCCCTATTGATGTTTTTAGGAAACTCACTTCAGTTTTGTAACTTCTGTAATATTTATTCTTGCTTCCTGTTCTGCTGAATACAGTCCATATCGCTCAGCTACACGCTTTGTGTGAGTTTCTTCTTTCACTTCCAAAATTGTTCAATCAATGTTTTTTGTAAGATATCAATAGTTTAAACAGAGAAAGGTGAGGGAGAAACAGAGAGATTGGGAGAAAGAGGAAAAAGAGATGGGGGGAGGGAGGGAGGGAGGGAGGGAGGGAAGGAGGGAGGAAGGAAGGGAGGGAGGGAGGAAGGGAGAGAGGGAAGGAAAGAGAAACAGAGACAGAGACAGAGAGAAACAACAACACAAAATTATCAGCACACTGGGCTGGGCATGATGGCACATTCTTATAATACTGCCCTCTGAAGACTGAAGAAGATACTGAGTTTGGGGCTATCATGGGCTACATGGTAAGATACAGTCAGAGACATACAAGAAAATGGAACAAGTTTTGATAATGACTTTTTCTTTTAATTGTGAGAGATCCAGGGTTGTAGCTTAGCAGAGTGTTTGCCTAGCACAAATGAGGCCTCAAGTTCCACCCCCCAGCCTGAAAACACTTAGCGTGGCAACGCATGTCTATAATCCCAGAAATCAGAGGCAGAGGCAAGATGAGCGGTAGTTCAAGGTCATTCCTGACTACATAGTAAGTTTCAGAGCAGGTTGGGTCATATGAAACACTGCCTAAAAGGAAATGGCTTCTTTCCCTTAGCACAGTAGTCCTGAGATTTCATCCATGTTGCTGTTTCCATTTTTAATTATTTGCTTTGTAGCATTTCATTGTACATGCGCTTTCACATAGTGTTATGTTAACACAAGATCCTTTCACAGGCATGTGCGTATACTCTGTGTATAATCCTTCCACACACTTCCCCCTCCCCCACCCCTTTTCCTGCCCAGAGGCCCCTGTAATCCCCTTAGATATTTCATTTCTAGGGAAAAGGCAAGAATTCAGGGCCAGAGCCTGGAGGCAGGAACGGGAGCGGAAGCTATTGAGGAATGCTGCTTACTGGCTTGCTCCCCATGCCTTTCTCACCTTGCTTTCTTACAGGACCCAGGAATGTTTGCCCAGGGATGGCACTGCCCAAAGTTAACTGGGCCCTCCCACATGAATCAAGAAAATGACCCACCAATATGGCCACAGACCAATCTGGTTGAGGCAATTCCTTAAGTGAGAGTCTCTCTTCCTAGGTACCTGAGTTGGTTTCAGATTGACAAAAATTTAGTTATGACATGCCATAAACTAATATTTGTTGTTTCTTCATGGTTTTTCTCAACGGTATACCCACACACAAGCAAATGTATGCTCCAACCTAATGCTTACCTCATTTTGTTCATGGTACAGTACACACTCTGGCACACCACACATAAAAGCTCACACTTTCACTGACACAATTCCATCCATTAGACTCAAGTGCTATTATGTCAGATGCTCATTCTTTGTGTGCTTTTGTATGTGCAGGAATTCACACATGTGTGTACAGGCAGGCAGAGGCTAGAGGCCAACCTTGGCTGCCATTGCTCTGGACCTTTCTATCTTGCTGTTAGAGACAGGGCCTCTCATTTGCCTGGAGATCACTGGTTAGACTGGCTGTCCAGAGAGCCTCAGGTGTCTGCCTACTGCTGCCATCCCAGTGCTTAGGCTAGAGGTGTGCACCACCACCCCTCCACCCCATACTTCAGCTCTTACATTTGCTCCTCCTCCTCTTCCATAAGGTTCCTTGAGCCTTGGAGATGGGGCCCAGATTCCAACTCTCATGAACGCATAGGCACCATGGCTTGGATACGACGAGTTTAAGAAGGTTCACCTACTGGAGGCTTGGTCAACAGCAAGTAGGTGAAGTCACTGAGAGGTGATGAGACTATAACGGCTCTGACACCCCGAGTGCAGTCACCAATTCATGGGTCCAAGCTTTTATGGCAATTTTTGGAAGGGGTAGAAATGTACATTGCTAGGGTTCTGATGAGACAAGTGGGTCTCTTGTCAATAGCATCTTGCCTACAGCCCCTTCCTTGCTCTCCCTCTTCCTTCTGGCCAACATGAGGTGAGCAACCTCTGAAGGTGTCAGCCAAAAATATCCCTCCTCCTTTTAAAGTGTCTCTCAGGTCTGTCACAGCAACTTAAAGTCTGACTAACAGAGCTGCTTTAAGCACAGTGGGTATTTGTAGCATCATGGACCACTAATGAAAAGCACTGTCGGATATTTATGATAGTCTCATCCGGTCCCGGGGTTAGAGGTATTGACTGCCACAACAAGCCCATTTTCTTTTTTGTTTGTTTGCTGTTTTTGTTTTGTTTATGTTTGGTTTGGTTTTTTGAGGCAGGGTTTTTCTGTATAGCCATGACTATCCTGGACTCTTTGTAGACCTGGCTGGCCTGAGACGCAAAGAGATCCACCTGCCTCTCTCTCCTGAGTGCTATGATTAAAGGTGTGCACTTCCATGTCCAGCCTCATGTTTCTTTTTAAATGAAGGAAAGGAGCTGGGCGTAGTAGTGCATGCCTTTAATCCCAGCACTCTGGAGGCAGAGGCAGGTGGATCACTGTGAGTTCAAGGCCACCCTGGACTATAAAGCGAGTCCAGGACAGCCAAGGCTACACAGGGAAACCCTGTCTCAAAAAAAAAAAAAAAAAAACCAAAAACAAACAAACAAACGAATAAATAATGAAGGAAAGGATGCTATTGTAAAAGGCGGAGTCTTGTCTCCCCCTATAGTGACATACATTTTTTCATACATTTTAATTTTAAAAGTTATTTAAGATGGGTGTGGTGGTGCATGCCTTTAATCCCAGCACTCAGGAGGCAGAGGCAAGTTAATTGCTGTGGGTTCGAGGCCAGCCTGGTCTACAAAGTGAGTCCAGGACATCCAAAGCTACAAAGAGAAACCCTGTCTTGAAAAACCAACAAGAACAAAAAAAGTTATTTATAATAAACTTTTAATATGAAATTACTTAACCAACTCACAAGTAATAACATCACACAGCTTTAGTTTAAGGGAGCCAATAACACACTTGCTCTGTCCAAAACTTTATCCATCTCAGAGAACGTCTTCATTTTTTAAAAATATTAATTTTATTTTATGTGTGTGAATGTTCTGCCTGCGTGTGTGTATGTGCACCAAGTAGTACCCTCCAGGGGTCAGAAGATGGCTTTAGTTCCCTTTAAAGTGGAGCTTAAGACAGTTGTCAGCTTCTTTGTGAGTGCTGGGCACTGAACCCATGTCCTGTGCAAGAGCAACCGGAACCCTTAACTGATAATCCATGTCTCCATCCCCTCCATGAACTTCTGTAGAGTTAGCATGTCTGTGCTGAAGCCATTTTACACTTTCCCTAGCAGCTACATAGTTATCACTCATCCATGCCAGGTGGGGTCAAGGACAGAACGCAAATTAGAAAAAATAATAGCTTTATCCTCACCACCTAATATTACCCTCTCTTGGTCTCCTTGTAAATGTTATATATAACACACTTACACACACACACACACACACACACACACACACACACACACGCATACAATAGGCTAGAATCTATGTATGAGGGAGAACATGTGCTTTTGTTATTTCTGACTTCCTGCCCGGGTAGCCTCCCAATGGCACTAGGGAACAAGAAGACAAGTTGGGTCCACAAATAATCGTGGTTAAGGAGGACAGAGTGGGTGTGAGCTACACAGGAAGATTTATTCCTCCTTAGCACAGGCTGCTGCTTCTAAGCCAGTTGTGATGACGTCTACACAGGTATAAAGATAATGCACTATAGCGCACAAAGAGCTTTGGTGGCCTATAAATAAAGGCAACATGATGTAAGATCCCATTAGTACTACCCAAGTAACCAAACAACGAGAATCACCTGGTGAATAGATGGATACATCTCCACTATTTAATTTCACTACCTGGGGGGACGGATTACTGGAACAGCATGGAAAACATCCCTTGGTTCGGTAAAGGGGTCTTCGTTGGGTGACATTAGTGCTAGGTTGCTTCCTCTGTCTCATATTAGAAAGACAAATGTGGTAGTGACAGTCTGCTGGGGATGTCAGGATTTGTGGTTGCATGATTCTGTGGCTAGCTGTGGTGGTCTTCTGTATATGATTAGATCATCTTGAGGTTCCAGCATGCAGGTGCCTTGTGACCTGATCAAAAGGAAACTGTGTTATCAGCTGGAGTTTAAAAGTTGCTGATAGCCTTTGGTGCCCTTTAACAGCCTCAGTAGGATGTGGTGGGTCCCCATCCCTAGGGAATGACCTGTATATCTAGCTATCTATGACATAGAGGACCACGTAAGTAGCCAAACTTGGGCTCTTTCTAGGTCTTAGGATGGTACCCTGTTGAATAATTCGAAGATAAAAAAAGCTAATGAACTTGGCACAGTGATGCTCACTCGTGATCCCACCACTCTGGAGGTCCGGGTAGGAGTTCACGGTCATCCTCCTCTACATGGCACATACCAGAGCAGTCACAGGTACCTGATGCCCTCTCACAGAAAGGAGAAGGAGGAGAAAGAGGAGGAGGAGGAGAAGAAGAAGAGGAAGAAGAAGAAGAAGAAGAAGAAGAAGAAGAAGAAGAAGAAGAAGAAAAAGAAGAAGGGAGAGGGGATGGAGAAGAAGGAAGAAAAGAAAGAGAGCAGGAGGAAGAGGAAGAGGAAGTAGATAATTATGTGCAATGTGTTAGTGATTTTGATGTAGACGAAGCAGTAAATAAAACTCATGCTACAGAAAGCTCTGTGCTGGCAGTCACTGGAATTCAGGTGAGGCCATGCATCTGAAAGCACTCAAGAAGCAACAAGTGTCAGGCTGCACAGAGGGAGAAAGAAAGGCCTGAAACTGATGAGGCGCCTCCTCCTCAAGCTGGAGAGCCTTTGGGAGTCGCTCCTTGTTGAAGAAACAACTCTTATTGTTTATTTTCTGTCTGGCAGGATCCAGAGAAAACAAAATTAGCCTGTGGGAGAGGAATTCTCCCAGAGAGATGAGACTGCAAGCCATGTGACCCAAACCAAACATTCAGAGTGCTGGAGACTTCATGCCAGTGAAATATTTTTACCTTAAAACAACAACAACAACAACAACAACAAATCTATTTGTATTTAACTTTTATAGGTATTTAAGCTGCTTCCACCTCACTTCTTCGTGCACTGGAAAATCTCTCTCCACATCCCCTCGCTCCTTTTCTTCCCCGTGTGACCTCCATCTTTAAGCTACTTCGAAGCATTATTTTCCTATTCCTTTCACTGAGAATGGTTTAATCCTTTAAGGTATCTGCTGGAATGCCTCACATGCCTTCCCTGCACGTCTGTGAACAGTGTCTGCTTCCCTTAGTCTTTTTTTTTATTCTCATAACCCAGCCCTACCACCTGAGATGTTCCCGCCATGATTCCAAACAGAAATATTGGCTGTTCCTCCCACTGCACAGCTTAAAATGTCTCTAATTACACACGTCCTTGAAGTTTTTTTTCTCATCACAATTTAGGTGGAAGGTACCAGTTTTTAGCTCAACTCCAATCTACTGTGCCATTTTAAACCTTGCTTTGCCTTTTGAGACAAGGATTCCATGTGTCATCCCGGGGCTGGCCTGAAACTTGCTAACTGTATTAGAGGAAGACCTCACCTTTCTGTTCCTCCTGTCTCCATCTCCCTAGTGGTGGGATTATAGACATGTACTGCCATGCCCGGTTTGTGCTGTGTGGGGGATGGAGCCCAGGGCTTCATACAGGCATGCACCCTAGCAACCTAGCTAAATCCTAGGCCCTGCTATGTCATTTTTAAACACTTCCCCCCCATCCCCGTTTTGTTGGTTTGTTTTGGTTTTTCGAGATAGGGTTTCTTTGTGTAGCCTTAGCTGTCCTGGACTCTCTTTGTAGACCAGGCTGGCCTCGAACTCACAGAGATCTGCCTGCCTCTGCCTCCGGAGTGCTGGGTTTAAAGGCGTGCGCCACCATGCCAGGCTAACAATTTTTTTTTCTAGGCAAACTTTTGCTATGTTACCTAAGCTGGCCTGACACTCCTGGCTCAGGTGATCCTCCTGCCTCAGCATCATATAACCTGGACTATAACTATGCCCCAGAGCCCAGTGGACATTAAGTAAAAATCGAGTGTAGTCAGTTGTGCCTTCAATCCCAGCACTGAGGGGGTCTGGAGACAGAACTCCTGGCCCTTTATCACTGCCAGCCTAGCTCCAGGTTCTATAAGGGACCCCCATCTCAAGGGGATGTAGTGAAGAGTGGCAGAGCAAGTTACTTCTCTGAGTTCCACATACCTGTGGGCACTCAGGTTCACACACACACACACACACACACACACACACACACACACACACGCCCTCACACTCCTCACGAGTCCACAAAGGCCTCAGATTCACTATGTAGTCAAGGATGACCTTCTGACCCTCATGCCCCACCTGGGATCTCAGCTATTTGTCACCACGCAGCTTGCTGCAGTGCTGGGCTGACCTCAGGCTATGTGCATGCTAGGCATGGCACCAACAACGCCACATCCCCAGCATGTTTTTATTTTATTGACAAAAACATAAAAACCAAAGGTTGCTAACAAGTGTTTACTCAAAAATATCAACATTTTCTATATTTTCTTTTTTGTTATAAGAATGGGTGTAACGCATGACTTTTAAAAAATTGTTATTTTTAGAAGGGACCACAAATTATGTTTTGTTTTGTTTTACTTTTTTTAAACTTTTTTTTTTTTGACATTACTTCATTTTCTTTTGAGAGACTATAAATAGAAAGAGACAGCCTCTGTCATTGACATCTGAGAGGCAAGGAGCTGACCCAACATTTTTCTGACCACAGGTTCTGCCAAGGGACAGCTTGGGGGACAAGTGTGTAGGCGGCTATGGAAAGCAGGGAGAGAAACAGATGGTGAGCTAATTTGTATAAATGGCTGGTATGGAGAACTTCTTCCTTCCCCCACAAAAAAAAGATATACTGAACTGCTACCCCACCAACGAACCCCTCCAAATGGGGCCTTTCTTAATGACTGTATTTGAATGAGCCCGCCAGGTGGGTCTCTTAGGAGGACATTCTTTTAGAATGGAAAGGTAAGAAAAGCAGCAACAGGTGGGGTTGTGGCGCATGCCTTTAATCCCAGCATTTAGGAGGCAGAGGCAGGCGGATCGCTGTGAGTTCGAGGCCAGCCTGGTCCACAAAGTGAGTCTAAGACAGCCAAGGGTACACAGAGAAACCCTGTGTCAAAACAAAAAAAGAAAGAAAGAAAGAAAGAAAGAAAGAAAGAAAGAAAGAAAGAAAAAGAAAAGGAGCAACAACAAACAAACAGGTGTTTCACGATGTCTAGGCTGGAGCAACAGCTGGGGTGCAAGCAATCCCTCCACTGAAGCCTCGTGAGTTACAGGGGATTGCAGGTGAGCCCCCATGAGGAAGGGCTCCAAAACTGGGAGGAGAGTCCGGTGCTGGTGTGGCCCCTGGCAGAGGGGAGGGTGCCTCGTGCTGATTGGGGATGCACTTTCCTGGGAGGAAGGCACGAGGCTAGCCCATAGGATTAGAACTGAGGTGACTATGGAGAGGTTGGAATGTTGCAAGTCCATGGCTAGTCTTTCGCTGCGTTACTAGCCATTTATTGCATACCCCTGTGCTTGGCCTAATAGCCTTTTGACTAGTAGGTAAACACTTCGAACTGTGCGAACAGGCCCACAACCAACCAAAAGGCTCAGAACGCAATAGGATAGCATCTGAGGCCTACAGCAGAGACACCCCCTACTTTGCTGTAACCCGCCTATCTGATGTTTCCGCCAATGTATTTGCAAAGTGGAATTACTCTACTCGTGGCTTCCTTTGTTCTGTTACTATAAAAACTTCACGAAACCATTGCCTCGTTAGAACATGGCATTTGGGGAACCCTGAATCTGTGGTCAAGGGCAGTGGCTGTTCATACTTTGCTCTAGACTAAACAATCTCTTATCCCCTTGAAGGTGAAATCTGTGTTTTTACATCGTCAAAAGGAAGGCAAGGGTCACGTGCCAGAGGGTGGGACCGAGGAATTCTAAGTATCAAGTTAACCCATGAAAGAAACCACGGAGAAAGTCTGGAGACCCCTCCCAACAGACCATCTTCACTCCTAAAATAGTAACACGGAAGGCGCGGAGTCCCTGACGTTCCAGATTCAGGAGAAGGCAGGTGCTGGGAAGCTGACCAACAAGCCTTAGGACATTTGATTCTTTGGAGCTTCCGATCTCCCGGAGCTCTCCGGCCCGTTTCCGTTCTGGAGGCTGGTTTTTTGTTTTGTTTCATTTTGTTGATGGTTTTGTTTTGTTTTTTTTCCTTATTTGTCTTTTTCTTTCACTGTCCATTGTGTCTGGTTCAATTATTAGCTTCTTTACAAGAGAACCTGGAAATCAGGGCCCTGGGGAGATGGTTCAGTGGTTAAAGTGTTTGCTGTGTAAATACAAGGTCCAGAGTTCAGGTCCCCAGAGCCCTGTAAATGTCGGGTGGCATGGCAGCTCATCCCTAATTGTAGCCTTGGGAGGGAGAGACAAAGAATCCCCAGAACACGCTGGGAGGAGACTAGCCAAATGGTGATCCCTGAGTTTGATTGAGACCCTGTCGCAATGAGTAAAGTAGGAGAGCGGAGAGCGACAGAGGATAGTTCCCAACATCAACCTTGGGTTTGCGCACTCGCACTCCCCCACACACGTACTCAAACAAACAAACGCAAGTAGAAGATTAAGAACGAACTTGGAAACCTCAGTGGGTGTCCTGTGGACTCAGACCTGTGCCTGTGAGGGTGGCATAGATGTAGTCTGCGGACACAGAACCGTGACACGTAGATGCCTAGGGAAGCCCAGGGATCCAATTCTGACTCACGGCCCTAGATAAACCCACCTGTGCCCAGATTCAGACTTCTGGTCCCCAAACTGAAGCAACAGCTTTCTATTAAAGCCATCCAACTTGTGGTATTTTTGACACAGCATCTGGAATAAAGAAATAATTGGGGGGTGAGCAAGATGGCTCAGTGAGTAAAGGTGCTTGCTGCCAAGCCTGATGACCAAAGTTCAATTACTGGGATCTATATAAAAATCAACTTTACAAATCATCCTCAAATCTACACACACACATACACACACACACACACACAAATAATAATAATGACGATGACAATGATGATGATGATGATGATGATGATAATAATAACAATAGTAATTTTTTAAAAACCAAACAAGCTTCTGTGCTGTATAGGAGATTGAGCCTGTTGTTTCACAACCTTGGGCCAAATTGGCCTTACCATGTCTAGTTTCTCAACAAATTATTTTCTTGCTTCTTAGAAACTGGGCAAAACTAGAAGCCACAAATAAAAGTTAGAGGCTTTTGTTTGTGTTTTGTTTTGGCTTACTTTTCTGAGATGCACCATGGTGCATATATGAAGGTCAGACAACAACTCCGTGGAGTCAGTTCTCTCCTTCCATCTTTCTGTGGGTTCCAGGATTGAACTCAGGTTACCAGGGTTACAAAGCAAATACCTTTACTTGATAATCCATCTCTTTGGCCTCTGCTTCTGTTGATTTTGGATATATACATGTATATAAATACACACACATATTATATATATGTGTGTATACATACACACACATATATATAATGGGTGTGTGTGTGTGTGTGTGTGTGTGTAGCTTAGGCTAGCCTCCTACTTGCTCCATAGCAGAGAGTGACCTTGAACTTCTGACTCTATTGCCTCTGGATTTACAGGCATGTACAGGCATGAGTTCTGGGATTCCAGCTATGTACCACTATACCTGGTACTGGGGATAAAATCTAGAGCTGTGAGTAAGCACTTTCCCAGCTTAGCTGTATTCCAGGACCAGTTTTGATTTTTGTTTTTTCAAAGCCTGTTTCCAAGGATGGTTGTTCATAGGCCATTTAGACTACTGCTGACCATCCTTGACTTTTCCATATAATAAGCTTAACTTGTGTGAATTATTATATTATTTGGCGTATCAAATGCTATCTATGTCAGGAAAAGGTCCTGTCATGGCAAAGAAAGCAAGTGTCCTAGAGAGAGCAGCAAGGGTCTTCAAAGGGTCTTCAACTCCTGTGATGGCTGGCTTTCCTCTGAGCAGGCAAAGCCACTTGGGGTTATTTTAGGCTCAGCGTGGGCATCATTCCTTGAACATGCTCCTCCCTCCCCTCTGGCTCCCTACTGCAGGGAGATTGCTAAAGAATGAAGATTAGAACTTAATGAATGAGGCTAGGGGAAAAAATAAATGTCCCTTTGTACTCCTCTCAGTGGCATGTTCCTTAGTGCTGCTGTACCCTGCAGAACCCACAGGAACCCTTCGGGTCGTGGTAATTATTTTGTGCTTTGCCTACATTTTAGCTATGTACTGTCCCAATGCGTGAGATGGGGTCTTTTGGAGGCAGGCAAGTACCTGCAGCAAGTTACACAGACTCCTGTCTCTAAACAATAAAACAGTTTTCTCTACCCGTAGTGAAAATCAAATTGAGACAGCTTCTATTCAAGTGTATTGCCAACATATCCAACAGGAAGAAACAACAGCTGACCCAGCCTGAACTGGTTTAAGGTACACGTACAACAAGGTAAAACTGTGGGAACCTTTTAGGGAAGGCCCCTTACTAACCACCTTCTGCCTTTGCATAATTGGGTGTGGATATGGTTAAAAAAATCCAGATGCATTATGGGAAAGGATAATCAAGTAGGGAAATGTATGCATGATACAATCTATTAGCCCAAATAGCGAAGCACCCAAATGTCATCTCAGTATGCAGTTCCTCCTGCTGTTGAACCCCATGAAGGGAAGAAGTTGGGGCCCTTCGACACTGTCACTGGGTGGCCCACTGAGTCATGGCAATATGCCCCTCTCTGGTTGGGACTATCTGCTCCGTCTGAATAAAGTTATTTTGCTACTTTTTTCAAATCTATGTTGAGTTCTTTCTTCAATCCTTTGCATAAGAGGCCAAGAGCCTGGGAACACCTGACCCAGGCCTTGACCAATGGTAACACTGTCAGAGATCAGAATCTTCTTCCGGCTTGAACCACTTAATAGAATGACAATGCAAGGCAGGAAAGTCAGACTGAGACAAGCTGGTCCCCAGGTCCCCAGATGGAAGCTAGAGAGCTGTCTCAGTGGCTGAAAGCACTTGTGGCTCTTGCAAAGGGATCCACGTTCAATTCCCAGCACCCACACGGTGGCTCACAATTGTCTGTAGCTCCAATTCCATGGGATGTGACTCTCTCTTCTAATATTCATTTGCAAGAGGCACACAATGTGGTCCACAGACATACATGCAGGGTAAGCACTTGTTTACACAAAGTAAATAAATCTCGAAAAGATAAATGAAAAGTTGAGAGTCATAAATAGACATAGGTCCATGTATATAGAATCAGTACACATCACAAATTATAAAGAAGCCAAAACAATCTCCTGATGATCAGAGGAAACAGGAACCTATGGATTTTCAGGGTAATTGGGGCACATCAAGATAGAGAGGAATGCTGGGCATGGTGGCACATGCCTTTAATCCCAGCACTTGGGAGGCAGAGGCAGGCGGATCGATGTGAGTTCGAGGCCAGGCTGGTCTACAAAGCAAGTCCAGGACAGCCAAGGCTACACAGAGAAACTCTGTCTCAAAAAACCAAAAGATAGAGAGGAATAAAAAAATCAGGAAGTGCAGGAGAGTAAGAAGGAGTTCGTCAGGCAAAGGTAGACACCCATCCACTCCAGGGAACCAGCTTACAATGTAGACACGAGAATTCCTCATGGATTTTTTTTTTCTTACTTGTTGCCAGTACATCTCCCATTTGGTTTTTCTTCCTACCATCTGTATGCACATACTGGTGTGCACACCCATGTGTGCAAGTCTAGAGGCCAGAGATAAATGTCAGGCCACTCTCTATCTTCTCTTTTGAGCTCTCTCACACTGGAGCTCTCTGTCTTAGCTAAACTGACTACCCAGTTTAGACAGGATTCTCCTGTCTCCTCCTCCAGTGCGGAGTGACAGCCCCGCCACCCAGGGTGCTGGGGTTCTGAGCTCAGGTCCCTTCCAGGGTGAGTCATCTCTGCAGCTCAGTTACTTTGTTGGTGTGCACCGTTTATCCCCACATCTGTTTGGGAACTGTATTTGGAAACAACTGGTGTTACCTGATTGTCACTTCTTTCTCAAGAGGGGAGATTATATTGGGAGTTATAGTTACTTGAATATTCTGTTGATTTGCTGTCTCTTTAAATGGGCTGCTCCTGCCTAGCACTTATCTCCAAGGAAGGCAAAGATAATAGGGAATAAACAAAGAAGGGATCATCAAGTCTACTCACAGAAGGAAAGTGTAGGCACAGAGATTAGCTGACAAATGTTCCTTATGTTTTCTTCCCTAGGCTGTCTGCTCTCCGGTCGTGGTAGGAACCACTTTGGGGTTCTTTTATTTACTTCATATAACACTGAGTAAGAAATAAAGGTAATTATATACTTCAGAAGGTATTATTCACCCTAAAAATAATCTCCCTGGGCAGGTGAGATGGCACAGCCACCAAGTCTTTGTTCAGTCCCCAGGACCCGTATGGTGGGAGGAGAAAATGACTCCAGAGATTTTAGTTTTCCTTTGTCTTTGTTCTTGCCTACCACAAGTGAGCCATGGCGTGTACACACTCCTCAATCTCTCACAATAGATAAATGTAATAAGATGAAATAAGTTGTGCCAAAAAAATGATAATTTCTCTGGATAATTAGAGCTCATATGGATAGCTAAGTAGAAAACTGTTCCTTGTCTTTAATTCAGTTGAAAGTTTAAAAGTAATTTGTAAAGCAAGTGTGCACATGCCTGTGTGTGTACATGTGTCTCTGTGTTGTGTGTGTGTACAAAAAATATGTGTGTATGTGTTTGTATGGTGTGTGTGAAGTTGTATGCATTTATGTATGTTTAGGGTCAGCATGAATGTGCACATGTGTATATGTGTGTGTTGTATGTAGATTGTATGTTTATGTATGTGTAGTATGTAAGTGAACTTATACACATGCATATGTGTGTGTGTGGTATCTATGAATGTTCTAATGTGTGTATTGTGTGGTGTGCATGTGTGCAGATTGAGTGAGTGTAGACTGTGTGTTTATGTATGTGGAGTGTGTATGTGAACTCACACATGTATGTTTGTGTGCAGGTGTGTGCAGGGTGTGTGTTCACATAGCAAGCAAGTTTTGGTGAGACCTGAATTAGAACATGTAGGTGATAGTTACCATACTAATTATGCAGACATCTGCAATAATTAATATTTGGGAGAAAGAATTGTATTTTGCTTCTTCTTTGCTCCTTCAGAAATGGAAGTAATAAAAGCTTGTAGAATTATGGAAATACAAATTTATGTAATTATCATCACAAAAATGAGGCCAAAAGCCTACTGAGATCTAATGAGGCTGTTGTGGCTATAATTATCTAGTTAATTAATATAATTCCATCACCTAGACACTGTTAGTGCACATCAAGTATGTGCAGGCACTGGCCTAGCCTCTGAAAACACAAAGATGAGCCGTGCCCTCTCACTTTAGAGGGTTACTGAAAGCAGAGAGAAAAGCCAGTTACAGGGCTGTAGGAGCCACAAGTAGCTCAAAGCAGGGGAATCTGATGTGTGAAGGTCAGCAGTCTCCAGCCCCCTGGGCCTTGGCAAACCTAAGCCTCAGGCTGTAACTCCAGCCCCAACGCCACCTTCATCTGGTTGCATCTCCCTCTTCTTCAGCCTCTCACTTTAAACTCACTCCCAACCCAAGGACCCTCTTCTCATATCAATAAAGTCACAGTGTGTCAACACTCGCCTTCCCTGCTCCCCAGTGTCTCTGCAGTGGTGCTGGTGTTAGCCATTTCTAATGTCCTGGGTAATCACTCTCCTACTGGGTCTCTCTCTGTCCCCTGTTTTGACCTGTTGCTCTGCAACTTTCCATCAGCAAGGGGCTCAGCTTTCAAAATATTCTATCCACATTTCCAGAACCTTCTGTGGATCCTCACTGCCTGCACATAGTGTGTACCCCAAACTTGGAGGCATCTTAGAATCGATAGACAGAGTTCTTTAAATTTTTATTAGCAAATATAAATTGTGTATAATAATGGGTTTCATTATATTTCATACATTTATATAGTGTGTTTTAATCATACCCACCCCCACTTCTTTTTCTGTCCCCTCCTACTCAAACTGATCCCTGTCTTCTCCCCAACCCTTCTACTCTCATGTCTTTGTATGTGACCCAGTGAGTTTCATTTAGGTAAGTTACTGTGTGAGAATTTCATCCCTGGGGGTAGGACTAAGCAATGTCTGTCCCTTCCTTATAGGGGTCCCAAATAACTAACCAAAGCTTGAGTCTATCAAAGCTCACCCTGGAGAGCCAAAGAATTTATTGGGCTCACTTACAAAGCTTGAGTGACTGACAGGACTGTGGGCGGTCCTAAAGCAGCCTCCCTAAAGAGTCTTCACCTGGAGTGGATGGTGGCTTCCCCTAGATGCACAGATGATGCCTGCCTCTCTTTCTCTTCCTCAGCGTATGTGCTCCAGCCCCTCCTAAGACTCCAAAGCCATATGCAATCAGGGCAAAATTTCATGCAGATGGTATGAGGAGCAGAATCCACTGGCCACCCAACCCTTCCTTCTCTAAGGGAACATAAATAGTCACTAAGTCCCTTGTAACCACCCTTTGTAAGCAGACAGTTTGTCCTAAGTTCAGCTCAAAGGACAGTGCCATACAAAAGTTACTTACAGGAAGGTGGGGGGAGGGTATTGTTTAGAGGAGAATGAGCATTTTGCCAGTATGTAGATCACCAGAGAAAAGGTCCATTCCTTCCCCCAACAACCATCAACTCGCCTACAGATCCTTAGGGAGGGGCGTGGCCTTCAGAGCCCCACCCTGCTCCACTATGGGACGATGGCAGACCCAATCTTGCGCAGGTCTCGACTGGGAATTCCCTTTAAACATCAATTCTTTCTGAAGCAAAAATTCCAGAAGTGGGGCTGACCAACCCATGTTAACAGCTTCTCCAGATGGCTTTGTATTGGCACACTAGTCCAGTTGGAGAAGCAGGGTTTTGGAGTCACAGTGTGAAACTCAAAGTTAGCACACAAAGTCTTTCGTATGACTCTTCCCTGGTACACACCCCACAGCAGTCAGACGTGTAACTCGTCAGCTCCGTGCCATTCCACATTGCTCTGGAATTCCCTTTCTTCTTACTGTCTACATTGGCAGGCGTGCCCTGAGCCGTCTTTGATGTTCCCACCTCTCTCATCTGAGTTGCCACTACTTCTCAGCCCCGTGGTGTAAAATCCCCTCTCACTGGGCACTTCTGTCCGTCTCTAGTCGTCTGTTTCTCTTGTTGAACTTTGAGTCCTTTGGGGTGGGGCTGCAAATTACTCATGCCCTTAATCATGGTGCCCTCCCTTATTCCTGATTCATAGCTGGCACACTACGTAAGTAAATGAATGAGCAGAGTGCTTGTTTCACTAAGGCGAGGCATTGGCTGTGCAAGAAGTGGCCCAGTGTCTGGAACTGAACGTTTAGAGTCTCCAGTTGATGTTAGTGAATCTGTCTAGCACATGCTCATCAGCGTAGAGTTGACAGGGAACCCAAAACACACAAATGCTTCTACATAGATATAATTGCTGCTTTTCCTCACTGCAGGGTTGATGGACTCATTAAACATTTAGATTAATGTAATGTTTGGGAGATGGCCAATGCTTTTATTTTTCATTTGCTTTGGCATTCATTTAAGGATCAGCCATAAAAAAAAATACACAGAGTAAATTGTTTATTTTTCCCCAAAGTCGATCTTTTTTTAAATTTGATGATTTTTTCTTTTTCTTTCTTTCTTTCTTTCTTTCTTTCTTTCTTTCTTTCTTTCTTTCTCTTTCTTTCTTTCTCTTTCTTTCTTTCTTTCTTTCTTTCTTTCTTTCTTTCTTTCTTTCTTTCTTTTTTCTTTCCTTTGAGACAGGGTTTCTCTGTGTAGCCTTGGCTGTCCTGGACTTACATTGTAGACCAGGCTGTCCCTGAACTCACAGGGATCCACCTGCCTCTGCCTCCTGAGTGCTGAGATTAAAGGCGTGCGCCACCATGCCCGGCACTTTTCTTTTTATTCTTAAGCTGTTTTAAGACTGTTTTTTCTCACATACTATTAAGCACATTGTGTCCACTAAGACAGTACACTAGACCTTGTGGAACTATTGAGTTTGGTGTTTTCCAGAAGCAGTGTGGGGAGTTCCAGTGTGACGTTGGCTGCTTTTGAGCTTTAGAGTTAGAGTTAAGTCAGAGAACTTTACTCATTGGCTACATGACCTTAAGTCACTTACCCTCTTGATACCCTCATTTGCATATGATGTCTCTTCTACAAAACTACTATTC
>OU015747.1:82527137-82551869 GCA_907169655.1 Acomys percivali | reverse complement strand
CTCTCTCTCTCTCTCTCTCTCTCTCTCTCTCTCTCTCTCTCTCTCTCCCCCTCTCTGTATGTGTGTGCCAAAGTACTTATGTGGAAGTCAGAGTACAATTTGTGGAAGTCAGTTATCTCCTTCTACTATGTGGGTTCTGGAGATCAAACTCAGGTGATGAGGCTTGTTGGAACATGCCTCTGCCTGCTGAAGCATCTTGCTGTCCCCTGCCCCCCGGCCCCCCACCAATGCTTTTTCATTTGTGGAGGTCACATACAACTAAACCACAGAGGTCTCTGAAGTGGAAAGTACAAAATGGTTACACATAGGTCAGCTATAAGGCCACTAGGAAAGAATTACTATCTGTCCTAGTTAGCTTTGACTGACATTTGACATGGCCTAAATCTTCAAAAAGGAAAGCCTTGCTAGAGAAATTATCTACATCTGACCATCCTTTGAGCTTGTCTATGGGTGAATGTCTTGATTGTTAATTTATGCAAGTTGCTTTTGGATTGAGAGTTTTTTTTTTTTTTTTTTTAGGTTTTTCAAGACAGGGTTTCTCTGTGTAGTCCTGGCTATCTTGGACTCGCTTTTGTAGACCAGGCTGGCCTCGAACTCACAGTGACTTGCCTGCCTCTGCCTCCCAAGTGCTGGGATTAAAGGCATGCGCCACTACGCCTGACTTGGATGGAGTCTTTTATCACAGCAACAAAGAAACTGTATTTTTTTTTTTTTTTTTTTTGCAGCTATACAAGAATACCAGGGATAAATCATTTCTAAAGAGCAGAAAATTATTATATGCTTTGTCCCAGAAGGCTTGGGTCTCAGAACTAGAGGAGACCCTCAGTAGAGGAGGTGAAGAAATAAAGGGCAGACACGCATATAATGAAGCTGGAAATCAGGTGGGCTTCTCTAACTGCTATGGCTACAACCTGTTTATTAGGTACAGCATGGAGGGGGGGTGGCGGGTAACTAGTTAATGCAGAGACTCCTAATGGTCAAGTGTTGAGAATAAGTGGCAGTTGGATAGCTATATCAGCTCTGTCCCTTCCCTAAGGCCCAGGGAATATTTTGGATGATGGCATAGAAAGAATGTAAAATGGAGAAAGAATTCTGGGAAATAGCATCTGCTGGACACGACGTGAACTCTTTGGCACCATGGTTGTACACACAAGGTCAACCCAACAAGATATATCAACATTCCAGCAGGCAGCATTAATTGAACTCAGAGGGCTACAAAAATCAAACAAATAAAACAAACAAACAAACAAAAAACAAAAACAAAAAAAAAACAAAAAAAGGAAAGGAAGAGGGAGACGGACTGTTTGGAGGTGACTGGGAGGAATGGTATGAAGAATTGCAGGTATATATAATCAAGATACATTGTTTAGATGTATGAAACCCTCAAAGAATAAATAAAATACATGCTATTGAGAAAAAAAAAAAAAAGAGGGGCTGGAGAGATGGTGGCATGGTTAAAAGCACTTGCTGCTCTTGCAGAGGTCCAGAATTCAGTTCCCAGCACTCATATTGGGTGGGTCACAACTGCCTGTAACTCCAGTTCCAGGGAATCTGACACCTTCTTCTGGCCTCTGTGGGTTCCTCATGTGGCATACATACATTCAGATATATACACATAAAATAAATAAAAAAATGAAGGAATAGATAAATTTTTTAAAAACACAATATAGAAACCTACTCTAAGACAACAGTATTAATTATTCATGAGGGCAGAGTGCTCAAAGCATACCTATTTCATAACGGTTCTGCCCCTCCATGTCACTACCTGGTAGTTTAGCTTCCAACGTATCTACTTTCGAGAATACAGTCAAACAATAGCATTTAACAAAGAAACACAGATTTCAAATTTATCTTGGGAGGAAGGCTCTGGTAACATCAGGCTTGCATTCCCACATAGCAACTGGTTGGTTACCGCCTTCTGTTGGGTGTGGGCGCCATGTGTTGCCACATCTTCCTGGTGGCCCACATCACCCATCACAAACCAAACCAGAACTGGAAGTTTCTGATCCCTGGGTTGGGATGTAGTCCAGTTGGCAGAGCGCTTGCTAAGCAGGCACAACGCCTCGCTTTAATCCTTGCCATCACATAAACGAGGTATGGTAGCACATTGGTAATCCCAGCAGTAGTGAATGGAGGCAAAGAAGAACACAGATTCAAGGTAATCTTTGGCTACATAGTATGGTCTACATGACCTTGCCACAAACAAACAAATAAACAAGCAAACACTAAAAGCTTCTGACCTTTGCTGTATCTACTTCTGACAACTGCCCAAGGCCAGAGTGTTGGGCAATTTTCCTGAGGACCACCAGTCTAAGCTCTTCTTGGTGATATTTCAAAGGTCCCTTACACCACGCCTAGGAGAACATGTCTGACTTAACTACTTTTAACTGCTGAAAACAATCTGTCTGCTTGTATTGAGAGCCACAGCTTGATGTTCTGTCCAAAGGGGTCTCTCAGCCCATCCTCCAACACATGACCCTAACTACCTGACGAAAAGCAGTCATGGGAAAACTTCAGCATCTTCTAAAATGTACGGGGAAAACCAGCAACACTGCATCTGAAAGAAGAACCACCCTTGCTTGACTGGTGTGAAGGCACCGTGTCAGAAACGCTCCCTTAGGGCTGTAGTACAAGCATGTACGCATGTGCTCTGTCTTAGCTGCTGCCCTTCTGTGCCTATCAGCTCCCACAGGAAGGCTGGTCCTTCACCGCTTTCCACTCCTGCATTACAGAACACAACATATCCCCCAGATCCCACTGCATCAATTCTGAACAAAGCAGATGTCAATTCGAAAAATACAACTCTCACCTCAAACAGGATAAAAGAAAGTTTATTTTGGAGCCAAATATGAGTGACTGTGGCCCAGAAACACAGATTTCAGTTACCATTAAGTTTGTGTTTCAATGCAGTAACAGAACGAAGTCATAAATTAAGATTTTTTTTAAAAATATTTTTTTTTGTTTTGAGACAGGGTTTCTCTGTGTAGCCTTGACTGTCCTGGACTTGCTTTGTAGACCAGGCTGGCCTCGAACTCACAGTACTTTGGTAGCAATATCAGAGATGTGGCTTACAGCAAAGTGGAGCGAATATCTGCTAGGCCTCAGATGATATCTGAGTGACATCCATGGCCTTTGGTTGATGGAAACCAGTGACCTATTAAATTAATATATTCTAAAAGGTTTTACTTGTTAGTTATAAGCCATGTTAAGTTGGATCAGGCCCAGGAAAAGGACTATAGAGGACTAAAGGTAACCCCAAGTAAACTGTAATTAGGTTGTGGACCCAGGACATTTCAACCTCTCACAGTCAGTGAAGCTATACTTAGTTGACCAGCCTTCCAGAAGGCTCCATGTAAAATGTCACTCTTTCCAGAAAGTTCAATTCTCACAGCCAACACTTTTTCCCCCTAGTTCTTTTGATGATTTCCAAGTTGCTTTGGGATAAGCTTGAGTGTGCTTACAGGGCTTTACAAACTCCTGTACACATCACACATCCTGTTTCTCAGGGTTCACTTTTCAGCACATCCTCTTTGGCTGTCTTCATCTTAACCACTGAAATCTCCCTCCTACTTAGGGAAGAAGGCAGACTCCCCTCCCCCAGGGCTGCCTCAGGTCAAGTCCTGGAGCCTTGAACCTTCTCTTCTTGGGGGCCTCCCTTTCTTCCTCTTTCTTTCTTTCTTTCTTTCTTTCTTTCTTTCTTTCTTTCTTTTTCTTTCTTGTTTGTTTGTTTGTTTGTTTTTGAGACGGGGTTTCTCTGTGTAGCCTTGGCTGTCCTAGACTCACTTTGTAGACCAGGCTGGCCTGGAACACACAGTGATCTGCCTGCCTCTGCTGGGATTAAATGTGTGCACCACCACACCCACCCAGCCCTTCCTCTCCTTCTTACACTCTGTGGCTGAAGTACTGACTTTGTCTAAGTGCTGTTGCTCCGCTGTTTTCAAACTCTCCACCTCTGTTTTGCAGTCCTCAGCACGTTTCTATGGCTCTTAGTACAATTTCTTTCTCTACTTATGTGTAGACTCTGAGATGACACCTCTTATCTACTCTTCAGGGTCAGGATAGTCTCTGCCATGCAGAGCAGGTGAGAAGTAGTTTTCTGTCAACTAATATAATAATAAAAGAAAAATAATATTTTACCTCTTAGGTTAGCTTTACACCTGATAACATAATATTCTGTATTGAACAAGACATCCTTTCTTATTATAGTTTTATGTAAGCAAACCTAAGGTGGTTTATAAAAAATTGACCTGTTCAAAACATGCCAGCAGTGCAGTAATGGCTCAGAGGCTACAGGGCTAATCAGCCACTTTTGAACTAGATTTGAGGCCTGCTCTTCAGAAAGAAACTTACACCTGGTATGGTAAACCTGTCCAAAAGCCCATGGCTCGGGAGGTCACAGGCTCTACCGGGGAACCTATTACTGTTCAGTAGACTGGTGGTAATGCTACTTTCAAAATTCTGATATTTCTACACATAGATTGGTGCTGCCCTTAACCTTGACTAGAGAAGCTTCTCTCTGCAGTGTTCAGCAGCTAAAGCAGGCACATAACTGGTCAAAGAGCTGAGAATAAATGACTACTGAGTGCTCAGCCTTGGGTAGTCCATTTGTATCAACCCTCACCACCTCACAAAGTTCAGGGCACATTCTGGAAGAGGGCTGGAAATAATATGAGAGCCAGAAGACGGGAGGAACGCAGTGAAATGCTGTCTTCTGAATATGACATGCATTTTTCAGTTATGGTTACCTGAAGAAGATCAAGTCAAGACCAGTCAGCGTTCCTACAGGCCAAACTAACTGGATTCAGGGGGTTACAGAAGGTAAGTGAAAAAGAAGAAGACAAAAGGAGAGACCATGAAGGGAGGAGGGGGAACATATACATTGGGGTACCCACAGGAACTAGAGAGAGGGTTCCGGGTAAATTCGAACAAGATGCACTGTTTACATGTATGAAATCGTGAAGAATAAATACAAGATGAGCCTGTTAGGGAGGAAAGCTATTAACTTTCCAGGCTCTTGCTTACGACAAAGTAAATTCTCAGATTCTACTGCACACCGACTTTGCAGAATCCCCTGAGGATGTGACCCAGCAACGTACTTTAAGCTTTCTATGTTACTTTGGTGCATTCAAGTTTTTAAAAATATTGCGTCTTAGGTCTGCAATGTAAAATATGCATCTCATTTTTTTCCTTTTTTTTTCCCCCACCAGAAAAAGCTGGTATCGAGCTAACAGTACTACAGAAGGAAATCCATCATCGCCCCAACCCAAATAGAGGCCACCTGTACAGAATCTATTATGTAGAACACAACCTCTGGGACGCTGGCCTTTCTTAAAGGCCTCAGAGAATCTTACTACTCTTGTAGGAAACTTATCATCACCTCAAATCCAAATAAAGGTCATTTGTGCAGTCTATGTAGAACATAACCTCTGGGAAGCTTGCTTTTTTTTAATTTTTATTTAACATTTACTTATGAGGGGGGAAGACATGTGCAAAATCAAGGAACAACTTGTGGGGATCTGTACACTCCCCCCACCATGTAGATTCCCCAGGGATCAAACTCAGGTGAGTGAGTGGCAAGCAGCTTTACCTGCTAAGCTTTGTCACTGGTCCAGAAGGTGGCTTTTTTTTTTCCCCCAGGAGAACCTGTGCATGGGTATATTAAATAGAACATAACCTAACTTCTTAGACCCCTACCTTTCTTAAAAGGGCAGTCCCACCATTTTGGGGAGCTAACAGCCTACAATGTAATAGTATAACTGACCTCAGGACCCAAACCTTTGTGCATCCCTTTTCTGACTGCTTATCAAGATGTGCTATAGCGATAAAGGGGGCATGCCGCTCGCTGACCACGTTTCCAATTAACCCCTCACCCCTGAGTAGTGCTTCTCTTCATTCCTCAAGCTAGCACAGAAGGAACACACTCACACCCACCACCACCTCCAAAAGCTAGCTTCAGAACTGGAAACTGTTCTTGACTACTGGGCTTTCACCAGCCAGAAAACTCGAAGTGGCATTTTCGCAAGTTAGAACCGGAGCCACAGAATACATATGCATGCCACCGCGCATGTGTAGCCAGCCACTTCAGAAAAAAAAAAAAAAAAAAAACTTCAAGCTCAGCTTGGCTTCTGGGTTTCCAGACTTTTGAGTACCCGAAATGGAATTCGTGGATGTCCGGAAGGGAGCCGAGGCCGGGCGGCGGCGCGCGATAGCGTACGCGCGCGCGCACTCGCCCCACCCCACCCGGAACCGGAAGTGGCAGCGATCGCGGCCTGGGGCCTGGCCTGGCCGGGGCGTCGGCAGCGGCGGCCATCTTGGCTACCCGCGGAAAGGCAGTGTGAGGGGAAGAAGTTGTAGGGTGGGGGCGGGAGCGAGGAGGAGGAGGAGGAGAAGGAGGAGGAGGAGGGCCGAGAGAGCGGAGGGGTGGAGGAGGAGGAGGCCGCGGCGGGGCAGGGCGGGGACAGCCTGCCGGCCGGCCAGCCTGCCGGGGCTTGCGGAAGTAACTAGCCTGCTGTTCACTCGCTACTGCTCGGGCTTCCCACACAGTTCCCTCCCTTCCTCCCTCAGGACCGAGGGCGGCCCAGACCAGTGCATGGTCAGCTAGCTCTCATCTCCATCCTCCCGGCCTCTAGCAGCACGGAACGGACGGCGGCGGCGGCAGCGGCAGCGGCAGGCGAGGAGGAAGATGGCGGGACGGCTGCCGGCCTGTGTGGTGGACTGTGGCACGGGGTACGGCGGGTCTTCTGGGTGGGGAAACTGAGCTAGGGAACGAGCGGGGAGGAGGGAGATGAATGGAGGGGGTGGGGGGTAGCCAGCCAGACTGGCGAGGGGTGGTGCCGGGGAGCCTCCCTGGGTCTGGTCGCCTCAGCCTCTTGGGGCGAAGGTCTTTTCAGGCCCTTCGCTCCTAAGAAGGCCGTCCGGCCCACCTGGCTTTTCCCTTCTCTCCCTTTCTTGCCTGCCTGTGATCTGAGGGACTCGCGGGAACCCCCAGACATAGGATCAAGGGGAAAAGAGAAGCGCTCCGTGCAGATTTTGCAAGATCGCAGTGACAACCCTCCATCTCTAGGGCGTGTGGGTGGTGGGGGGGATAGGGAAGCTAGAACGGGGGCTTTTGGAGAGGACCCCACCGCGCCGCCTTCTTTTTCCACCCCACACCCAGGCTTAGCCCATCTTTCTCTCACTGCCCATTGAACCAAGTCACATTTCAGTTCTAGGGAGGAAGATCTCATAAGGTTTTTTTGCTCTTGCCTCAAAAAAAAAAAAAAAAAAAAAAAAAAAAAAGTCCCTTAGTGAGCAAGCGCGCTGCAACTTCCTTAGTTTTGTCAAAGCCGCTTCCTGCTTTCCGTCTTTTATAGCCTTATAAGGTAGTTTTTCGTCTCTAACGTTAACACGTCTTATTAGAACTTTTCAGAATTAAGCAGGTTGCAAAAAGAGTGGATTATGCGTGCCGGGTATCAATGGGTTTGAACTTAAAAAAAATGTTCTCGTGTCCACGGAAGGTCGAGACAGAGGGAAGAGAAGGGACGCACCCTGGAAACTAAACATTTAGAATCGTTTTGTGACATTATCTTGAAAGTTGAAAGGCATAGAGGTATAGAGGGAGGTGTTTGATTTAAACTAATTGTTTCCGATAGTAGTGTGGTTGACTAAAATGACTTGAAAGTAGTGGCTTTTGTTTGTTTGTTTGTTTGTTTTTTGTATTAACGTACCTTTTTGAGAGTTACAACTTGCTCTGTGTAGTGACCCAGAGAGAAGACTACATTTTGATGTTCTAGGTAGAAACACTTGGTGGGGGAAGACGCCTGTGTTGCTCCGTAATGCCCCAAAGCATCAGTGGTTTTGAGGACAGTTGCCAACCTTTTCCCTCTATTCACCATACCACAATTGTTTAAAAGATGCCTTTTCCTCCACACTAGTCTATGTAAATCCCTCCAATCTTAATTCTACTGCCTTTATTTCTAAGTAGCCAACAGGCAGCCAAAAGAACAGAAAACTTAATTTTTTTTTTCTTGGAAAACATTAGCTTAGTCTTCGAATTTCTGTGTGTTTTCTTAGGTGACATCTTATTAAAGTTAGCTTTCCAGTCTAGTCTTATACCCCTGAAATATGTATATGTACACACACATATACACACACTTATATGTCATACATGTATATTTAAGTTTATCCTTTCGTAGTTTAATTGGTGAACAGTTGGATGTTAGGCCCATTTTTAAGATTAGAATTAGCCAGAGTGAATAGGACTTTTCAGATGTGTTGTACTGAAGTGACAGGTGCTGCTGTGTAATAACTTCGTGCTTTAAAAATCACTGTCAGTAAAGCATGTAGTCGATAATCACTTTATAAATAATGCTATGGCAACTTTAGCAGGCTGTTTCTTTTTTTTATTCGTTTTATATGTCTATTTCCCTCTCTTGAAATGCAGTTTGGGTTATTTTTGAATGAGTGGTATTGGCTATCTCATTGAACTTAGCTGTCCTTAAGTGACCTTTTTTCTGAAAGGGCAACCTTGAATTAAAAACAGATGCTGGGTGACTACGAGGAGTGGTAGGGCTTATACTTAGGCAATTTCTGTCAAATATCTCAACTACTAAATCATTACCTTGCTTTATTGATCTCATCTTACAAGGAGAGGCTAGCTGAACATTCATTTATGATCTGGATGAAACTGATTAAAGTCACCTCTATTCAGTATTTTCACCTTTGATCACAGTCTGAATTTTTTTCCCTCCCTCCTTCCTTCCTTTCTTTCTTTCTTTCTTTCTTTCTTTCTTTCTTTCTTTCTTTCTTCCTTTCTTTTCCGAGACGGGGTTTCCCTGTGTAGTCTTGGCTGCCCTGGACTCATTATGTAGACCTTGCTGGCCTTGAACTCACAGAGATCCTCCTGCCTCTGCCTCCCAAGTGCTGGGATGCGCCACCACGCCCAGCTCCTCACAATCTGAATTTCCCAATTTAGTTTGATTTATTTTGCTTTTCAAAGGAATGTGCTCCCCCACAGCTATTAAATACATCAGTTTAGAAAGTCACACAGTAAGCCATAGTAGGAAACACCTCTCTCAGTGCCCAAGACAAATAGCATGTCCAAGAATGACTTTCACATCTGAAATAACTATTCCCTAAATTCAAAGGTGCCCCTTAGATTTGTGTGATGCCCCCTCCCAGCTTTAGCCTTTCTCTACAATTAGTAAGTGAAACATTTACACGTTGCCCATCCCATTTCATTAAAGAATTCGAGCAAAAAGTAGGAGTCTGTTAAACTTGATGGTGGTTTTACAAGCTCTAAGAGTAGGGATCCTCCAGTATAAGTCATCATGACCTAGGTTCAGGTCATGAAATATTTCTCAAATACCTAAAGACTTAAGATAGAGATACTTTTTTCATATCTGTGACAAGTCAACATACCTTTTTGGCAAAGTATTGTAGAATACAATTCCTGCTCAGAGAGCTGGTAGTTCAAAATGTAGGGCTTGGGAATGTAGCTTAGGATAGAGTAGAGTGCCTTGTTAGAGTGCACAAGGCCCTGCTTCAGACCCCAGTGAAGCAGGCTGAAAGCAGCCAGGAGAAAAACAAGTTTTAGAGCTTTAAATGAACGTAATGCTTTGGTAAATAAAGTTATCCTAAGAGAGTTCTGCTTTGCCTGTTTTCGCTCATCTCGCCAACATTTCATTCTATTAGGATTCTCTTTTCTTTTTTTTGTGTGTTTTGTTTTTCACTAAGAAAATGCTTTGGTGGCTTATTTCCACCGATTTAATAGCAGGTTAGTGTACAGCCTTATTTTACAAGTCTTGGATATATTTAAATAAATTACAGAATTTCTCAGACCTACCTATTTATTTGTAAAAAGCAGTGTTCTAACTGTTAGTGTAAATAATTTTGTTGGCTTTGGTGAAAGTAGGTCTTTATAACTCATCCTGTGGCCAAATCCTAGAAGTTAGTAAAGGGTAACTTTGAGATCAGTGAGACATACTTGGGATTGGCTCTTTCTGTCTTGCATTCTGTTCATAATGTGTTTATAGTCTAAAAGGCAGGGACATTCATAATATCTTGATAACAAACATTCATTAAAATTCTTATTCTTGATAACTTGAGTATGTGGTTTGAGGTAACAGACCCACTGCTGTTGAGAAGTCAGGTTAAGACTCTCCTGCTAGCATCTTTGCTGCTTGCCAGCTTCATGTTGAAATACCTGTACTGACTCTGTGATGCATTTGTGTCTTGTGAACTTTCCAGGTTTATTGTTAAACACAGTTCAGAGTTTTTATTTTTAAGATCAGAAAGGAAAGGTTGGCTACTGGTGAACCAGAAGGCAACGGTTTTAACTTGTTCTATATCTTATTTAACCTGTGACAGCTTTTCTTGTTCTTTACAAGAAAAGAGAATATTACCCTAAGTACCATTTAGTTAGTAGGTGGTGGAGGAGCAGCTTGAACTAAGTTCTGTATTTAGGCCAGTGGTGTTTCTAAAGCCCCCTTTCAGAGAACTATATGCATCACTCTTTCTGTTAGTAAGATTAATTTAACTTAACTGTTGCTTACAGTGTTACTGCAAAAGTAATCCTCACCTTATGAATTTGATTCAGTTAACTAGTAATATATTTTGTCTTTCTTGAGATTTCTTTTTCCTGAAGATTTGAATTTTTGGACTATTTCCTTGTTAAATAAAGAAAACTGACTCAGGGGTTTCTCAGGAAATCATATTTAGTAAGAGCCATGCGCAAGACTTGTGGTGAATGCTGTGTCTCAGCACCTCCCCTTTCCCCTTCTTCTTGAGCAGGACTACTTGTATTGTGTAGACAAGAAACTAAGCTCCAGGAGGTTACCACTTACTTGCCTGAGGAGCAGTAGCGTGCAGCCTCAAGGATCCATCACTTGACGTTTTTGATCATTTCAGTATTTTGTGTTGGAGAAGGATTAATTAATTTATTTGCTAGTTATTTGAGAATGGTTGAGGTTTACTTCCCAGAAGGGCAGTCACTCTTGGAATTATAGTAAAACTGTCTAATACAGTCTGTCCTTATGAATCTTAATCCTAACTTTAAAAAGTTAAAGGTAGTAGATAAAGTTTCTATTGATTAAACTTTCTATTGATTCTTTGTGAGTTTCATTGTGTACCACAGTCCCGCTGTGCACCCCAGCCCCACTCGTCTCCCCGCCCCTTTATATCTGCCCTCCTTCTTTGAACGCCCCCCCAATAAAAACACACACACACACACACACACACACACACACACAAACAAAACATAGAAAACATCTTGTCATGGAAGCTGTAGTGTGTCACTGCATGTCCCAGAATGCATCTCTCTATCTGCACATCTTCACTTGCGAATATTCATTGCAGTGATGAGTGGTGGAAATCACTATGCTGCCCTTGAACTTGCAGCGATTCTCCTATGTCAGTTTCCTGAGTACTAGGTTTAGTGTTGTGACCAACTACAATCAGCTGATACTGGCAGTTAATCAGATGTTAGGTTCTTTTCAGATAGTAATGGCTGTTTTCCAGGTTTCAGGGAAAGCAGTGATTGTGGTCAGGAAGTCAAGCAAGCTCTAATGAATGTCCGATCTGAGCCTTCCTCTCAAGGAGCTGGATAGAGGCACAGGAGAGCATTTTCCAAAGGGAAGGAAGGACTGAAAAGTGTGTTTGTGCATACTGCTGATGCAGTGCATGGCTGCTTGCTTCCTTTGTGAGTTCTGGGCTGTTTAGTAACCTAGTGTGAGTTTAGGTTTTGCACTGTGAGCTAATATATTCAACACTTACTGTGCACTAGGTTTTATATTTCAGCAGAACTTTAATTGTAAAATAATTCTATTTGATAAAGAATCTAAATTCCCAAGAAGAATGATTATTAATGCTGAGAGCATGGCTTTTAGATCATTTACTCAGTGGAATGCAGTAGGACTGCATGTAGGAGAGTGAGGTCCAGCAACAGGGCTTGGTGTATAGCAGCAATTCTGATCCATATTGAGAGATAGGCTCCTGGTTTTTTAACAATGAATGAGTGTGAACAGGAATTAGGAGTACGGCTTTGGGTTTTTTTTTTTTTGTTTAGTTTTGTTTTTTTCTTTTCTTTCTTTTTTCTTTTTTTCTTTTTTCTTTTTTTGATACTGAGTTCCATGTAGCACAGGGTGTCCTTGCACTGTTGTCCCCACCACTTGAGCAAACACGTGACTTGCTTGCACCACCACACCTAGTTAGGAGTTTGGTTTTTAAAAACTGCATCAGAGCTATTCTATACACAGTGTGTGGAGTCTCCAGGATTGGGCCTATGAGTGTGTGTTGCAGTGGGTTTCCTAGGTGATCCTATTGTTGTTGAGACCAAGTGTCACTAAAGCTCTGGCCAGCCTGGATCTCACTATGTGGCCCAACTCAGGGCAGTCTTCTTATCTCAGTCTCCCAAGAATGGGGATTGCAAGTATGAATTAGCATGCTCTATTTCCTAGATGATTCTTAAGCAGCCTACTTAACACCAGTTTGCCTGGTGGATATTATACAGTGGGGTACGATTTCATAGTTGGCTACTCGTGGTAGGGGTGGAGTGGAAGGTAGAAGAAGCTTAGACTGCTGTTTCGTCTCTACCTTCCCTTTTAAAGTTGCATCCTGTTTCGTTGTGGCTTGCAAGGACTCTGGTCAAGTGTTTTGAATTTAGTTCAAGCCCTGCCACAGAAGGACCCATGTGCTTTGGATACTTCCAGTGCAGGGGGTTGTATTTTCTCAAGGTTTAGCAATTGTAATTGTCTACCTTATTTTATTTTATAATGCTTAAAAACGGTTCCTCACACAGAGCTTGGCACACAGTGGGAACATGATATGCTGCAATTATAATCAGTTCTCTTTCTCTCTTTCTCTTTTGAATTAAAAGAACATCATGTTTTGTGCTTATTTTCTTATCTCACAGCAGACCTTGGCCTGCCTGTTGTAGTTCTGGGTGCAGTCAGTATGGTTTTTGCTTATTTAAGAGGAGGGAAGGAGATACTGTTGCGTTTGGAATTAGGATTGTAGATTGATAAATGTGGATTTCAGGATTGTGACCTTGACTGATTAAGACAATAAAGGAGTTAGTTTTTGTTTGTTTAACATCTGTTTTTTGAGTGTGGGCATAGAGATCATAGGACATTTTTGAAGAGTTGGTTTTCTCTTACCTTGTGGGCTCTAGGAATAAAACGCAGGTGCCTAGACTTGGCAGCAAGAGCCTCTATCCATTGGACCATCTCTTCTGCCCAGGAATTAATTTTAAGAACCTTAAGAATTGGAGACAGAGAGATGGCTCAGTGGGTGAAGGTGTTTGTTGTACCTTATCTGACAGCACACACTAAATAAATAAATGCTAAAACAACAATGACAGCAAAATCCCAGCAAAATTGGAATAGTTGTATTTGTAATGCTATTCTGAGCTGGAAATGTCTTTGAGGAGTGAGACGTATAGGCACTTCCTAAGTCAGACAGATATTTAGAAGTTATGGTAGCAGTTTGTAGACTGAAGCTGAAGAAATGAGAACCGAAAGAGAAAAGAACAGAAAGACTGAGTATCAGTGCTTCCTTAATACACTGTGAGCCAGCTTCTGGATGTCATGATGGGAGCAAGGGAGCCAGCAAGTCAGCAGTGCGTGTGGCTTGTGAGTCATCATTCTATTTCATTCTGTTTTCTAAGAGGCCAACTTTTAGGAGGGGGACATCTCACAGTTGTGCTAAATTCCCTGTCCAGCAGTTCCTACTCCCCAACAAGTGAAAATGGTTAAAATGTTAGCCTGGAAGCAGAGGTGTGGAATGGCCAAAATGTAGCATCAAGCAGTATTTCCTGCAACAGAATTACTCTAGTTAATAAAAGCATTCAGTGCTTTCTGTAATTCTATTGGAACTTGTTAGGGTTTTAATGGCACTACCTCTCTGTAATAGCTATATGCATAAAGACGCAGGAACAAAACAGTTGAGTGCTAGCAACACTACAAAATATGCACTCTCAGGCCAGGCAGGTTGGTGCAGGCCTTTAACCCCAGCACTTAGGAGGCAGAGGCAGGTGGATTCCTGTGAGTTCGAGGCCAGCCTGGTCTACAAAGTGTGTCCAGGACAGACAGGGGGAGAACCCTAGAGAGAGAAACCTTGTCTCAAAAAACAAACAAAAACAAAACAAAACAAAACGTGTACTCTCACTCCCCAAGCCTTAAATATTCATGAATTAACCAGTGTAAATAACATAGGTGATATTACAGTTTTAAATTTGGTTCTTTAGAGTAAAATAGTGATGAATATACTCTGTGTATAACTATGTCGGCCTTTACATCATAAGACACAAAAAAGACATTTCATAATCATTGGAGCAAAAAAAGACAGACGACATTTTTATGTTCTCAAGAGGTGTTTTGTGAAATTTTAATGATTTTGTTTTGTTTTTCTTATTTTTTCTTCCAAATCATTTCCGATGCATTGCTTTAAATTCAGTTCACTAGGGTTTTCATACCTGTTGCTTAAAACCAGTAAAAGAGTAACAGTGATTTTTGTGTACTGTGAGTATTCTTTTACCCTTTCTTGTCAGGTACCTGAGTATAGAGAGATGTTCTGTAGAACGTTGCATCACTTTTTCCTAAATACTTTTGTTTTCTTTTTAGAAGATGATTTATTTCAGCTTCCATCATCTAACAAGCTACAACAGTATGCGTTGCCCGCCATGAAAGTGCAATACTCTTGAGAAAGGGTGCCTTTATTTATTCTTCAGGGTTCAGTATGGACAAAGGGTTTCTAAAAAGGAGGGATAGCAATCCCAAAGGGATTTAGGGTACAAAAGACTTTACATTTAGCCTTGATTTTAAACTGTTAAAATGTAAACTATTTGGGGGTATTAGTCTGAAATAGAGAACAGTGTTTGTTTACATTTTAGCAATTATTTTAAGTAAGTGCAAAAATCTTCCAAGCATTTTTTAGAATTCATTTACTTTGCGTTACTTTGATAAATTAAGTGAAATTGTAATGATTCTCCCCCTCACCGCCCCCCCAAGAATTTAGTGATTCACATGGAATTAATTACAGAGCTAAGCACTGATGGAGGCTTTCCTAGAAACACAAGCCCTGCAGTACAAAGGAAAGAGGTGTACATAGTAGGGAAGAGCAAGGGAGCATTAAGTGTGAGAGGGTGTGGTGAAGCTTTAGACCTGTCCCTGGCGACTGCCTCCTCCAACAAGGCCACACCTCATGCTGGGACCATTCTCTTTCATAACCACTGATGTTGAATGGGTTATGTACATCAGCCATTTCAAGGTACTTTGTAAGGACATTTTTTGAGATAGCTATTACTCTTTCAGAAACCCTACAGAAGTAGATGCAATTTCTGTATATTTACATTTTAAAGATAAGGGTCCTGAGGTATTGAGTAGGTCTAGAGCAGTGGTCCTCAACCTTCCTAATGCTGCGACCCTTTAATACAGTTCTTCAGTAGTGGTTACCAGACCATAAAATTTTTTGTTGCTATTTAATAACTGTAATTTTGCTACTGTTATGAATTGTACATATCTGATATTTGATTTTTGATATATGACTCCCGTCAAAGGGTTGTTTGGCCCCCAAAGGGATCATGACCCATATGTTGAGAACCTCTGACCTAAAATTTGAGTTCCAAGGTGCAGTCCTTCCAGATACTGCCCCTAGGTGGGGATGAACTGTATTCAGAAAATGGTAAATTTGTAATTCAGTTTTAAAGAGATTTCTTCTTAAGCATCCATTCTTTAAACAATAATTATCTTTAGAACTATTAAATTTAGTATGGGCATGGATATGTAGGAAGGTTATAGTGATTGATTATAATACAAGTTAAATGAAGAATTATGTGTAATCCACTTCAGTATTTTTAGAATAAATATTGTATCTAAAGACACATTGGCATTTGAAGATTAATTTTAGATAGTTGAATTGGGAAAATAAGTTCTACTAATTGTCAAAAGGAAAGTGACTATTTCTGCAGTTTGAGTTTGAAAATGAGTGTTTACTATGCATTGAAAAGGAGCTACTGAGTCTAATGTGGTGCACGCCTGTAACCCCAGCACTGTGGGAAGCAGGAGGGTTAGGAGTACAGGGTCATCCTTGGCTATATAGTGAGTTTAAGGCGATCCTGGGACACATGAGACCTTATCAATCCTTTATTGTTAGTGACCATACAAAATATAGTAAGATAAATTAATGGAACTTAGGACAATAAATTTCTCTGAAAAAAAAAAAGGTAACTAGACTCAGAGGACTTGCTTTTTGGCCCTGAAATAATTAATGATTGTGTCGTTGAAATGAAACCAGTTATTGCACAGTAGGATTGATAGATGGCTATCTTTGGAGTACGTGACATATTTGAGTGTATTTTACCTAAAAAGCTCACAATTCTAATAAAGACACGAATATTTACTGTTCAAAACTCTTTGCAATTTTGCTTTATAATAAAAGGGTAGTAGAAGATAACAAATAATTAGTAAGGATTGAAGCTTTTATTCTTACCTAGAATACATTTCTAAGGTAGTGTAATCTGTTGTATAGATTTTAGAAAATTGTCTTTTAAAACTGAATTCTTTTCTCTGGTGATAGTTTTTTACTGTGGAGTAGAAGTATTCCCTGAGTGCCCTTGTCAGTCAGGATGTGTAAATGATCCTGCTAACCTTGTTTCTTTTCGTTGCACTGCGGAAAGCTATTTGAAAAACAAAAGAAGATTGAGCTTTTAAAGGGGAAGATGGATTTTAAAATTGTTAAGAAAACTGAGAAGAATGAAAAGAAATATACCTTAGTCCTGCTGTGGACATTTTGGTTACAGTAACATTAACAAAATTACTCTAGCCAATATAAAAGAAAAGAAAAAACAAATTACTGAGTTCAGAAGCAAAGAAGGGGAATCTAGACATCAGGAGCCCCATCAAAGATGTGCTGCAGAAAAACAGCACGAGTTGAAGCTGAGCCCTCACTGCACTTAGGATTCAAAGTTCTGATTAGACTAGCTGGAGTTGGACCATATATTAAAGAGTTTGGACCTGATGTGTGATGAGCTAGTATCCGTTTCCTCACGTCCAAGACTGAGCTTTTACCTCCTGTCAAGACTTACTCCTCAGTGGTGGTTCCTGTCAGTTGGGATTGGACATCAGATTCTAGAAGGACAAAAGAATTATAGCACTCCTTTCAGTGGAAAAGCTAGGGAAATAAGAGTAAACATGCAATGCATTCTGTATGCCAGGTACTCTTCTAATTGCTTTCCATGTGTTATTCATCATATACCTTGACTCTTTCCAGGGTAAACTTCTTGGTAGAGGTCAGCTATGTTAGATGTGTTGTGTAGAGGCTTACAACCGAGTGACACATTCATCACAGTCATTTGGGGGCATTTTCCTCACTCTGCTCACTAGCAGTCCATTCCCTCTGCCCTCAGCCCTTGACATAGACTGATCACTTTTTGTCATTATGGGTTTGCCAACTTTTGGGATTTCACAAAAAAGGAAAGCATAAAATTTGTGGCCTTTTGTGCTTGGCTTTCATGGGGAAGTATTTACTGCTATGATCTGTGCTGTTTGTGATAGTGGATAGGTGTTGGGAAAACAGTTTTGGAAGAGATTATTCCAGGGATGCACAGATGCGTGTAAGGAGGTCTATGAAGGACATGCCATTTGGGAAGGATAAAGCTCAGTGCATCTCAGAAAGTGCTATCTGTTATTTTAGTTTTATGGGAGCCTTGTGAATTCAGATATTACACATCTGTTTATTATTATTGACTTGTACAGGGTTAGGATCTAGACTTTCAGATAGTAGAACAGGCACTTCACCTTTTAAAAAAATTAATTAATTAATTAATTAATTATTTTGTGGCAGTGTCCTTGCTAGAGTACTGTAGGTTAGCCTGAGACTAGTTCTCATTGTTAAGTTGGCTTCAAACTCAAGAAGTTTCTGCGCTATCCTCTCTGATACAAGGGTTCTAGGAGTGAGCCACTATGCTTGTCTCACCTGTATCCTTTGCATCCTAAGTTCCTAGATCCCAAGATTTGAATTTGAAGGAACTTGATTAGTGTTGTATTATCTGTTGATTGAGTTCAGGCTTTTTTCTCCATATTCTACCAGGCTTTTTGTATAAGGTTGAATATTACTTGTAGGTAGAATTAGAAAAGAGCAATTTTAATTTCATTTTCCAGCGATTATTTCCTGCAAGTTCTCCTGTGAATTAGCTATGGCATTCTTATTCCAAAATTCTCCAAAATTCCAAAAAACTAAACCCTGAGTTTGGGTATAGAATGAAGAAAGCAGTGGCAGAGCTGATGCTGAGATCTTTACTTAGCAGGAGTACCGTTAGGATCAATCAGTACACATCTTTTATTTTCAGTTGGATAATCATATCTTAAAGTTGTATACAACATATTATGCCATGTAAGGGTAGAAGAAGTAGGGTTTCCGTAGACTTCTTTCAGCTGCAAAATAATTTTAGAAAATGGGTTTCACAGAATCATTGGGGTGAAGACCTTCCATTTTAATGTGCTGTGACCTTGTGTTTGTTGTGTTGTGCTGTCTGCTTTAAAAGTTGTGTAATGCTGAAAGAAAACTAGTGCCATCTTTGACTCCCTCTCCCATTCCCTTCCTGTAATACCAGGGATTGACCCCAAGGCATGGATCATGTCGTATAAATCCCCTGAGGTTCACTCTCACCCTTTACAAGATTGATTTGGGAACAAGTGGAGCTGCAGTAACAGGCCCACACTACCACTCATGCCCTGCCCTTTCTTTATTTTGTACACTGCAGAACCATCCACTGTGTTCAGAGTCATAGTATGTTTCGTGTTCTTTGGCTTTTATCACAGTTTTTCATCCAGCTCATTTAAAGTGTGATTCATATTCCTTGAAGGGTGGTTTCATATTTATAATCTGTTGGTATCTTCAGATATCTTATTTGTTATGAGATGCTTTTAAAAGCAAAAACAAGTACAAACTACTGTATTAAGTAAAAGAACTCAGCCAACCACATAGTTTTAATAAGTAAACATTGGAATTTGCAGAAGGTACCATAATATTTAGCGGAAGGGATACTAATGTGTTTTACAGTGTAAGGATACCAACTTTACTACTTAAAAATGCTTTTGTGTAAGTGGGTCTCTTTTAGCGATATACAATGACTAATTTAGTAGATGCCCATACTGGATTACTGCCTGCTAACACATATTTATTTCATCCTTTTATAGTTTCTGGAAGTACACAAACTATTAAGTGAGTGAGTAGTGACAGAGCATCAGGATGTTACAAATTTTGTTGGCCAGTCATCAAAATTAAATGTGTTCCAAAAGAAAGATTTCTTCCCTTTTATTTATTTATGTTTGTTATGTAGTGTAGAACCTGATACTGTAAGAACACCATATGCAATGATTCCCACAAAGTAACAGTCCATTCCTTAGCGAGCGCATAGTCACATTCTATTTTTATGTGTGGAATATACAGTACATTATTATTAGCTGTAGTTACTGTGCTGTTCCTTAGGTCTGTGGTAGTTATTCTTGTAATGGAAAGTTTGTGTTCTTCTATCAGTTTTCTATTCCTTTCACCTCCCAGTCCCAAGTGCCATTCTTTGTTTCTTTAAATACTACTCTTGTATTCAAGGAGTCTTTATCTTCTATCTTCAGTAATTTGACTGTGATGTATTTAAGTGTAGTTTTCTTGGTCTTTAAATGCTTGAGATCACTATAGATGGTTGTGAGCTACTATGTGTTTGCTGGGAATTGAACTCAGGACCTTTGGAAGAGCAGTCACTGTTGTTAACCTCTGAGCCATTACTTTAGCTCTAACCACACCCCAATTGGCAACTGTCTCGACATTTCCCCCCCACAAGACAGGGTTTTTCTCTATAGCTCTGGCTGTCCTGGAACTTGCCTGTAGACCAGGCTGGCCTCAAGCTCATAGCGATCCCCTTGTCTCTGCCTGCCAAGTGCTGGGATTAAAAGCGTGTGCCACCACTGCCCAGCCTCAATCTTTCTTTTTCTTACCCCTGCTTCGAGAATGGATGCTATCTGCTGATGTGCTTTCAAGTTGCCGGATTCTTTATCACTGTTATTGTGCTTTCAGTGGTTTTTATATAGGATACTTAAAAAACAAAACAAAAACAAAAACAAAACCTAACCTGTTTCCATGTGTCCTTGGTGTAATTTTAATGTTTTTTGGTGGTTCTTCCTTGTTATCAGATACAAGAGTATCCTTTCCTACTTCATCATAACAGTCAAAGCTGGTGGCCAGTCTGTTGGTTCACATACTTTGGGTTCTGGTTTTTCATGCGAGGACTTTAGATGGACTGAATGTATGACTGACCTTACATACTACTCAGCTCAGAGAGTCAGAGGATCTGATCGAGTTTTTAAAAACTTTTTACACATTCATTTATTTTGAATTTTATGGATATCTTGCCTGCATGTATGTCTATATACTACATGTGAGCCTGGTGCCCTCTGAGGCCCAGTGAAGAAGTCGGATTGCCTGGTACTAGAGTTAGGGATCCTTGGAGGTGCTGTATGGGTGCTGGGACTCAAACCCAGTCCCTGGAAGAACAGCCTGTGCTCCTAAACGCTGATTCATTTCTTTAGCCTACTTTTTTGTTTTAACTTGGTGGGGACTTTATTAACTATTTTACAGTTGACTAATCTTAGAGAAACCAAATCAAATTTGTATTCTTATCTTGTTAGCAGTCGATTATCATTTTAAGATTTTGGGGTTAGGCAGTGATTTGTAGATATTATTCTCTTCTGCTTTGTATGGGTTCCAGACTTGAAAGCAGGACATCCTGTTTGAGGGTTTCTGGCTCATACACTTTGAGGTTATCTTGTATAGACAAGTCCTTGGTTCCATATGATGTACTCCGTTCTATTTGCCTAGTGGAGGACAAAGTATGCCAGTGGCCCTCTTCTTTCATTAGTGCAGTGGGTCTCTACCTGTGGGTCATAACCCCCACAGGGTTGCATATCAGATACCCTTCATAGCAGACATTTGAGTCATAGCAGTAGCAAAATGGCAACCACAAAGTAGCAGCAAAACAATAATTTATTGGTGGGGTCAGCACAACATGAGAAATTGTATTAAAAGATCAGAGCATTAGGAAGGGTGAGAACCATTGCATCAGTGTAACGATAACCTGGACTCTTGTAATTCAGAATTTGATGTTGTAGTTTTAGTTTTGACAGCTTATGGTTAGTGTCACTGAATCTCATGGGAGGAACATGTTGTTCACGTCAGTTTGTAGTGCTTTTTATTGCAGGTGAGCACTTGTGTGGACCTGTGTACAGTTTAGAAATGTTCACTTCCAGCTTATATGGGAGTTTTGTGGGGTTCACCCCCCCCACATGTAATGATTTAACATTAGTAAGAAACTTTGGGTTGGAAGAATAAAATACCACTCTGATGTGAAAGGGTATCAGATATAAACTATAATGAAAGAGTCTCAATTGGCTTATAAAAGATAAATTTGTCATAACTATGTAAATTTAAAACGTAACATATCTGTGTGATTTAAGGTGATGTAAGGAATGGACGGAGTGGAGAAGATAATGTTGAAAATAGAGTTGGGACTAGTTCTTGTGTGTGCTGTATCTGGGACTGTGGTAAATACTTTACCATGTTACCTCATTTAATCCTTGTGAAAGCCCAGTTAACATTTTACAGATGGGACCAAGACTTGGAAATTATTAAATAATACAGAGGCAGTTGGCTGTCTGGAAAGCTTGTGAAATTTTCAACCAGAAGCAGTTGATACATTACCTGAATTTTGTAGTGGTTGTGTTGAGGGTTGGAGGGCAGTTACCAGATGTGGTCAGAGCAGGGATAACAGAGGCTATGGTGTGAGATGAGCCCAGCTCTTCAGAAGCTGTCAGCAGTTTTATGGATTGTGAGGCTGCACAGCACCAGAGCAGAGGTAGATGGGGTGGGGGTTGTTAGGCATCACATTAAAGGAACATTATCACATTTGTCTCAAAGTTTTGCTTTAAAAGTATAGACAGTGGGAAAGGTTTGAAGGTTTAGTTGACAGCAATATCATGTGTTTATCCTACTATTTAACATTTGAATCTGTTTGAAATATTCAATTATTAAGCTTGCTTTTGGGGCTGACATTCCAAAAGAAAAGTTTTCTGCAGATATTATTAGGGTCCAGTGATATCACAGCAAGTTCCTTACTTCTATTTAGTAAGTTTGAATATGGAATAATACAAACTGTTGTAACTGGCTCTCTAAAGCTTACTTGTAGTTGACAGGGTGCCCATCTATCTTATAAGTAACTCTTAGCATGTTATCAAAGCTCCATTATGATATCTAATTTATTAGAATTTTTAATTAATATTTTAATAGTTTTTATTGATTTAATAGTATAGATGAATACACTGAATCAAAACCTTAAAAATCATTTGAATAGTAAAACACTCAAGGGATATTAAATGGCGTATACTTTTTAAAAATCTCATTTCTGTAGCGTACTTGCTTTGCTCCTGTAGATGCAACCAAAATCCCTCATCTCATATTTTTTGGAGATATTATGTGTCTAGAATATCAAATGTATCTCATATGTTCTTATTCTTCTCGCTTGTGTTTATTTCACTTTTATGTACATACAGCACACTTTGCTCATTGTTCTGTACCTTGCTGTGATCAGCTACCCCAGCATATCTGAAAGTGCTCCAGTCAGGACAAAGCTTCCTCAATCTCGTTATAGCTGCCTAATATTCTCGGTGTAAACTACGTATATGTCGCTAGTTTCCCTTTGGGCATTGTCAGTCTCTTGCTGTTGTAAACAAGGTATAGGGGACAATTTTTTTGCATGTTGTTTCTCACACGTAATAGTAATAGTCCTGTAGTATCAGTGGCTTGAAGTGGTAGTGGTTAGTGAGATGGCTCAGTGAGTACAGGTGCTTGCTGCTAAACCTGATTACCTGGAAAGTTCTCTCTGAATTCACATGGTGAAAGAGAGAGAGCTTATCTCTGAAGGTATTCTCTGACCCCCACATGCTTGCTGTGGATTGTGCTCACACTTAGTAAATGAGTAAAGTTAGAAAGGCTGTATGTGAGTAAAGGCTCTTGCTGTCAACCCTCATGATCTAAGTTCAGCCCTTGGGACCTACATAGAAAGAGAGAACCACCTCTTGAAAGTTATCCCCTGACTTCCATACCTATGCATATATACATGCACTCATACATACATAGATGTACTTTTCTTAAAAAGTTATGGCATTTGAGTTCATAGCTCAGTCATAGAGCACTTGCCTGGCATGCACAGAGCCCCCATGGTTTGGCCCATAGTACTGCAGAATGAAACAGAACTGTAGATATTTGTGGTTTTGATAGTTTTTGAGACAGGGTTTCTCTGTGTAGCCCTGGCTTTCCTGGAACTCACTTTGTAGTCTAGGCTGGCCTCAAAGTCACAGAGATCCCCCTGCCTCTGCTTCCTGAGTGCTGGGATTAAAGATGTGTACCACGCCTCTCTGGAAAGTGCTTTTTATAGTTTTCAAAACTATAGTTTTATAGTTTATAGCAGTGATGCTAAATAAACAAACTTTTGAATATTATATGATATGTACAACAAACTACCACTTTTTAACAAAAATCACAATACATATTAAGATTAGTGAAATTTCATGAAATTTTTATTTTGCAGATATACAAAACTAGGATATGCTGGAAATACAGAACCACAGTTTATCATCCCATCATGTAAGTATTTCTTTTAATCCATGGATGAGCTGATTTAAAGGTCTTCCTCATTATCAAAGTAAAATAAGTCATCAAGTATGCTATTATGTCAGAATCAGGCATTTACAAACATAATTGCCTGGTTGTAAATGAGCCTTATTTCCAAATCTATGAACTATTCATTTCAGCTGTTTACCAAATCTGCTAAAGTATCTCCTTAAGGAAAACAAAACTAAACTAAACAAAACTAATCCCCCCCACCCCCCCTTCCCCCGGAAGTGAATTGATAAACTGTTTCCTGCTTTGAGGATATTGCTGCTTCCTGTATGTGGCTGTGGCTGTAACTGGTATTAAATAGCACAACCCCAGCCCCTGTAATTCAGCTAAACTGACCATCCTTTGGCTCGAGGGTGTGATTACTATTTGTAAGAACTATTCTATACGGCAGACATCCTATGCAATTCAGTATTTCACGATAAAGAGGCAGTGGTCCTTGACTCAGCAGCTTCACTGTTTTCTGATATCCTCCTATTAGCATACTGTGCTTGTAACATTGTCTTTGGGAACTTTTGTTTTTCCTGATTTTGTTAACCTTCCTCTGACGGTAACAGTTTTAGTAGATAAAGACTGTTAGAGGTATTTTCATTAGTAAAGGTGTATCTTGTCCTCAGCATTACTTTTTGTTGTTATTGGTTGGGTTTGGTTTGGTTTTTCAAGTCGGGGTTTCTCTGCGTAGCCCGGGCTGTCTTGGAACTGTCATTGTAGACCAGGCTGCCCTTGAACTCACAGAGGTCCATCTACCTGCCTCTGCCTCTCAAGTGCTGAGATTAAAGACTTGCACCACCACAACTGGCCTCAACATTACTTTTGTGCTTTTGATTTCCATTAACTTAAGGCTATTTGCGTAATTATGTTTAATGACGATGCTTAACTTGGATTCAGAGAATTAAAATCTAGTTAAAGACTACATAGCATTTTTAAAACAGTATGTTATTTTATTCATGTGTATATGTGAGTGTCTGCCGTGTGTGTTTGTGTTTGTGTGTGTGTGTGTGTGTGTGTGTGTGTGTGTGTGTGTGTGTGTGT
>OU015747.1:82512230-82527127 GCA_907169655.1 Acomys percivali | reverse complement strand
GTGTGTGTGTGTGTGTGTGTGTGTGTGTGTGTGTGTGTGTGTGTGTGGGAGATGCAGGAGAGCATCCAGTCCCTTAAAGCTGGAGTTATGGCAGTTGTGAATTATCCAGTGTGCTGAGAACTAAATGTGGGTTCTCTGGGTAAACTGTAAACACTCCTAATCACCAAGCCATCTCTCTAGCTCCTAAAAGTACATAATAAATTTTACCTCTGGGAATAGTCACAGAATTCTGAAATTATTTTAAGGAATTGCTGTGAGTTTCTTTAAGTTAATTGAGATGTCTTTTTGTATGTGGGATTGAAATTTAACAGATTTCTGTTGGATAAACATAAGAGATAAAAAGAAAGCTTGTTTTAAAAAGTTGTTCTTTCAGATTTTCTTCTTTTTCTGGGTAGTGTCATTTACATTTATTTTTTGATTATCCTTTAAGTTTTATATTGACTTAATAAGATTGTAATTTTATTTTTGTGTGTGTATATATGTGAGTATGGTTGCATAGTTGTCATAATGTATGTATAGAGGTGAGAATGACTTTCTAATAAGTTAGTTTCTTTCCATCATGATGGTTCTGGGGATTGAACGTTGATCACGAGACTTATGGAACAAGCAGTTTTAACCTCTGAGCCATTATTCTAGCATTCCAGGATCATATTTTTATTCAGTGAAGCTAAGGATTGGTGGCAAAGCCTGCATTTCCTATATTACTTGGGAAGCTGAGGGCAGGCAGATTCCAAGTTCAAGATTATCTAAGTAACGTAGTGAGTTGTGTCTCAAAAGTAAAAAATTTAAAAGGGCTGGGTCTATAGCTCAATGGAAGTATACACCTGACATGTATGAAACCCTACTAATACACATACATACATATATTAAAATAAAAAAAGATTTAATAGTTTGGAAACATAGCTGAAACAATCTTTTAGTAGTACCTTTTTTGGGGTTTTGTACTTGAGGCCTGTACCTGAGCGGAAGCTGAGGCATCATTGTATAAAATGAATTTTGTTACAGGTTTCTTACGTTTTTGTTCATTACTTTGACAGTTTAAGTATTCTAGATCATACTTAATAACACTTTACAATTAAAGAAGGGACATGTTTAAAGTTTGTTTAATTTGAAGAGATGAAAATTTAAAAATGTCTAATTAACTTACTTCAAAGGTATTGCCATTAAAGAGTCTGCAAAAGTAGGTGATCAAGCCCAGAGGAGGGTGATGAAAGGTGTGGATGACCTAGACTTCTTCATTGGGGATGAAGCAATAGAAAAGCCCACATACGCAACAAAGGTACGTCTCCACGAGTGTCCAGTCAGCTGTTGTGCTCTTTCTCTCTCTTGCGGACTTGATTCTCTCTCGAATCAGCTTTCTGGTTTTGCTTTAAAACTTTTGAGACAGGGTTTTGCCTGGAACTGGCTATGGACACCAGGCTGGCCTTTAAGTGAGATTTGCCTGCTTCTGCCTCCTCAGTGCTAGCATTAAAGGTGTGCACCATCACACGTGGCTCTGCTTTCATCTTCCTAACCATTGACATTTCTCTTCCCCCTGTGGCTTTAATACATTGAAGTGAATGGACTTCCTTTTCCATGCCCATTGCCTCTCAGGGCCCTCAGTAGGGACTGATTTTCCTCTCATCTCCACATTGCTACATCTAGAGAGATTTCCTTCTTTTATTCAGACATTCTTTTCTTCTAAGTCATGTGGAAATGTTGTTCTTCTTTTCTTCCTGCCCTTTGCGTCTTTCCCTTCACTGAAATAGGACTTACGCAGTAAAGCTGGTGGTCTTCATTGTGTAGCTTAAAGAATTTATGTGGCTGAGTGTACCAGCTAAGAGCAAATCTCCTAATACAGAAGGTCTTCCTGTATCTCTGAAACACTCTCAACCATTCATTTCCTCCTTTGTGCTTTTCTTCCTTTGTAGTTTTAAATGCGTACTTACCCTCATTATTTGTAAAAATAAAACTGCAATTTTTCTTTGTGCTGAAAAGAAAGTAGTAATACAACTTCTCTCCCAGTGAAAGGAGAAGAAAACAGGGTAGGATGTTTTGCGTGTGTGCCACAGGAGTCACTAGCCTAGATGGGGATTTAGAGGTCCCTGAGGGATAAATTATTGATTCAAGTCTTGAAGAATAAAATAGGAGGTGAGATGTGGAGAGAGTCCCTAGGCAGAATGGCCAGTACATAAAAAGGCTTATGAGGGAGACAGAGAACAGCATAGCTCATATGCCTGAAGTCCAGGTGCTCCATGGGAGCCAGTTCTACCTATGGCCAACATTCATGGATATCTTGAATGAACAGTGTTACTAAGACTGCCTGTTGAAACTTGAATTTTGGCTGTTTCTTTTTTAGTTTTGTGTTATCAATCAGTGGCTTAACTTTCTATAATTTAGTTGTTTATCTATGTAATGCAGCTATTAATACATATTGATTATTGTAGACCTTGATTAGAGAATGGGTATAAAGAAATTGTTGTAGTGCTCAAATAGTGAAGAGGAATTATTTGACAGAGGCATGTATGATTCAGAGATTTGGATGGCAAGGGATGTTTGTGACTTGGACTAAGGCAGTAGTTCTTAACCTTCCTAAGGCTGAGACCTATTAGTACAATTGCTCATGTTGTGGTGACCCCCAACCATAAAATTATTTTGTTGCTTCTTCATTACTTTAATTTTATTTTCATATGGTTATGAATCTTAATGTAAATACCTGATATGCAGGATATCTGATATGCAACTACCAAAGGGGTCACAACTCACAGGTTGAGAACTGATTGACTAAGGTAAGGGTAGTAGGGATAAAGAGAGTTGAAAGGGGTGTGTGTGTGTGTGTGTGTGTGTGTGTGTGTGTGTGTGTGTGTGTGAGAGAGATGTTCACGTGTGCACCTTAAAATATTTTGAAAAAAATTATAGCTAAAAGTAAAGGGCTGGGTGTGGCACACACCTTTAATCCCAGCTGTTAGGAGCCAGAGGCAGGTGTTGAATCTTTGTGAGTTTGAAGTCAGCTTGGTCTGCATAGCAAGTCAGAGCTGCATAGTGAGACTTCGCCTCAGAACAACAAAACAAATCAGTAAAAATAGAGGAAAAATGTATTGATGCCCATATATGCCTTTTACTCAGCTTTGGCAATTACAAACTTGTAATTAATCCTACTTTGCTATTCCATTGCCCAGTTATTTTCTAGTCAGTCACTTAAAAGTATTTACCTGTTAACAGCATCTCATGGTTTTAGTAAGAGTTTAAATTTCTCTGAGTGTTTCCTAAATTGGTTAATGTTTTGGTCATGGTTAAAATAAGAAATTTCCACTGGGTTCAGTAGGTAGATCTCATGAGTTTTTTTGCCCCATAACTTCTTATTCTGTATATGTATTTCATTCTTTTTCCTTGCCATTTACTTATGGGAAAAAATCAGATGTCTACTAAAATTTTGCATCTTGATTGCATCTTTATCATTTGTCATGATCCACCATTTCTTGTTTATTTATTTACTTTTTTTATTGACATAGAAATCCAAGTCTTGAGTATGTTAAAGTTTTTTTTTTTTCTTTTTTCTTTTGAGAAGAATAACAAAGTGGTTATTTAAGGATTAACAAGGAATGATTAGGTTCTGTTTGCAACTAGATAAGTAGGTAAGGGTATTCCTAGTTAGTTCTGAAATAAAAGATATTAAAGGGGTAGTGTATATGGAGGAGAATATTAATTTTGTTGCAGTTGTTTTGTTTGTTTGGTTTGTTGCAGTTGTTGTTTTTGAGTTTTTGGGACAGAGTTTCTCTGTGTAACTTTGGCTGTCCTAGACTTACAGGCTAGCCTTGAACTCACAGAGATCTGCCTGCCTCTGCTTCCCATAGTTCTGGGATTACCGGCGTGCACTACCACCCAGCTCAAAAGTTTAATTTTGAATGTAATTTACTGGAAGTACCCGTGAGGCAGCACTCATGTTGCCAGACCGTCCAGTGTGCAGGCTTTGGCGCTCAGAAGCAGGGTGGATGAGGACAGAGATAAGAAGGGCATCAGTTACTCGGGGAAGTGGCTGCTGTGGTGTGGGGTTCTATAGGAGGAGAGAGGCCTGAGAGGGGCACTACTTAGGCTTGAGTTGAGAGGAGCAGAGATAAACAACATGCACTGTCAAATAAGCTGTCTGCTGAGACTCCGTCGTGGAAGTATAGAGGAGCTGGATGAATGCAGCTTTGTGAGTGTCGATCAGGAAGGTGTAACTGGCGATGCTGTTTCATGAGGTTAGGCTGTGACTGAGAGGGAGGAAGAGATGAAAGGGTAAGTTGCAAAAGTAAGATGGAGGAGACATTTAATGATAAATTCTGCTTAGAAAACTGAAAGAGAGGTGTATAACCAGGTCTCAGAGAAAGCTGGAGGAATGCATTCTAGATGACAAATTTGATAGGAATGGACCTAGAGAGATGGGTCAGAGGTTACGAGTCCATACTATTCTTTCATAGAGCCCTCTGCCCACAACTGCCTTTCACTCTAGCTCCAGAGGATAAGACTCCCTCTTCTGAACTCTCAGACACCTGTGCTCGTGTGTACATAACACACAGAGCTAACCATACATTCATAATTACAGGGAGTATTACTAACATCATAGCAGAAGTTTACAGATTTGCTGAAGGAGATTCAATCCTTCTCTTGAGATCTGGGAAAACAGGTGAGATTGGTTTGGTCAGAACATTGAAGAGTCGGCACTGTGGAGTGTTAGATGAGCATAGTGGTTAGTGAGGATGGCCTAGACAAGGGGATGCTCTTTTGCAAAAACAATAACATGCCTTATGATGTATTGTGGCCAAGAGTGCTCAGGACAGCACTGGGTTATCCTTTCATTGCTACTTAGGTATTGAGTGTGTGAAAGGTAACCTGTCCAGAGATTCAGGAGCTTTCTTGGTGCCTTTTATATTGCACTGGCACCTAGATTTTGAAAAAGAATGTATATGACAGTTGTTTATTAAGTGGCTAGCAAGGTTCAAGCACCATCATAGCCACATGAAAAAGGCAACTTAAGTTGAAAGGAAAGTATTTTTCCTTCATGGTTAGTAGTTCCTGTTGGTATGCTTCAGCTGTTCACAGTAGACTGATTAGACATTGCTACTTTGTTTTTTCTTGCTTTAAAAGTGGATTTTGTTTTGTAAGGTATTTGGCTTATATCATAGTGACAACTGGCAACCCAACTTTTCAAAGAAGCATTGTCATGAAGGAGTGCCGCATACTCTGATGTTGAAAGTTACCTGTAGGCTAGCGCATGGTGTGGTGTGTAACCTGTGTATCTTTGTGAATTTTAAACTTTGCAGACATGCTTGTGGATTTTCCAATAACCTAGGATTGCCTGCTTTAACAGAAACCTATGTAGCCTTCTATAGTAAATCCTATATGCATAGTTATTATTTTAGTTGTCTAACAGTGTTTTATTTACTTACTTGCTACCACTGTTATTTTGAGGTGACATCTTACTGTTGTCCAGAGTACTCTGCCCTCCTGTTTCAGTTTCCTCGGTAGCTAGAGCAGTGAGTGTGTGCAGCCATATCCAGCTTCCAAGTGTGTGTTATATGTTAGAGATAGAACAGGTATAAGGAAATTAGGATAAAGTTTAACATTTTGACATATTTATCTTATGTTTTCAACTGCCTGAATGTACATTGTAAAAATAATTTCACTTAAGTATGTCATTTATAGCCTAAGGTAGCAACATACCTAAAGAATGACATTTTTTTTTCTAATATGTACTAGTGAGTGAATAAATAGTCTCTGGTTTTGTATTTATAGTTCTGTTTTTTGACATTAATAAGACTTAACTTGTGAATTTTGTTTTAATAGTGGCCAATCCGCCATGGTATAGTTGAAGATTGGGACTTAATGGAAAGGTTTATGGAGCAAGTGATTTTTAAATATTTAAGAGCAGAACCTGAAGACCATTACTTTCTTTTGGTAAGTACACACTATGATTTATTGGAGACTTTTTTGAGATGGAGTTCGTAAGCGCAGGGTAGCTTTGAACCCAGGACCATTCTACCTTACCTTCCCAAATGCTGGGTTAGCAGGCGTGTACTCCAATGCCTAGCCTATTAGGAAATTTTTGAAGAATATTTTAATGGTCTCTGATACCATTAGTAAGCATACTTTATCATTTATTAAGTTGTCATGTCTGAAAGATTTTGTTGTATAAAACTATGTCATCCTTAACTCCATCTGCTGTATGTAGAGTAGCAAAGTGGCCCAGCTCTAAAGTGCAATTATGTAAATGGTTTTGATAATTATATGCAATCATTATGTTATAACCCATAAATAATTGAATTAGTTTTATTTTGTCACTAACAAGATAATGTAAGGGAAGAAAGTTTTGTTTGAGCTCACAGTTTCTGAGGCTTGCATCCACAGTTGTTTGGCTCCATTGCTTCTGGGCCTGTGCTTGATAAAATAGAGCAGCTCTGTGGGAAGCAGCCTTTCTTATTTGTTTTTTAAAACTGTTTGATAAATACTGCTAACTTCCTAGTAGAATAAATGAATGTTTCCTTTTTTCCCCTTTTGTCTTACAACACGAAATGGCTGTCTTTTGTGTTTTCTCTTTTACTTGAACATAAGTGTTGCTAATTCAGTATTCAGTGTTTCAGCTTTGTAGCTGGACAGTAAAATTAAAAGAACCTTACTATGGTCACATACCTACAGCCTAAGTTTAATAATTAACATTTCAATATAATTATGTAGCACAGTTGCTTTGATACTCATTTGTTTATCTATCCATTAATCTATTTTGATGCTGAATCACATCAAAATGAGCTAATACAGATGAGAATCATTTCATGCTTAAACACTTAGTGTGTTGATCATCAAACAGTTTATTTTGCTTATTTAAAAAAAAAAATCACAAATCTAGCCAAATGCAGTGGTGCACACCTTTACTCTTAGCATTTGGGAGACAGAGGCATGTGGATTTCCTTGAGTTCGAGGCCAGCCTAGTCTACAGTGGAAGTCCAGGACAGCGAAGGCTACAGAGAGAAATCCTGCCTTGAAAAACAAACAAACAAGCAAGCCACAAATCTGAATCATTCTATGAAGTTTGGCCAGGATTGGCAAAAGAAAAAGGACCAGATAGCTATAGATAGGTGGGTGAGTAGATGGGTGGGTGGATGGATGGATGGATGGATGGATAGGAAAGAAAGAAAGATACTGAAGAAACCAAATGAGAGCTTAATGGGTTCTGTCACAGCTATTCCTATTCAGCCCTACTGTAGAGTGAAAATAGCCACAGACTATACTTTTTTTTGTTAAAGGTTTTGTTAAAGGTTAAAGGTTTATTTATTATTATGTATACAGTGTTCCTGCCTGCATGTATATCTGCAGGCCAGAAGAGGGCATCAGATCACATTATAGGTGGTTGTGACCCACCATGTGGTTGCTGGGAATTGAACTCAGGACCTTTGGAAGAGCAGGTGGCACTCTTAACCACTGAACCATCTCTCTAGCCCCACGGAGCATATTTAATGCAGTGAATGACTATAGATGTGCCCCTCTAAAATAGTATTCAGAAACAGATAATTGAACCACCTTTAGTTTTGATAGTTGTGTAAGTAACATAAGTAGCATATTATTAATGCCCCTTTTGGCTAATTTATGCTTTTCATTCCCTAGAGACAGCTACTGTTTCACTCTATTTTAATTTTTTTTAACAAGTGAGATTAATTTTGCCTGTATTTGGGTTTTACATAAATGAACTCATACAAGATGTGCTACAGTAAAACTTGTGTCATGAAGTTTAATGGTTTTGACTCTGAATATTCTTGTCTTTTTACACTTAGTCTTGTCTCTTTTTGTGGACTTGGTTTGCTGCAGGGCCAATGCATGTTTTACTGGCTTAGAACTCTGGCTGGGGCAACTCTTCATCTATCATTGTAATCAGATTGCTCCTGCATTCTAGCCTGTGTTGAGTATGTTATTCTTTTTAATTTTAGTTATTATGGAGGGTGTACAGACTTGTTTTGGTTTTAATTTGCATTTTCCTGGTGACTCATAATGATATTGAGCACTTCAGGGTTTTTTTTAGTTGAAAATAAAATTTTCAGTTATACTAAATATGTTATGATTACACTTCCCCTCCCCCAGTGCCTCACAAGTCTTCCTAACTTTCCCACCCAAATCCATACCCTTTCTTTTCTATTTCGTTAGAATACAAACAGGCATCTAAAAAAATAAAATAAGATAAAATTAAAACAAGCCAGCATGGAACAAAACAAACAGGAAGAAAACAAAACAAAAAGAGCAAAAGCAGAAAGAACATATGGATACTGAGAACATACTGTTTTTATGTATGTGTATACCTATTTTAATTCTCTATAGTTTCCCTATAGTCTTTGTGTCTTTCTTCCTATAAATTTAGTGCCTTTTAAATTACTTTATAAATTCTTTTCCCTTTAGAAATTGCCATAAAGTTCCAAATGATCTCACACTCTCTATTTTAAAATATTCTTTAATTCATAGACTGAACCTCCCCTGAATACTCCAGAAAACAGGGAATATACTGCTGAAATAATGTTTGAGTCCTTCAATGTTCCAGGCTTGTACATTGCTGTGCAGGTATGTGACTTATGCTATTTTAAGCTTGACTTTTACATTTTGTTGAGGCTTAATTTACTCTTAAACCGTGCAGATTTCTTTTTCCAAAAACTTTATCATAATGCAAATCATACCATATTCTCCTGAGTTGATAATTTAGAAACAGGAAAGAGATAATATTTATAGACAAGAAGATAAAAATGCCAAAGGAAGTAAGTTAATGGGGCTGGCAGAATGGCTTAGTGAGTAAAGGTGATTGCTGCTGAAGCCTAAAGACTGGGGTTCAGACCCAGGACACACATGGTGGAAGGAGAAAACCAACTCTGCCAGTTGTCCTCTGACCTCCATACCTCTGATTTTTCTGTGTTCTTGAATATATGTATATATCTTTGCTTCCCTCCCTTCCTCTCTTACTTTTTAAAAATCTCTTTATATCCATCCTTCTATCTATCCAGTCAATCTATTGTGTCTAAATTTGTAATTCAAGCTTGAAGTTGTTGTGATCTTCCTGCGTTAGTGCTGGAATGCAGGCATTTTCTCCTGTGTCTGACTTCTGACTGTTTTCTTTGGTTTGATGCTTGGAGACTATAGGTTTTCCTGTGTAGCTCAGGCTGGCATTGGACTTGAGAGGTCCTGGTGCCTTAGTGCTGCACGTTGCCTGGCCTCCTCCATGCTGTTCATTCACTCATTTAATACCTGTTCCTTTTTTGTTGATGTGCAGTAGTTGGTAAGATTGCTGTAACCCGATACATTAACAGATACATAGCCTAGTTCGGGATCCTAATTGTTTATAAAAGACTTGTAGAAAGTGATCACAGACAGTTTCTAGCAGTGAGTGATAGATTTCTGAAGTCTCAAACAGCTTCCTTTTTTCTTCTTTTTTGTCTTTTAGCATTACTTGAAAATCTTTGTAAAACCTTTAAAAATATTTTTTGGTGATAAGCAGTCATTGTACTAGTGACATGATTATTTTGTTAAAATAAGGTGGTGAGCCACATGGGGTGGCTTACTGCTGGCTTCAGACTGTTGTGAGTTTAAAAAAAGGGGATGCCTCTTTTTGGTTCTTTTTAGGTATTACATTGTAAGTCAGTTTTATCATCTGTTTTTAGTTACTGCTCATATTTTGATTGTAAGAAATTAGCTTTTTAAAAAATGATACCCTTAGTTTAAAGAAAGTTTTGTTTTGTTTTGGTTTGTTTTTTTTGTTTGTTTGTTTGTTTTGTTTTGTTTTGTTTCCTCCCAGAAAGAATTGTTTTGGCCATGATCAGATTCTTGGTCAGAAAAATGGTATTGCCTGTTTCTGGTTTTCTGGTTAACCCACAGTGTCTGGAGGTGTGGTGCCCTTGTTGGTTTAGGTATTTGTTATGCAGTACTGACTGCAAATTGAATATAGGAACTTTGAATTTTTAAGAGTAGCGCTTGCTGGCTCATGTTGGTGATTGGATACCTCGGTAGTTTGTGGCAGTCCAGGTAATATTTAAGTTTGGGCAAGGTAGTACTGCACTTGTTATGTGTTTGTGTCCCTTGTGTTGCTTGTGGCACCAGGAAGAGTATTCCTACTAAACTCTGAACTAAATGCCCTGATGCAGTAAAAGCCCCAGGAACTTCTCTCAGTGACCTGTAAAAAGTGTGTAGTGACATTACAGGTTACTTATATAGACTTGCATCCCTGTTAGCTTGTTAATAGTTTATTTTTGTCTATCTTATTACTTTTTAGGCTGTTCTTGCCTTAGCTGCATCCTGGACCTCAAGACAAGTAGGAGAACGGACGCTGACGGGTACAGTAATAGACAGTGGAGATGGAGTCACTCATGTCATTCCTGTGGTAAGGACAGAAAATTGCTAAAAAGAATGTGAAATAATATACCTGCAGGTAAATGATAGGAACTGTTGATAACTTTACAAGACTTGAAGCTCTTTCTGCCATCTTCCTGAGCCACCATCATGGGCCTCGTGAGGATCTTAAGGATCTTAATAGAATCAGCAGTGCTGAAAGGAGGCAGATGACCACGGCCTACCATGCTGTGTCTCACAATCACAGTTATGTTTGTAACTGATGAAGGTCACAGAGCTGAGAACAGTGTTTCGGACCTCACTAGTATGGCATGATTAACCCCAGATTTGACCTTCACTTAAAGACTGGAAAGTGGTAGAAAATTTGGGCTAATGGTCTCAGCTGGCATCATGGGCCATGAGAAAATAAGATGAGAACACTCAGGACAGAAAGTTCTCAGTGAGCTCATAGCACATGACAGCTTCTGAGTATGGTGTCTGCCAACCACAGGCTTTTTGTTTGCCTGTCCAGCAACTTCAGAGAAAGGGAATTAAGTCCTCTGGTCTTAGTGATGGGATGTGTTCACATACACAAAAATTTTCAAGATCATCTTTGTTAATAGCATTTATACTACTTCATTCTTATATTACCAAGTCATAGTTAACTGTGTGGCTATATCTATCCCCTTTAGTTTAGCATTTGGGTATCTTTAATACTTATTAGGGTGTGCCTAGCATTAATAGCTTTGTGTAATTTACTTGATAGCTTTTTTTTCTTTCTTAGTAGTATCTAAAATAATTGTGGGATAAAAGCAATTGTTCTGTAAGTATGAAGACCTGCGTTCAGATCCCCAGCAGCCACATAAAAAGCAGGTCATAGCTGTATGTGCCTAATCACAGCAGTGGGAACAGAGATGGCTTAGTTTCAAGAACTCAATAGACTGCCTGAAAACAGCAAGTCTGGTTCAGTCAGAGACACTGTCTCGAGGCAATAAGAGATGACACCCTGAGTCCTGCCCTAGCCTTTTAGATGCTGGGATTTTAGGCATGCTTGCCACATCTAGTTAAGAAATGGCTCTTAATTTTTTTTAAGTGACTAATTTTTAGGAATATAATTAAAAATTATTATATCAGAGTAGGGTGAGGCATAATTGTGCTAAAGCATGTGAGTGAAGTTGGTTCTCCTTCCATCTCTGTGTGGGTTATAGGGATTAAACTCAGGTTTTCAGGCTTCAAAGGACGTGCTTTCCTCACTAAGCCCTCTTAGCACCCTGAGACTACTAAGGTAAATTTGACACCTTTCCCTTGCACACAGGCTGAAGGATATGTCATCGGCAGCTGTATTAAACACATTCCAATTGCAGGAAGAGATATAACATATTTTATTCAGCAACTGCTGCGAGACCGAGAAGTAGGAATCCCTCCTGAACAGTCCCTGGAAACTGCTAAAGCAGTGAAGGTAAGCTGTACAAGTGTGATTCAGCCTTCTGGCCGATCTGTACGTTAGTCCTCTCATCAAAGTAATTCCTCTTAAGCTGTTTTCTCTATTTCTCACAAGTAAATGGTTGATGATCACTTGCCCTTTGCGTGTTCTCTCCATGTACAAATTAAGAGGGCTAGCATAAGAGTGTTCTGACAAACACTCTTGTGATTACTCCTCTTATTAAAGATATATTTTACCCAGAAATCATTACATCTCACTTTATTCTGAAGTCTTTATTTTAATCCTAATAGTTTTCTGTTATTGAAAGTTGATTTGATATGATTGGCTTGTTGAGCTCTGCAGTATAGATGCATTGTGTTACTCAAGTGATGTGGAACCTGGACAGAAACTGTGATGGGTATGTGAGGTATTTGATTAGGTTTTGACCATGTGTACTCTTATATCAGTGTTTCATGCATGCAAGCAAAACATTTTCCTTATTCCTTTAGCGTTGCTCTTTAAATTTGCCACATGTCAGCAGAACTGAAGTTTCTCTGTAGTTCTCATGCTTTGAATATGGAAACCTGCCTGTGCAAAAACAACTCCAGTATGTGCATCTCTTTGTGTGACATTTGTGAAGACGTCTTCTTTCAAGTTTAGGCTTGAAGGTGCATTGACTACTTCCTACATGTTAAAGAGACTACTAAATGGTTTCCAAACTTTATCTCAAGTTGGTAACCTAAAAACTAAATATATAGAGCCAGGCATGGTGGTGTACGCCTTTAATGCCAGCACTTGGGAGCAGAGGCTAGCAGATTTCTGTGAGTTGGAGGTCAAGAGGGTTTACAGAGTTCTAGGACAGCCAAGGCTATATAGACAGACTCTGTCTCAAAAAGCAAAACTAACCAACCAACCAGCCAACCAAAAATCCCCCAAACTACTAAATACACAAAAAATTAATATGAACACTATTATTTTTAGATTCTTTGGGAAACCATGACATTAAGACAAAGCAAACACATTCCACTGGGAATTTAAGTTTATTCTAGGGAAGACTGCTCAGTCTGAAGGTCTTTTAAGAAACATCTCCTCATGAAATTCCCACCTCCATGGTTTGCAGAGAGATGTGTAAGATAATGCAGTTGTTCTCTTTTCCTAGGCGTCTTCCCCTTCTGCAGGGGATTGAGACAGGGTCTCACTACGTATGCCTGGGTCTCACTATATAACCTTGGCTGGCCTTCGACTCACAGAAGTGAGTTAAAGGGAGGCCTTTGTCTCCCCGCTGCTGGGATTAAAGGTGTACACCACTGTGACGCCACAGCATGACAGCCTTTTGTATCTTTTTGTTATCTGTGATAATAATTGCAGCTACCTTGGGATTAGACCTTGATGTGCACAATTATAGGAAATTGTACATGGTACTCAAAACTGACGGGAATAGAAGCAGTGGGGCACTGTCAGATAATAGCAGCATAACAATTTTTTCATTATTCGGTACCTTGATCAGAATTAGTTTAGTTCCAAGTAGGCATAAAGGAGCTGTGTTAAGTTTCTGTAGGTATAAGTGTTCTTTTTTGTGTGTACATTTTCCTTTTTCCTTTCTAGAATATTCCATTCTGTTACTGTGATAGTAGTTGTTGAAGACTTTAATGCATATTTTTATAAAGTAGCATTAAAATAGTTAAGACCAAGACTAGTCTTTCAGATTTTAGTTGTGTTGATGAATGGAATAAAACATTATGTTTGTACGAGCTATTCATTTGTACTACACAGTATAATATTCTAGCATTAAAATATCATCTATCAAAATTACATAATTATATTTAATGAAACTCTTTCATTTGATTCTGTTTGACTGATATACTATCTGCTATCTTCTTTATGTTTTTGCTTTTAACTTTACCTAAAGTAAGAAAAAAAATTACTTTTGCTTCTTTATTTGCTTTTAAGGAACGTTATAGTTATGTCTGCCCAGATTTAGTAAAAGAGTTTAACAAGTATGACACTGATGGGTCAAAGTGGATCAAACAGTACACCGGAGTCAACGCGATCTCAAAGAAAGAATTCTCCATTGATGTTGGTTACGAGCGATTCCTGGGACCGGAGATCTTCTTCCATCCAGAGGTAATGCCTGGTAGTTGGTGGTTTTGCTTGGTTTTAAATGGAATTGCTTTGAGATTTGCAGCAGAAAGTCAAAAGAAATTCAGAGAGACTCAATCTAACAAACTTGTGTCCTACAGCACCATAGTATGATTTCTGTCACCTCTGTCCCCTCCCCCTCCCTGAGAACAGGCTTCTGTTAAAGCAGCCTTGTCTATTATTCTGCCTCATTATCTTCATGGCTTGGGGAGTGGGAGGTCATGGAAGAGCAGGAGCAGAGGGTAGCCTTTCTGAGTTTGTGACAGCTTAAACCTTTGGAAAGACTACAGAAAACGCCTGCCCCTACTATAAAACAATGACTGTGTGCAGACGTCAGCTACTGTCACATCTACTAGAACAGTCTCAGATCTGTGGAATCTAAGGAACATAAAGACTATCTTAAAATAATACAATAGGTGCTTTTGATAATCTTAAAATAATAATAGATTCTCTAGGTAACTCGATATTACAAATTTAACTATATTAGTAGAATATGCCTCCTGTACTTACTTAGCATCAAGAACAATTTTTTTTGATAGTTGCTTTTTTTCACTTAGTATTACTGGCTATGACTTTTCATGGTCTCAGATTAAGCATTGGCTATCGAAAGGGAAAGATTATTTAATCTTACTCTTTTGCGTTTAGAGAATAAGAAAGGTAGTTAAATAAGAATAGTTGATTTAATAAATGGATATAGGGTCTGCTTAGAAGAGAAGAGCTTGTTTTGTATCACAACAGTGATAGGGATTAGGTTGGAATCAGGTGAGTTCATTGCAGTTTTTCAGGTAAATAAATGTCTATGTCATGGAGAAAGGAGGTGAGGCAAAATGTGGGTTTAATGATTTAGCAATTGCTTAGGTGTGACGGGGACAAGAATGTGAAGAATCTATAACATGAGTAACTTAGATTCTTTCAAGTAAAATGTAGTTGCAGTCAGAGTGAGTAGTAAGGCCAGAGCAGATGAATCTGTGTAAACTTTTACTTAGTGGTGCATGGTGCTGCAGGTCTGCAACTCTGTTACTCT
>OU015747.1:82456578-82486667 GCA_907169655.1 Acomys percivali | reverse complement strand
CACACACACACACACACACACACACACACACACACACACACACACACTCACAGCATCTTGTTGACTTTCTCTCCTTTGCCTCCTTTTTCCTGCAACCACCAGGATTTTCAACCAGCCCGGTGTTTGTCTCTCCAACTCCAACAAATTGGTCCTTGGGCTTAGTTTGCTCCTTACTTAAGTTCCCGACTGAGTCCAGAGTTGGAAAGACATCCTTGGTAACACCTTCGCTTTACTCTCCCTCTTCTTTTTTATTATTACCCTCTTTCTAGTCTCTTCTTGTTCAAATAGAGTAACTCTTCCTATTCCTTGACAACGAGCAACAGATAATTGCCGCGCAATTACAGAAACCAGCAATTCATACTATGTAATAACTGATTATTAACTAATTATTCCAGCCCAGTGCTACCGACTAATCTTCATGCCAGATGAGTCCCAGATGCTTGTCACAGCTGAATTTAGATGGTGTTCTGTCTTGCATCTTTCCTCCATTTCTACTCTGGTCTGTCCTGGACACTGAAGACAAACCAAACACATCTAAGTCCTGTGAGGCCCTTTGTTAAGAGAGTATCTCCTTGATCCCTTGATGCTGAATTCAAGGACAAATATCAGTGGACAGGACAGTGGGAGCCATGAGGGAAATGTGACTCATTAAGGGGGCAGTGGGCATGAGCCTGGAATCCCCAGCATGAGATCTCCCACTGGGATTTCCAGGTACATTTGTTTGGAAACAAAAAATTGGACCAAGGGCACTTGAAGAACAGTAGAAATTGAGATAATTAAAGAGAGGATTTCCAGAAGGGAAGTGGAACAGAGAGCTGGGAAAGGTTAGAAGCTGAAAAGCCTTGGGCCAGGAGAGTTGTGACCCTTCGGGGCTATTTACATAGTACCCACCTTCTTTCTAATTTGTATACTGTTGTCTTTTCTCACTCATGTCACTTAAAAGTAGCCTTCATGGCACCCCCAGCCCTTCTGCCAAGTGGCTTCTTGGTTATCCTATGCTTCGTCTCCTGTCCTACCACATGACTGTTGGTGTGGTATGATTCCCAGCCCCATCTCTGTGCTCGCTACATCTCCAATTCTGAGCCTGCCTCCATGGATCCTGCCCCAGGGAGACACTCAGAACTGACTCAGAGCTCACAGGCTGACCTACAGACACTGCCTTAAGGTCAACTTTCTCTCTGAGGAAGCGTGGACTCTAGAGCGGTTCATACTGACTGTGATCTTGGCGGGATCTAGACTCCCAGACGAGACAGGTCTCTGGGCATGCCTATGAGGAAGTGATTAGATTAGGTTGACTCCGATGAGAAGGCCTATGTTGAATGTGGGTAGCACCATCCCATGGATTAGGGGACTGGAATGAATTAACTAGAGAAATCCAGCCTGGTCCCAGCATTCACCCTTTGCATCTCTGTGACTGTGAACACAGGGCACTGGCTGCCTCAGGCTCCTGCTGCCATGACATCCCCACCACGGTGAACTGTATCTCTTTAAACCGTGAGCCAGCATACCTCCCTCCACCCTTAAGTTGGTTTTGTCAAGAATTTTGACACAGCAATGTGAACATAATTATCAACAGTCACTTGATCAAAATTGTTTGGTTGGAAAAAACACATAGACAAAAAAAATTAAATGAGACATATATAGGGGATCTACTTGGTCCTGAAGACTGAGTTCCTCTGTTGTTGTAGGTGACACTTTCATTGTCACTCTTCTTTCTTTTATTAAAAAAACTGAGAGAAAAGTGTGGTGATACAGGCTTATAGAGCATGGACCTCAGCACAGGAGCAAAGAGCAGGCCTATCTCTATGAGTTCAAGGCCAGCTTGGGCTATGGGATTAAACCTTACCTTTTTAAAAACTTACCATTTGAAAATGATTGATTATTCCTTTAAATAAATATTTTTTTAAAATTGTGATAACCTATGAGCATATACAGAGGGAGGTAATCCCTCTGAGGAACAGTCATAGGGGAGGGGAATAAGGGGAAAATGGGAGGGAGGGGAGAATGGGAGGATACAAGGGATGGGATAACCATAGAGATGTAACAAGAATAAATTAATAAAACAAAACAAAAAAACAAAAACAAAAACAACAAAACAAAACAAAACAAAAAATTGTGTTCCGGGGAGAGGTAGGGTCTGCAGAGATGACTCATTGGTTAAGAGAGCTTAACACACTTGCAGAGAATGAGCACTCTGTTCCCAGCACTCACATCCTATGGCTCCCAGCCACCTGGAAGTGTGGCTCCCAGAGATCTTATGCTCTTTTCTGGCTCCTGTAGGTACTTGAACATATGTGGCATACACACACACAGAAACACATATAGGCATACACAGAAATAAAATAAATCTTAGAAAATTTGAATTATCATGCGCAGTGCTACATGTCACTGTGGCATTTTAAAACAAATGATAAAAAAATAAGACTTCCATAGGTTCCAACTATACCACTCTGGGGAATATACCTGGAGACTCCATATCCTACCAAGGGAACCTTACACATGCTTGCTTGTTGCAATTGTATGTACAATAGCAACGAAATGCAACCAGCTTAGATGCCCATCAGCAGATAAATGGATAATGAAAATGTGAAACATACACACACAATAGCTCTTCATTTAGCCCTATGGAAAAGTGAAACCACAAAATTTGTAGGCAATGGATGGAAATGTGTGTGTGTGTGTGTGTGTGTGTGTGTGTGTGTCCGTGGTGTGTGTGTAAAGTGTGGTAACCCAGACAGAAAGACAAAAGTTGCTTATTGCGGTGGTATTTTGACGGAGAAGCTGTCCCCAGCTGCTCATTTCCAAACATAGGGTCTGAGCAATTTCAAAAGCATCCAGCAGATGGTACCTTCCTACCAGGAATTAAGTTTCAGGATGCAGAAATTCATATTGCTTTCCTGCCTCACAGACAGACACACTGTGGAACTGGATGGCCACCATGCTTACCATTAAAAAGAAATAAGTTGTCAGGACAGCCCCTGAAGGACAGCGCGTGGCATCTTGAAGCAGCAGAGTTGGAAAGAGAATTTGTAGTTTTCCTATTCTGTTGAGGGGAAGCATAGATGAGCCGGGCAGACTCTTGGAGAAGGACAGATGTGAGAAGAGGATCCTGAGGGCCTAAGCTCAGAGCAACACGTGATGGAAGTGTAAACATCCCGGCAGAAATGAAGATATTCAAAAGAGGCACTGTGTCTCTCAATTTGACTCTCAGATTGCAGAAGCAGCGGTTCCCAGAGAAATGGGAAGTTGGCAGGAATTTAATGCTCAGAGAAGGGAAATGAGCCAGCCATCCAGCTGGGAAACTGGTCTCCCAGAAAGGGACTTACAACTTATTAGAGCATCTTAAAGGTTCAGATTGAACCCCAGAGAGAGATGGGTCATTGGTGGGTGGGACCACACCCTTGATTGGAACTGCTTAGATGTCTAAATTCCCAATTTGTGCTTGTGTGTGTGTGTGTGTGTGTGTGTGTGTGTGTGTGTCTGAGAGAGAGAGAGAGAAAGAGAGAAAGAGAAAGAGAGAGAGAGAGAGAGAGAGAGAGAGAGAGAGAGAAGAGACTGGATGGCTGTTCCTCTTCTCAATGTAGCCACATTGACTCTCTTTCCTTTGTTTTTGCTGTTAACTTGGCTATATAATTGTCTTATGAGAATGGGTATTTGAAAGGGTGGATGGTTGAACTTGGCTGCTTGGTGGTACAGGCTGTGACCGAAAGTTCAGTAATAAAAGTAGGGGCAGCAGGTGAGGACAGATGGCTCAGCAGGTACCAGAGTAGAGCCCCCTGAGCTCTCCCTCCCCCACCGAAGGGACCACAAGCAGGGAGAACCTCAAACTCTAGGACACTACATCACCCCCTTCAGGCAGGTTGGAGTTTGTAGACAGACTGTATTTAAGAAGAGACCAGAAAGGGGGTGGTGGTGGTGGGGGGGGGGAGGTTGGCTCTTTATTAGGCCCAGGAGTCTCCAAGGTGCTGTAACCTGACACTACTGAGTGGCTGCCTAGCAGCTGAGACTTGATTTTCATAAACCTTATTTACATGGGCCTTGATTTGCATAACCCCGATTTCCCTAGCAGTGGTTACACGCTGGAAATTCCATTAACAGTGCTTCCTACTAAGGTCTCAGAATTGTACCCAGCTAGTTTGACCAGCCTCCTTGACAGAGAAACTCACCCTCAACAAACAAGGACTTCTCTCAAGCTCCCAACCCTGCAGTCCACGAGTTGACACTGCTCATGCTATTTCAGTTCAGGCTATACTTTTAGCTTCCTGTGGTCTACCTGGGTCTCCTTTGTCTCCACACCTTCCTTTTAAAGGTAGCCAGTGGGTCTCCAGGTAAAGAAGGAATAGTTGGGGTTTTCTGCCTAAGTGTCTAGTCTACCCTGGGTGCCTGAAGACCAAGAAGCTCATTTTGCTAACTCTTCCTCAGTGTTTGGAGCTGGCCATGCACACAGGGCATCCTAGCTCTGGGAACCCAGCTGAGGCATTTCCCCACTGAGCTATCTTTCCTGCCCCTCTAAAGTAACATTCTAGAAGCATTCTTGAACATCAAAAGGTTCCCATTATTTATTTGATTCCAAAATCAAATAAACATAGACAGTAAAACAAATGGCCAACTGCAGTCTTCTTCGTTTATGAAAGAATGCTTAATCACAGAAGACTGGAAAAGCTAATCTCTGAATTAAGAATAGTCCTTTAAATGTGAGGAATCTGATTCCATGAGAAAAATTTCACCACTCCTACTCATTTTTTTTTTTGTTATAATCCCCTAAAAATGTCCCTGCCTAGTATCTACAAGTTTGGAGAGGGGAAATCACTGGCCATAATTTGAGGTACTCTGCTGCCCTCTCCTGGTTAAAGTGGTTGCTGTTGATACTCCTGGGTCTCCACAGGCAGGATTTTTATTGAGCACAGTCTTCTGTCTTTATCAAACACTATGTGGGCTCACCATGGGCTTAGGAGCATACAAGGCAGGCTTTTGTTAAAATGAGTTTTTCTAGCAACACTGAGGGTTCAAATTAAACTTGCAAAAAGTTTGTGGTTTTGCATTGAGATGTCAACTTTCCCTTTTAGGTCATTTCTTAGAATAAGTGTGGTTGCATTGGGGCCTTGGGTACAAATATCTTCTCAGTCAAAATGATAAGCAAGTAAGTATAGAGGAAGTTATTTGGAAATAGCAAACAGTCTCCAAGTCTTTGTGGCTTATGGCAGGATTATTTCTCCCTGATGTTACATAGCTACTGCAGGCCATTTAAAAACAAGGTCACCAGACTTAGCAAAGGAAAATATAGACAAACAGTTACATTTAAATCATAGGGAATCTCACCCCTAGCTGAACTATTGACAGTTAATTGGTTGTTGGGAGACATTTTTTTCAGGGGTTTGTGTAGCTACTGGCAAGGTGCCCATGTTCCTGCAAGCAACCCTCAATACACTCATTGTGTCCTATACAAAACCATGAAAGGGGAAAGGGGAAAGGGGAATGGGGAATGGGTGAGAAGAGAAAGATGATGGACAGGAGTGGGCGGGGCATAAAAGAGGGTTATGGGGGTGGATATAATCAAAGTACATTGTATGCATGTATGAAAATGTCACAATGAAACCGTTAGTATGCATAATTAATGTATGCTAATAGCTACATAGAAAAGAGGCAGACTGAAGCCTCCGTTGAGAAGTGAGGATGGGGGTCTGGGGAAGTGAAGCAGGGCAGTACTCTGCTGCATGACTAAGCCTAGGTTCTCTGGCCTGTGGCCTCCAGCCTGGTCCTCAGAGCGTTCTTCGGTCCAAGCCAGAGCAGGCTGGCTGAGCAAGCGTCTTCATATCTGCTCCTTGGGAGGGAAGTGCTTGATGTCCACTCTGTTATTTCTGCCAGCTCTCGGCCAGGCCAGTGAAGCTTTCCTCCTGGCGGGGGACACAGAATAATCAGCGAGGAGCACACAGCAGCATCTGGTGCTTGTCCAGCTCTTTTTATTTCTAGCATCTGTTATTTGTTTGTGTGTGGGCACACTCTAGGATGTATGAGTGAGGTGACTTTAGAGAACAACTGTAGGAGTCAGCTCTCTCCTTCCCTGTGTGTGTGTGTCTCTGTGACTGGACTCCTGTTGTCAGGCTTGGTGGCCAGCACCTTGACCCAATGAGCCATTTCTCTGGCTCAACACTGTGTTCTTTTCTACAAAAACAACAAGATCTTTTCCTGAGGCCATGTGACCCTTCTGGCAGCAGTCAAGATATTCTTTATGGGGTGTGTGTGTGTGTGTGTGTGTGTGTGTGTGTGTGTGTGTGTGTGTGCGCGCGCGCGCGCCCGTGAGTAGGGCAGAAGACTTTCAGTAATTGCTTCTGTCCTTCTACCGTGGATGGTTTGAACTCAGATTGTCACAGGCAGTAGCAAGCACGTTTCTGAGCCACTTCACCAGGGATCACTGTATTCTAAAGAAAAAGTGTTCCTCCACTTGCCTGTCAAACAGTGGAGACAGTGGAGTCCCAAGGTAGTGGAAATTCCCTAGGAATCTTATGCTTTGAGAAGGAAAGGGCTGGATCTCGGTGTCAGCTGTGGGGAGCGCTTGTTTCCTGGGGACAGAGACTTCACACAATTCTGCCAGTTTCTCAGACCATTTTAGAGGTGAGGCCACAGCGGAGACAATGACAGAGCAATGCTAGGTGATAGCACACTAGGACTGCTTAGCTGTGCACACCTTTGGCCTTCTATTCAAACCAAAGCCTCATATCAGGACCTCAAAGATGGACTTGGACACAGAGGGCTCCTTGGACCTCTTTATTCCTCTTCTTCACGTAGCCTCATTGAACACATCTCCTTTCTCTGCTTGTTTCTGTTAACCAAGGCTACTCCATTTTATAAAGCTCCATTTGGCTGAACTCTGGTAATTCCAGAAACGATAGTAGTTTGCTTTCCAGTACTGCAGTAACCTTTTGTGCAGATTTTTACCTCCAACCCTCATAGCTGATTCAAAGGCAGCCTGACCGCAAACAGGGGCTATGAGTTTTATCTATCACAGGATTCAGAACCCTCTCCTCCTCTGAGGCATATAAGGAGGGACCCCCTGTTACTGTCACTTGGATCTGATCTCTCTCTTCTGGGCCCTCAGCATGCTGTCTGTCTGTCTTCTGTGACATTAATAATTCTCTTAATAAGCATCTTACCACAACAGAACAATCTGTCTCCATGTATTCCTGAACTCTAAGCTCAAGCCTCTCAATTTCTTTAATTGGTCCATTGAGAATGGGTGACCAAGCCTGACCTGTTATGGCTGCCAGAGCTGTGACCCTAGCAAGTCTGGGAACAGCCTGGCACCCGTCACAGCAATATTCCATCTTTACTTCAGAGTCTGGGAATTTAGAAAAACCATACATCAACAATCTGTACTAGAACTCCTCGGCACTCAGAAGATGGGGCTTAGTCTGTCCTTGGTCTCTTGGGTTTCCTGCTTAATGTCATCCAAGCCAGCCTTTCTCAGCAGCAGGGAGCCATGAAGCTACTTTCATAGGATGCTATTTATAGATTGTGTGTCCTCTGACAAATGCCATGGCATGGGCACCTACACTCACACATGTAAACATGCAGGCACACACACATACATGCTTGTGCGTGTGTACATGCTTGTGCCTGCACGCTTGCGCATGCATGGACACACACACACACACACACACACACACACACACACACACACTATTAGAAAAAAAAGAGAAAACACATCTTTGGCTCTTAGGTGTTACATCAGTATTCTATTCATTAAGACACTTCTATGGTGTAGCACAACTCATAGGTACAGTGTAACTATTCACTGATGAGGTTTTTTTTTTTTTTTTTTTTTTAATGTTGCCTTAGTTACTTTTCTATTGCTGTGAAGAGACACCATGACCACGGCGATTTATACAAGAAAACATTTGATTTGGCACCAGAGGGTTGGAGTCCGAGACCATCACGGTGGAAACAAGCAGGCAGACACAGCATTGGGACAGTAGCTGAGACTCACATCTAATTACGAATAGGAGGCTAGGGTACAGGGCCACTGGGCCTGGCTTGGGCTTTTGAAACCTCTGAGCCCACTCCCAGTGGCATACCTCCTCCAACAAGACCATATCTTCTAATTCTTCCCCAAACAAGAACCAAGCAGTCAAATATGTGAAGCTCCATAGACCGTTCTCATTCAAACCACCAAAGATATCATCTTAAGAAGAGTTAAAATGTCTAAGGCCAGAGAGATGGCTCGGCAGCTTGCTGCTCTTGCAGAGAACCTGACTTTGATTCCTAGCACCCATGTGGGGTCATTTACAACTGCCTGTAACTCCAACTACAGGGGAGATGATGACCTCTTCTGGTCTCCACAGATACTTGCACACACACACACACACACACACACACACACACACACACACACATTCAAAAAATTCCTGCTAATGTGAAATACCTGTGTAAAACACCCATCCTACCCAGTGCACAGCACAAATTGGTGTGGGCAAATAACTCTCAGGTGTACAAAATTATGAGTGAATTCTAGACAAAATATTCAAGCTGACCTGTTCTTTTTTTTTTTTTTTTGAAGATCTTATTTATTTATTTATTGTATTTGAGTACTCTATTTGCATGTACGCCTGTATACCAGAAGAGGACATTATATCACATTACAGATGGTTGTGAGCCACTATGTGGTTGGCAGAAATTGAACTCAGAACCTGTGGAAGAACAGACAGTGCTTTTATCCACTGAGCCATCTCTCCAGCCCAGCTGACCTGTTCTAAAGCAGACCAAGCTGCCTTTGTTACCTTGGCCCTGGATACTGGCTGTTTGCTTTCATTCTCTACTTGAAGTCCATATTTAAAATAGGCTGCTGGAGACAGTGGAGGCATAAGAACGGGAAAAAGACTAAAAAGGGGGATTTAGTGTTTATTTATGAATTTATCTCTATTTCTCTTGATCACTTTTTAAAGAACTGTGGTTTGTGTGATGATATTTGTAGCAGAGAGGTTTTGGGAAAGTGGCTCATTTTTAACCCAATCGATACGGTTGTTTGATTTCAAAAGCCAAATATGATTCAGTGCTCTGATAAATCTGATTTAATATGCTCCAGGACTCCGGGGGCTGTCTGCCATCTATACTCTCTTAAATTTGATGCTGTCAATATGACCTGACATTTAATTATTTGTGTTGCTTGTTTAAAATTAAAATAGCAACAGACTCTGAGGTTCTTTTAAAAATTATACTTTTCATAAATTATGCTGTGGTCTGACGGACCATTATGCCCTTCGGTTTCTGTAATAAAAAGGGACCATGTGACTTGGGTGTGAACCATAGAGGGCAGCACTGTGGTTGGACAGTGATGGACATTTATCAAATCTATTAATCAAAGTGATGTTTACACCCCTACGAGCTGAGAGCTGTGGTTTCCAGGTTTTCACTAAAGCAGGAATATAAATGGCGAAGAGTCTCTGCCTGGGCAGGTCATGCCTCAGAGCCCCTAATGTAGACTGTGTTGACTTCAACTTGGTTTGTTGTCCCCTGGTCATTTTTTTGGAAAGTATTTGCTGAGAAGAAGTGGGTTTGAGCTGCAGTGTTTTCTCAGGGCCGCTGGAAACATACCAGATTAACACGACTGAAACCTGAAATCTTTCAGAGTATTTTTACTTCCTTATTTTTACTTCTTTCAAAACAAAGATGGTTGTATTTATTCGGTGTGTGTATTTTGTGTATGGCATGTATGTGTCAGTTCCTGAAATGGCAGGAAGAGGGTGTCTGGTCCCTTTAGCTAGAATTACAGATGATTGTGAGGTGCTCAGTGCGGGGGTGGGGGTGGAGTGGGCGCGGGGGCGCGGTTAGAGCCAAACTAGAATTCTCTGCAAGAGCGGCAGCAAAGTGTCCTTAACTGCTGAGTCATCTCGTTGGCATCCACCTCTGTATAGAAACAAAAATATAGATAAATAAATACAGTTAATAAATAAATAAATCTATATGTGTGATATGTGTGAAGTGTGTGTGTGTGTGTGTGTGTGTTAGAGAGAGAGAGGCCAGGCGGAATGTTGGAAGTCCTGCTCTGGCATTTTCCACCTTTTATTACATTTAAATGTACATTTTTTTTTTAATGCTGTGTGTAGGCGTGTGGGATGGTGTTCATGGATGGGTCAGAAGATGCCTCTGGAGAATCACTTTTTTTCTCCCACCATGTCCGTCCTGGGGTTGAGCTGAGGGAATCACCTTTACCTGATGGTTCATCTTGCCGGCACTCAGTCTTCTCCTTATTCTCTTGAGGCAGGGTCTCTCAGTACACACAGAATCAGGCTGCCAGCCAGCAGTCCTCCATGGTCCTCCTCTCTCCCTCCACTCCACAGTGCTGGGATTCCATGTGTAAAAGCATGGTGTCCCCCAGCATTTCCCATGGGTGCTGAGGACTGAGTCTCAGGTCCTCGGGAGTACCAAGCAATCGCTGTCACTCACTGACTGAGTGATCTATCCAGCCCCATCTTTTCCTCTTTGGATTGCTTGGACTACTGACCTCAGCGGGGCAGATGTCTTCAGAGGCACAGTGGTTCCTAACCACACCAGAAGCATGTCCTCTTCTCCCTGGAGGTACCCTCTCTGCACCTGCTGCTTTGTAATCATTCTTCCCTCTGTTTCATTACTTTATTAATCAATTCACTCAGAACTGTCTACTGAACATTTATGTTTGAATCCAGAATTGTCTGTCAGAGTAGAATTGAACAACAGGCTCCATACCTGTATTAGCAATAAGTCAAGAGAGATTCACACACAACTATCCAGACATACAGTGAGGTCTGTACCCTGCAGGCTATGCTTCTAGAAAGGTACCTCTCTCTTTCCCATTACTGTGACAAAACGCCTGATTAGAAGCAGTTAAGGAAGGAAAGTGGTTTTCATTTGGCTAACAGTTCAAGGGGATACAGTCCATTGAGGTGTCAATCTTGGGTATTGTTCCTCAGGAGTGGCCCACTTTGTTTCCTTGTTTTTATTTTATTTTGTATCGCAAAATAAATTATTTTCTTTTGTAATTTAAAACACATACACAAACACATACTTTGATTATGTTCATATCTTCCCAGTGTTCTCTCTTGTCCACTCCTGCTTCCACAAAATTCTATTCTTCCTAATGAGTTCTCCTACTTCCCTGTTTGTGTGTGTGTGTGTGTGATGTGTATGTGTGATGTATGTGTGTGTGTGTTTGTATATGAGATTAAGTTTAATTAGTGTTGCATGAGCACGGATGCGAGTTATTTACTGGAGTTTGAGCAACTTCCTAGTGGTTCACCTTATTTGTGAGGTGGGCTCTCTCACGGATCTCCCAGGAAGCCAGTGCTGGGTCACCTGCTCAGCTTTTGTTACATGGGTTTTGGGGATTGGACTGGGGTAATTGTGCTTGGGAGACAAACACTTTACTGACTGAGCCCAGTTTTAAATCATGCTTATTTTTTAGGTCTTCTGGTCCTAATGTATTTGTCAAGCTCTAGTCTCTGTGGTCACTTGCAGTCTCAAGTGTCAAATATTACACACCCCAGGACGGTCCCTTGTGTCCCTTGTCCCTTATACATACAGAGAGCTTCTTTATTTCCATTTTAGTCATCAAAGCCCTGTCTAGTTTGCTGGACTCTCTGTTCGTAGGTCACGGAGGATGAAAGTGCAAATAGCATGGTTTAGGCCCTGGCCGATAGAGACTCATGTCACCAAGGGAGTTTCATTCCATGGATTTTATGGAATACTTCATCACTAGAGAAGAGAAAATTTACATTAGAGCCAGGAGATGTGGTTCATGTATATAATCCTTGTGCTTGGGATGCCATTGTAGGAGGATTGACATGAATTCAAGGACAGTTTGGGCTACATAGTAAGTTCCAGGCCTGTCTGGTCTACAAAGTGAGACTCTGCTTTAAAACAAAATGAAACCAAACCCAAAAAAGACATTTAGATTAAGATAAAGAGAAGCAAATCTATCTATCATCTGTATCTATCTATCTATCTATCTATCTATCTATCTATCTATCTATCTACCTATCTATCATTTATCTGTCTGCCATTTTTCTCTCTCATCTATCTTTGGTCCATGGAATTACTTTAAAATCTCAGTTTGATCCCCCTGTATCCCCCTCTCTCTGAATACACATATACACACAGAAAATATATTGGGACTATATTGCTTTATAAGCTTGAGTTTCAACCTAGTGAATTAATTTTATGGCAACAAATATTTATCAAGAGAATAATTTCTTTAATGACTGTAACCAATCTTTTAGTGTTAGGTATTTAGGCTGCTGTTAAAAATGTCACATGATGAGTATCCTTGTAGCCAATAGTTAATTTACATTCTTAATTATCTCCCTAGACTCACTTCCTTAAAGTAGAACTGTGGGGTCAAAAAGAGTTCACAGTTTAAGGGGGCAAGCAAGTGTTTACTCGATCTGCTATCTGTTATATGAAACAGCGGGGGATCTTTTCACTACACTGTTTCTTTTGCTGGTGCTAGGAATGGAAACCAGGGCATCATACATGCCAGACAAATATTCCCAGCCCTACTCTTAGCCTTTTAGCCAGGGTTTGTTGAAAGCAACTAACCTGTTACCATTTCATTGAGAACTACATTTGGTGCTGCATATATATTTATAAAATACGAATGCTAAAAACATTGAGTATAGATTCTGATAGCAACCTTTAGCTCTATCACACGCAGAGAATGGCCAGTATTGTTAGCTCATGGGCCGAGAGGATAGCCTTACAGGGTGTAGTTCTGCTTCCGTCAGCAGCAGGCCTGGGCAGTCCAGGTGCTGCTTGATTCCAGACAAGAACGCATGGGCCTTGAGATAAGAGGTCCTGTTTCCTGCTCAGGGACAGCTAGAGCACTTTAGGGGTGAGGCTTGAGGCTTGGGCCAGGTTCCCAGCCTCTCAGGGGGAGGTGAGAAATGAATTCCCAAACTGGGTGCTCCAATTAGCTCTTTTTTATTTTTATTGTTTTCATTTTGTTTGTGTTGTTTTTTCTTTTTTAAAATATATTTTATTAATTTATTCATATTACATCTCAATGGTTATCCCCTCCCTTGTATCCTCCCATTCCTCCCTCCTTCCCATTTTCCCCTTACTCCCCTCCACTATGACTGTGACTGAGGGGGACCTCCTCCCCTTGTATATGCTCATAGGGTATCAAGTCTCTTCTTGGTAGCCTGCTATCCTTCTGAGTGCCACCAGGTCTCCCCATCCAGGGGACGTGGTCAAATATGGGGCACCAAAGTTCGTGATTAGCTCTTTTTAGACCGAGACTGCAAGTCTTGGAAAGCAGTGGAGATTTGGGAGCTCCACAAGTGTTAAAGCTCCTTGTGTTGTGGTCACAGCATATAAGGCGGGGAAATGCCCAAAACCAGCCAAAAAGCAATGGAATTGTTGATATCAGAAGACAATGGAAACTCAGGTGTACCGATGGCTACAGCCCTCTGATCTGTCTACCATGCCAGGCATGACAGGGAAGCGGGCAATGCCCGAAGATAGGACCTGTGAGAGGCAGGATGGCAGGTGCTTCCTTGGTGGTCAGCATCAAGCTATCAGCAGTGGTTGAGCAGGCCCCAGCAGCTGCAAAGGCAGCTCTGCCATTACTTCCTGGCCACTGGGCATCCAGTGGCGGTTCTCCCAGGAATAAGTGGAATCTCAGATGGTCATGGTGGAGGAAAGCCAAGCATAGGCATGAGCCTGGGCACGAGCGAGCATACTTGAGAACCTAGCAAGCCAGCCTGCATTTATTTATAAAACTTTGGCAGTGAGGAAGAAGTTTGAGGGTGAATATGTCTGATTCGCTAGGGCTAAAGGCTGCCCAGATACTTAATCTATATACAGTGGCTTGTTTATATTCAACACCATGAGGCCCTATCACAAGAGGGAGAAAACAGTACTTGATTATCTTATGTGTGAGGGGATGACTCTGAGGTACAGTTAAGGGTCATTTGCTAGAGGCTAGGATCTCAGCAAGGGGTGAGGTACTTCCAGCAATTTCCTATGCTGGTTATAAATCCTTATCAGAAAAGGGTTGGGCTTATGTTTTTTCTTTCTTTCTTTCTTTCTTTCTTTCTTTCTTTCTTTCTTTCTTTTTTTCTTTTTTTTTAGGACTATATGATACCCCTTACAAAATCTGGGGTTACCAGATCAGGTGGAGTGAGGACTTCGCTGAGAAAGGGAGTCCAGTCTTCGCAGACTGAGTATAAAATGGCTATCTGGACGAGTCAGACTTTGATCTTATCTAGCAGAGTCCCACAACAAGGCCTTTCTGCTCATAGTTCTTGACATTTGTTTATGTACAGGTTCTTACATATGCATCCCTAGTCTTCAACAATGAGTTTTCCACTCTTATGCTTTTCTCTGTGTGTAGTGTGACTAGGTGTTCATGTATGTGAGCACACATGTGTGTATGATGGGTGCATGTGAATTTATATTATGTGTATATTCATGTGGAGGCTTGAAGCAGATATCAGGTATTTTTCTTGATCTCTCTTCATCTTATTCATTAATGTGGGACCTCTCAGTTAAACCCAGTACTCTCGTTTTTAAAATTACATGCATTATCTGTAGGCTCGGCTGGCAATCAATCAAGACACAGACATTTGTTATATTTTAAGATAGCCTTAGTTAACCTGGGGCAGGGCAGATATCAATTCTCTAAACTACCTCCCATAGTGGGGCAGGCATGGGATCCCTGTCTCAATCCCATGCCATCTGCTTCCAATAACTTCTATCAAGCTCCCTCCCATCTATAATCCCATATATTTGCTAATGTTCTTCATCTGGGCTGGATTCCCCATGCACGCTGCCGGCCATGTGCTTCTCCTCCAGCTATCCCATGGCGGCCTTCCTCTCTTCACTTTAGGTCTTTCTTCTCCTTTCTCCTGGTGGCTGCTCTTATTCCTAGGATTCCTCTCTCTCTCCTAGCCCCACCTATCCCCTGCCCTGTCCAGGTGGGATGGCTTTTTATTAAGCAAAAGGTAAATCACTGAGACAGTAAGCAGTAATTAGCATCAAAATACACCAGACCATCCCCCAACACAGTACTCCCTGACATGGCTAGTCTAGCTGGGTATCTTGCTCCAAGGATCTCCTGTCTCCGCCTTCCAAGCACTGGAATTATAGGTAGGCTACCACACACACACCTGACATTTTCCTGGGTTCTGGAAATTTGAAGTTTGGCTTTCATGATTGCATAGCAAACACTTTATCCCCTGGGCCATCTCTCTAGTCTAGTGCATGTCTCCTCATTAGCCATTTATCCTGAGGACTATTTACAGACATTCCTCATAGACTAAGACAAGACCATATCAGGAAGTGGGGCTTCTTTCATTGATTGTGTTGATTGTGTATCTGATATGACATTGTATCCTGTCTCTGTTGAGAAGAAATATGATTATATTTTTGTTGTTGTGGTTGATTTCAGATTGAGTCAGAAGAGTTGGGAGGCCAGTGTATGTCAGAAAACCTTTCTTTCTACCCATAGAGTGGCCTTGTTTGCTGATTTCACTGCACCTTCGCTTCCAGGTCAGTGCTTCAGATGGTGTGTGGGTTTGTTTGTTTGTTTGTTTGTTTTGTTTTGTTTTGTTTGTTTGTCTGTCTTTTTTTTTTTTCCAGAGCTGAGGACCGAACCCAGGGCCTTGCGCTTGCTAGGTAAGCGCTCTACCACTGAGCTAAATCCCCAACCCCTTGTTTGTTTTTTTAATTTGGAGGTGACTACAATTCACTGGTAATTAAGAAAGCATGCAAGTGTGACTCCTGGCTGATCTCTCTGGGTCAATGTGCAGTCTGTGACACCTGAGATAGGCCTGGGAGTGTGAGTATGGCAGGGGAGGTGAGTGTCTTGATCGCTCACCAGGCTGGCCTGAAACCTGAGCTGAGTCTTCTAGGAGTGTGGGGATAGTTATGAGTAGCTGGGGATCCAGATAACTTACTAGGCTTGGCAGCTTCCCAAGCTGTGACTCCAGCTAGGCCAGGGTCTGGGCAGGCAGGCATGGATCTGGGGAACTCTCCAGGCCTTGCCAAGGCAAAAGAAGCATGGCTAGAGCCAGGCCTGCTTTCTCCTTTTTATTTACTCCAGGACTTCAGGCCTGTGGCATTCCATGCTTACAGTGGGTCCTCCCATACCAATTAATCAGATCTAGGACCTCCCTCATGGATGTGCCCTGGGATTAGTCTCCTGGTGATTCTAGACTCTGTTAAGGTGACAACTAATACAAAGCATCCATTTATCAAATAGGGAGACTCTAGCATATTCTGGTAGGCTGATAAGAGTTATTTAGAAGACAAGAAACACTAGATAAATAGTCTTTGAGTTTGTTGTCCTTAAAACACAGACACTCTGCTATTGGAGAGAGGAACTGCAGCAAAGAGAGAAGGCTTGAAAATGGTTACTCATACCATTTCTACACAATAGAGGGTAAGATTTAGAATTTCAAAGCTTTGCCTAAAAGACTTGTAAACAGGAGGGGTGGGAAATGGGGGTAGGGAGCCTGTGAGTGCTCACTGAGCTTGACAAAGTAACAAATCATGGAAATTTCCAAAGCTAATTATTGTTGTTTTTGTAAAAAAGAAACTTCCTTTGATATGCTAAGAGTTTTAATTAGGGTCATTAAATACAGAAACCCTTAGGTTGCAAAGAACACAGGAACAGCCCACTGATGTGCTAATTATGGGTGGATTGCTGTTTACCAAGGGGCCTTAATCATGACATGCAAAACAAAGACCATCATGCAATGGGGAGGCTTCACAGGTTTGCACGGATTGAACTCATACCAGACAATCTTTTGAAAAAGTATTATAACAGATAAAAAGGAGGTCCCATGGGAACTTATAAAGAGAGGGGATTAATTCTACTGAAGGAAACACAGATCAGACTGAGAGATGAGGGGCGGTGTAAGTGAATTCTAGACAGTTAGCAGTGTTTATCAGGGGCCCTGGAAACAAGGCATCATGGGAAGAAAGTCTTGGGGCTGCAGGAAGATCTGAGGATTGGCTTGAGTGCCACGGGTTGTGTTTTTCTGGCTCTTGAGATTGCAGTGAAACACTGGATATCGGCTGCTTTTGAAGAAAAGAGAAAGGTTTACTTTGCTTGTGTGCTTCGAAAGGTCCAAGCCCCAAATTGGTAGTGATGAACCAGCCTGCCTCCATTTTAGGCTTAAAAGGCATCTTTTTAAAATTTATTTATAATTTATATATTCATTTTACGTCTCAATCATAGCCCCTTCCCTCCTTTCCTCCTGGTTCCTCTCTCCTACCCTCTTCCCCATATCCCCCCTCTCCTTCTCTTAAGAAAAGTGGGAACTCCCAACCTACTCCAGAATCAGGACTGAGCTCCTCCCCATCCACTGAGACCAGGCAAGGCAGCTCTGTTATAGAGAAGTGGTCAAAAGCAGGCAACAGAGTCCATGGCATAGACAGCACCCGTTCAACTTACTAGGGGACCCACATGAAGACCAAACTTCCCATCGATGACATGTGTACGGGGCCTAGGTATAGTCCATGCATCTCTTTGGTTGGTACTTCCATCTTTGTACGCCCCCACTGGTCTAGGTTAATTGACATTGTTGGTCTTGTTGTGATGTTCTTGTCCCTTCTAGGTCTTTTTATCCTTCTCTCCCACTCTTCTACAGGACTCCCCAAGCTCCGCCTAATGCTAAGTTGTGAGTCTCAGCATCTGACTTGATCAGCTGTTTCATAGCAGCCTCTCGGAGGACGGTTATACTACACTCCTGTCTGTAAACATAGCCGAGAATTATTAATGGTGTCAGGGGTTGTCTCTTTCCCAAGGAGTGGGTCTCAGGTTAGGCCAGGCATAGGTTGGACATTCCATCTATCTCTGTCTTTATCTCTGCACATCTTACAGGCAGGGTAAATTTTTGGATCTATGGTTTTGTAGGTGGGTTGGTGTTCCCCTCCTACCACTATAAGTCTTGCCTGGCTTGAAAGTGGCTTCCTCAGTCTCCTGCCCCCTGCTGCTATGAGGCTCAGCTAGAGACATCCCCATATCCTCCCTGTAGCTTACTTACCCTGTCTCAGGTCTCCAGCTTGACTTGGTGTGTCCTCGCCCTTGGTTTCCCTTTTCTCTCCAAGTCTTCTTCCCTCCCACTGTCCCTACATCTGATGGTCACCCCTTGTTTCTCTCTCCACACTCTCCTGCACAGTTTCTTCTCTATATCCACTTCTGTTGTCTATTCTATTTCCCCACTTGAGTGAGGTTCAGGAGGGCCTCCCTTGGGCCCTCTTTGTTACTTAGCTTCTTTGGGTCTGTGAAATGTAGAAAGTCTATCCTGTAATATATGGCTAATATCCAATTATAAGTGAATACATACTATGTGTGTCTTTCTGGGTCTGGGTTACCTCATTCAGGATGACCCTTTCTAGTTCCATCCATTTACCTTCAATTTTCATGGTTTCCTTGTTTTTAAATAGGAGTGAGTCCATTGTGTAACTGTATCATATTTTCTTTATCCATTCTTCAGTTGAAGAACTTCTAGAACAGATTCTGGCTATTATGAATGAAGCTGCTATGAACATAGTCAAGCAAATGTCCTTGCACTATGGTGGAACATCTTGTGGGTAAATGGCCAGGAGTGGTATAGCTGGATCTTGAAGTAGTGCTATTTCAAATTTTCTGATAAAGCACCAGACTGATTTCCAAAGCAATTGTACAAGTTTGCACTCCCACCAGCAATGGTGAAGTGTTCCCCTTTCTTTACACCCTTGCCATCCTGTGCTGTCACTTGAGTTTTTGATCTTAGCCATTCTGAGAGGTGTAAGATGGAATCTCAGAGTTGTTTTGATTTGCATTTCTTTAAGTGCTTCTCGACCATTTGAGATTCCTCTGTTGAGAATTCTTGGTTTAGCTCTGTACCCCATTTAAAAATTCAACTGTTTGGTTTGTTGGTGTTTAATTTCTTGAGTTCTTTGTATATTTTGGACATTAGACTTTTGTAGGATATAGGATTGGTGAAGATCTTTTCCCAATCTCTAGACTGCTTTTTTGTTCTATTGACAGTGTCCTTTGTCTTACTGAGGCTTTTCAGTTTCATGAGGTCTCATTTATTAATTGCTGATCTTAGATCCTGAGGTGTTGGTGTTCTGTGCAGGAAGTTATCTCCTGTGCTAATGAGTTCAAGGCTGATTCCCACTTTTTCTTTTAACAGATTTAGTGTGTGTGATTTTATGTTGAGGTCTTTAGTCTACTTGGACTTTAGTTTTGTGCTGGGTGATAAATATGGATCTATTTGCATGTTTCTATATGTAGATATCCAGTAAGACCAGCACCATTTGTTGAAGATGCTATCTTTTTTTCATTGTATGGTTTTGGCTTCTTTGTCAAAAATCAAGTGTCCAAATGTGTGGGTGTGTGTCTGGGTCTTAATTGGATTCCATTGATTCAACAGTCGATTTCTATGCCAGTACCATGAAGTTTTATTACTGTTCATCTGTAGCACAACTTGAAATAGGGGGTAAAGAAGTTTACTTATTGTACAGGACTATTTTAGCTATTCTGAATTTTTTGTTTTGGGGTTTTTTTGTTTGTTTTTCCATATGAAGTTGAGAATTGTTCTTTCAAAGTCTGTAAAGAATTATTTTGGTATTTTGATGGGGATTGCATTGAATCTGTAGATTGCTTTTAGTAAAATGGCCATTTTTATTATGTTAATGCTACAAATCTATGAGCAGGGTAGATTTTTCTATCTTCTGATAACTCCTTCAACTTCTTTCTTTAGAGACTTCAAGTTCTTGTCATACAGTTTTTTCACTTGCTAGGTTAGAGTTACACCAAGATACTTTATATTATTTGTGGCTATTGTGTAGGGTGTTATTTCCCTAATTTCTTTCTCAGTTTACTTGTCACTTATATACAGGAGGGTTACTGATTTTTTTTTAGTTAATTTTTGCATCCAGTCACTTTGCTAAAGGTGTTTATCAGCTGTAGGAGTCCTCTGGTGGAATATTTGGTGTCGTTTATGTATACTATTATATCATATGTGAATAGTGATAATTTGATTTCTTCCTTTCCAATTTGTATCCCTTTGATCTCCTTTAGTTGTCTTATTGCTCTATATAGGACTTCAAATACTATATTGAAGAGATAATGTGAGAGTGGGCAGCCTTGTCTTGTCCCTAATTTCAATAAGATTACTTTAAATTTCTCTCCATTTAATTAGATGTTGGCTATAAGCTTGGTGTATATTGCCTTTATTGTATATAAGTATGTGCCTTGTATCCCTGATCTCTCCAAGAATTTTAACATGAACAGGTGTTGGATTTTGTCCGAAGCTTTTTCAGTATCTAATGAGATGATCATGTGGCTTTTTTCTTTCACTTTGTTTATATGATGGATTACATTGATGGATTTCTGTATATTGAACCACCCCTGCATGCCTGGGATGAAGCCTACTTGGTCATGGTGGATGATGTTTTTTATGTGTTCTTGGATTCAGTTTGTGAGTATTTTATTGAGTATTTTTGCATCAATGTTCATAAGGGAAATTGGTCTGAAATTGTCTTTCTTTGTTGGATATTTGTGTGGTTTGGGTATCAGGGTGACTGTGGCTTCATAAAATGAGTTTGACAATGTTTCTTCTGTTTATATTTTTGTGAAATAGTTTGAGGAGTGTTGGTATTAGCTCTTCTTTGAAGTTATGGTAGAATTTTGTGCTGCAAACTTCTGGCCCTTTTTTTTGTTTGTTTGTTTGTTTTTGTTGTTGTTTTGTTTTTGTTGGGAGACTTTTATTTTTAAAAATAATTTATTTTTATTTTATGTTCATTGGTGTTTTGCTTGCATGTATATCTGTGTGAAGGTGTCCAATGTTGGAGTTACAGCCAGTTGTGAGCTGCCATGTGGGTGCTGGGAATTGAACCTGGGTCCTTTGGAAGAACAGTCAGTACTCTTAATTGCTGAGGTCCCAGTTAGGAGACTTTTAATGGCTGCGTCTATTTCTTTAGTGGTTATAAGACTATTTATCTTGTTTACCTGATCTTGCTTCAACTTTGGTAAGTGGAATCTATCAAGAAAATTACTCATTTTATTTATCTTTTCCAATTTTGTGGAATACAGTAATTAAGACCTAATGATTCTTTGGACTTTCTCAGTGTCTGTTGTTATGTCCCCCTTTTAATTTAAAATTTTCTTGATTTGGATATTGTCTCTCGTCTTTTAGTTAATTTGGCTAAAGTTTGTCTATATTGTTAATTTTCTCAAAGAACCAGATCTTGGTTTCATTGATTCTTTGTATTGTTCTCTTTGTTTTTAACTTATTGATTTTAGCCCTGAGTTTGATTATTTCCCACCATCTGCTCTTCTTGGATGTGTTTGCTTCTTTTTTCCCTCTAGGGCTTTCAAGTATACTGTTATGTTTCTAGTATGAGATCTCTCCAATTTCTTCATGAAGACACTTAGTCCTATGTACTTTCCTCTTAGCACTGCTTTCATTGTATCCCATAAGTTTGGGTATGCTGTGCCTTCATTTTCATTGAATTTTAGGAAATATTTAATTTCTTTCTTTCTTTTTCTATTCCCTAACCAAGTGATCATTGAGTAGAGAGTTTTTAACTTTCCTTGTGTGTATAAGTTTTTTGCTATTTCTGTTGTTGTTGAGGTCAAGCTTTAGTCTGATAAGATAAAGGATTATTTCAATCTTTTTGTATCTGTTGAGGCTTGCTTTGTGACCAACTATATAGTCAATTTTGGAGAATATTCGGTGAGGTACTAAGAAGAAGCTATATTCTTTTGTGTTTGGGTGAAAAGTTCTGTTAGGTCCATTGATTCATGACATTTGTTAGTTTCATTATTTGTGTTTAGTTTTTGTTTCAATGACCTGTCCTCTGGTGAGAGTGGGGTATTGAAATCTCCCACTATTAATCTGTGGGGATTGATATGTGATTTAATTATTAGTAATGTTTGTTTTACCAATGTGGGTGGCCTTGCATTTGAGGTATAGATGTTCAGAACTGAGATGTCATCTTGGTGGATTTTTCCTTTGATGAGTATGACGTGTCTTTTCTTATCTCTTTTGGTTAGCTTTGAAAGTCTATATTAGAATGACTACTCCCTCTTGCTTTTTTGGTCTGTTTGCTTGGAAAACTTTTTTAACAGACCTTTACTCTGAGGTAATGTTTATATTTGTTGTTGAGGTGTGTTTCTTGTATGTAGCAGAATGATGATATCCATTCTGTTAGCCTGTGTCTTCTTAGTAGGCAATTAAGTCCATTGATGTTCAGAGATATTAGTGACCAATGATTGCTAGTTCCTGTAATTTTTATGTTGCTGGTTGTAGTATGTTTGTGTGTTTCTCTTCTTTTGGTTTTGCTTCAGTGGAATTACTTGTTTCCTTTGTTTTCTTGGATGTAGTTAACCTCCTTCCATTGGAGTTTTCCTTCTAATATCTTCTGTAGGACTGGGGTTGTGCATAGATATTATTTACATTTGGTTTTGTCATGGTATGTATTGTTTTCTCCATCTATGGTTATTGAAAATTTTGCTGGGTATAGTAATATGGGCTGACATCTGTGGTCTCTTAGGGTCTGCCAGACATCTGTCCAGGCCCTTCTGGCTTTTAGAGTCTCTGTGGAGAAGTTGGGTGTTATTCTGATAGGTTTGCCTTCATATGTTACTTGGTCTTTTTCTCTTGCAGCTTTTAATATTTTCTTCACTCTGTACATTTAATGTTTTGATTATTATGTGATAGAAGGATTTTCTTTTCTGGTCTAATCTATTTGGCATTCTATAGGACTCTTGTATGTTTATTCCCATCTCTTTCTTTAGGTTGGGGAAATTCTCTTCTATGATTTTGTTGAAAATATTTTCTGGATCTTGGAGCTGGAAATCTTCTCTTTCTTCTAGTCTTATTCTTAGGTTTTGTCTTTTCATAGTGTCCTTGATTTCTTGGATGTTTTGTGTCAGAAAGTTTTTATATTATCATTTTCTTTGACATATATATCAATTTCTTTGATTGTATCTTTTATGCCTGATATTCTTTCCTCCACCTCTTGCATTCTGTTGATGATGCTTACTTCTGTAGTTCCTGTTTTCTTCCCTAAGTTTTCCATCTCCAGGATTCCCTCAGTTCTTGCTTTCTTTATTGTTTCTCTTTTCATTTTCTGCTTGTTTGTATTTTCTTTTAATTCTTTAAGGGATTTATTTGTTTTCTCTTTAAAGCCTCTGTCATCTTCAAAGAGCATAGATTTAAGGCAATTTTCTTGTGTTTCATCTGTGTTGGTGTATCCAGGGCTGCTTCCAGTGGGATAACTGGATTCTAGTGGTGCTATATTGCCTTGGCTTTTGTTGATTGTGTTCTTATGCTGGCCTTTAGCCATCTGGTTGTTTCTGGTATTGGCTGGTTGTTCCTGGTGTCTGCTGGATTTCTTGGGGTGTGCAGGAAGAGCAGTGGGCAGGAGGATGGATATTCTTGGAGTAGCCCTCCTTCAGATGGTGGGTATGGCTGGTGACTGGTGGCTGGATCTCAGGGAATAGCCTGCCACTCTCCTTAGATGGCTGTGGCCCAGTTACACCCACAGGTAGGGAGTTGGAGTTGGGACATCTAACCAGTATGATTCTGAGGGCCAGCAGGTCTCTTCAGGAACCCAGAAGCCCTCCTTTTGTTAGAGGAACTCCCGGAGTCAGCAGTTCTGCCACTGACTTGCTAACTTCACAGTCTCTGAGTTCAAGCTGCCCAGAGATTGTATGTGTTGGGTGTTGCCACCTTGGAGTGATATACTTTATATTTCTGAGGTCTGGCCAATATCAGAAAGATGGGTAGTGCCATGGACTGGAGGCTGGGACTGTTTCATTGGATCCCAGGAGTTGGGTGGCCAGAGTCTGGATCCTCCCAGGGACTTTCCTTGGGATGGTAGGAATATCTGGGTGGCCAGAGGCTGGAACCAAGCAAATGGAACCAAGTGCCCCCTGGATCCCAGGAGCTTTCCTCAGGAGGGTGGGAATAGCCAGGTCAGAAGCGGGCTCATTCCTGACACCCCTGTGGGCTCTACTCTCACTTGAGAAACACGGATGCTGACATTTTGGACTCCACAGTAAAGCCTCTCATTGAGTTATGCCCTACCTGTAACCTTAACTAGAAATGATTCTGTCCTGCCTGTTTCAGGAAATAGCAATCATATCCTTGTTTCAAAAGGTTATTATGACCACCTGTTGTTATGACCACCTACACCTAAGCTATAAAAATCGTATTTCTCCATGTGCAATGCTGTCTTGGGGGAGGCAGCCCATCTATAAGAATAAAAAAAATTTGCTTGCTTGAATTAATTTGGCCTTGATTTGGGACAGTGGTCTTTCTCCTTGCATCTTTGGTATTAACAGGAGCCCCACTGAGTTGGCCATTTTGACTATCTAAAATCAGCTCAAGAGGGGCCCTGAGGGAGTGTCGGGGTAAAGAGTTTATTAGAAGAGTTATTCCTGGCATAGATAGATAGACAACAGCATGGTGGGGTGCTGACAAGGATTCAGATACCAGCATCAAAGCTAAACAACGTGACAAGGCTGTGAGGAATGGAATCAGAGGTCCTGTGGCAGACAAGGGATACTCCTTTTGTACTTTTCTGAGGAGGAGGGAGGTTTCACAGTACATATCTGCATCCAGACTCTCTGGAGAGGTAGGAAGTAGGAAATGAGGTGGGAGCAGGATGTATGGCCTCCAATATCCCCTTTGATAAAAACTCACTTCCCATGCCAGAGATCCTGGTGCCTGAAAGACCAGCTAGAGATTCACAGACATTGTTTCAGTAGGGCAACCTGTTAGTATTTGTGAGAGGGGAGGTCTGCTTCAGGGTTGTGGCCTGCACAGCAACTAGGTTCTAATGCTATGTTCTTACAGCTTTAGTAAAGGGCCTCAGAATGGAAGTTGATGACACCTTGAGTCCATGGGCCATTAAACACACACCCACACACACGCACACGCACATGTACATGCATGCACAAGAGTTTCCACATTTCTCCTTGAGGATATAGTCTGATGAACTAACAACCTTTCAAAAGGTCTCACCTCTTAAAGGACCATACCATCTCCTAACCTTGCAACCTTGAGGACAATATGTGCTTTTGAGATATATTCAAAAGCCAGACTGTAGCTTTGATTTATGTGAAAAAGCATTGGGAAAGATGAATCCAGGGCAGATGACACTTGTAGCATGAAGACTGTGAACACCCAGCTTAGGCAGTTATGCTTTCTACCCTTAGTTCCTAGCAGGTTTTCAAAAATACTTCTGTATGAGATGCCTGGATGAGGATGAAAGAAGTCATGGAAGCCTTCTGGGAAGAAATGTGAGCCTTACTTTATTGAAGATGTGATGAAACTATTGATGCTGCTAGGGGTTACTGATGCCAAGCCTGGCAGCCCTAAGAGGCTCAGCTTGACCACATGTACTCACATAGGCTAGTGAAAAAGGAATAATGAAAAGCAGACAGAAGAGATCAATTCAATGTGATCACATGTTCAAAGTCCCAGTATGAAGTTTAGGTTTAAATAGGGGGAAAGAGGTATGCACAACTCAGTAGCCAGGATCAGATTATGGCCCTGCCCACCACTGGCACATTGTAGTCAGAGCTCTGGTCTGTCCTCCAAGGTGGTCCAGTAATGTGTCTGAACTGTGTGAAATGTTGTTCTGAGAGACAAGCTTCCCCATGACTGACACCAGATTTTAGTCATTTCCTTTCCTAGCATGAGACTACTGGGGAAATTCCAATTCTTTGGAGTCATTGTCCCAGTGCTCTGATAGCAAAAGCAAGGGGCACAAGCATCTTTAGAACATCCCCAGTTCTGGTCAGGAGAGTTACAAAGCCAGGCTCCTCTAAAGTGGGAGGAGGAATCATTGCAGCTTCCAGGTTGATGAAATGTGACTCCCAAGTCCACCTGTTCTGCCACCCTTCTCCACCCTGGGAAAGAGAATAAGTGGTACCCTACAGCCAACAGATTATTTTCTGCCCATACTGCCTCTTTGTGAACTCTGAAGAAAAACCATGGCTTCCTGTTGTTATGTTTTAGGAGCTGTGGCGTGAATGGTTCTTCAAGTGCCAACTGTGTAGGCCAACAAATTACAGGAGGCTTCTCTGAGGTTATATCTGCGCAGTGAGTGTTTCTGAACCTAGCCATGGATGCTCTGAGTCATGTCCTCCAAGGCCGGATGTTGCAGTCTTGCCACATCCAGCTACTTACCTCTAACCTAGTGGGATTAAGTCATCAAGCCCCTCCCATCTGCTCTGGCTGGCTGAGGCAAGGGGCTGGTCTCTAAGTGTTCCTCTCTATAAATCTGTCTCTGACAGCTTCCCTCTCTAATCTCCCAGTGCGTCCCACACGTGTAGTTAACAAGCCCTCACTGAGCACACAGAAGCTGCCTGCTGCACTGTGGGGCTCCAACAAGGAACACAATAGCCAAGGAATGACAGGGAACAGGAAGCAGCCTGGAGATTGCAAAAATGTGAAAATGGCTCAGTGGTTAAGAGAGCATTCTGTTTCGGAGAAGACCTCTGTTCTGTCCCCAGCACTGAAGACAGTGGCTCTCATAACAGCTTATAACCCCAGCTCTAAGAGCTCTGATTAAAAAAAAAATAAACCTTAAAAAACAAACATGAAAAGCATTATAATATGAGAAACACAGGGTGCCAAGGAGACAAAAGGGGCAGGCGTGGAGAAACGTCCAGAAGGGAATCTCTGGGGGAGAACTCAGTCATCATGTGCAGTTGCTTTTCCTACACTCTGCCACTCATGCCGTTGTTAGATGAGTTGTCAGGGTCAAAACCTGAACCTCTAACTCATGTCAAGGCTCTGAAGGACTTAAGTGGAAAGGAGGTCACTGGACCTCTGTGTTTGTACTTCTTCCATCCTACTTTGCATCTCTGTTGCTGAGATACACGCTTGTGTCCGAAAGCACCTTGGGAAGGAAAGAGTTAATTTCATCTTCCAGCTTATAGTCAGCCCATCATGAACGGCAGTCATGGCAGGAACTCAGGGCAGGAACTGAAGCAGAGGCCATGGAGGAGTGCTGCTTACTGACTTGTTTTCTTACACCAGCCTATGGGTGGCACCACCCATAGGCCCTCCTATCATAACCATCAGTGAAAAAATGCCCCCCCCCCCGACCACCACAGGACTTGCTTACAGGTCCGGCTTCTGGAGTCAACCCCTCAAGGTTCCCCTCTGCCCAGATGGCTCTAGTTTGTGCCAAGTTGACAAAAAACTAACTAGCATTTCACAGTGAGGGGCACCCCTTTGTTTTGTTTTGTTTTTTACTATTACTTGACTGTTTAGTAGTCTATTGAAGAAAAGATGGCTGGACCTAACTTGTTAGGGCTGCCAGGAAGTTAGGTGAAACAGGGGTCCTTCCTGCACCCAGTTCCTGGTGTCTAGGAGATGTGCTTATATGTATGAAGCAAAGGGACCCAAGAGAGAGCTTTTTCATCTGTTACTTCTTATACCTACATCTTTTCCCACAACAGCACTGTCTCTTGGAATCCCTATACTATATACCACAGGCACCAAGTGATCTCAACTTACTGAGCTAAGGGAACTGCAATGGAAGAAACACAGGAAATGAATTCTGATAGTTTGGCTTTCTGCTTGTTCTGGCGGGAATGTATCGATGCCTCCTTGTAGGTCAGCCATTGCACTGTGCCTCAGGACAGCTGTGGGCTCCGTTTGAGTTGCTTTTATTATCCAGAAAGACACAGAGGTGACTGAAAGCTTTATATTTCCCCAGAGTAAGAGAAGCCACTGTTCCACAGAGGACTAGACAAAAGTAGGAATTGAGCTTGTTTGAACCTGTGCTAGGAACAAGGATGCTAATGGAAACTTTGTGGATTCTTAGATCTCCATGGAGGTGGACAGATTCTGAGAAAGTGTCTCTTTTAGGAGCAAGGGAGTATTGGCTGCACCCTCCCCTGGGGATGCTTTAGAGCACAAGGGCATGTATGTGCCCTTCGTGCTTCTGCAGAGCTCTCCCACAGGACACTGCAGCATTCAAGGGAGTGCAGCTGCCCACAGTGGGCACCCCTGGTCATGGGAGACATACATCACACCACCAAGAGCCACTTGTTCAGTTCGTCTTCCCACCTTAAATAAAATGAAAAGCTGAACACATTTTTTAGGGAGGAAAAGTATAAAGAATGAAAAATCAAAGCCACATACTCATACTAAAATTCCTAGTTCCCAAAGGACCCCTCTTCTTTAGCATGGAGAAACAAAAACACATAGCCCAGGCCTCCCCAGGTTTGTGGGTTCGCAATCAACCCGAAATCTTGTTAAATTTCAGTTTCTGATTGCATAGGTCTGATGTGCAGTGAGAAGTTCTGTATTTTTAACGAGCTCTCAAGTGATGCTCATAGGACTGGTCCATAAATGGCCAGCGAGCAGCTACCTCTGGGAGTGCTTGAGTCACTAGTGCTTGGAGATCAGGCTTGGGCAGGAGCCCTGGAGCTTTGTTGACCTATGGAGTTAAGAGTGTTTAGTGAGTAGAGATGTAGTGTTCTGGGACTTGTTCTTAGGGTGTCCTGAGCCTTGAGACTCTCTTTCCTAGCGGGTCAGTACCATCTATGCTGGGAAATTCAACCTGTGATTGTCAGCTTGGCAGGGTTTAGAATCACCTCATAGAGAAAGCTTTGAGAGTGTCCAGAGTGAGGACAGAAGACCCAGCCTGAAAGTGACTTTTTACCTCTCTATGTGTTGAACTGAATCAAAGGAGACAGTGAGTCAACACCAGCCTCATCTTTCTGCTTCCTGGCTGTGGATGCCATGTGACCAGCTGCTTCACTCATGCTGCCATGCCTTTCTAGTCACGATGGACTGTGTGTCCTCAAACTGTGAGCCAGAATAAGGCCTTCCTTTCTTATTGTAGATTGGTTATGCTTTTTGTCACAGCATCTAGAAAAGTTATACAATCATTTTCTTCTGCTGAAGCAAAAGACTTGGCCAAGTCCTAACTTGGTCTTCTCTTGTCTAAGAAGTCAGTGAAGAATCAGGATACTGCCTCAGTGGAAGCTCTGTTCATCCAGGACCAGAAGGGGCTGTGTCCAGCAGGTGCTCTACCCACCAGCTGGATTAGTGGAAGTCACTGAAGGGCATGTACCCTGGTCCTGGATCCGGGACCAGATCGGCCAGGCCCCGCCCAGGGGCATTCTGACTTAGCCCTCCAATTGAGCAAATGATACCTATTTTATATATGTGAACACCACAGAGCATTCACACTCACAGGGATGTGATAACACCTGTGCAGGATCCAATGCATCCAACGCAGAGCAAGAGATAGAGCTGGGGTAGAAATGGAGGCATATGTTTATCCAAGGCTTTAACTGCCACACTGGGTCGTATAGCCTCACATTTATAATCCCCCAGGAAACTGGCATCTTCAAGTGGTTTTTTTTTTTTTTTTTTTTTTTTTTTTGAGGCAAGGTCTCATACATCTCAGGCTAGCCTTAAAGTCATGTGGCTGAGGATGACCTGGAACATCTTTAAGATATGTTTACATATGTATGCATGCATGTGTGTGTGTGTGTGTGGTGTGTGTATGTGTGTGTGTGTTTGTTTATGTGTGCACATGTGTGGGCAAGTATGCCATAGTGCACATGTGGAGGCCAGAGGACAGAGAACAGGCTTGTATGAGTCAGTTCTCTTCTGCCACGTGGGTCCTTGGGATTAAGCTGAGGTTGTCAGGCTCGACAGGAGTGCCTTTATCTGCCATCATACTGGCCCCAACTCTGAAGTTCTGATCTTCTTGCCTCCACCTCCAGAGTTCTGGAATTACGTGTGTACACCACACCTGTTTTTATGAGATGCCAGGGATGGAATCCAGGGCTTTGTACCTGCTAGGCAAGCACTTTACCAACAGAGCTGCATTCCAGGCTCTGCATTTTTAACAATGTACAGTAATCAGTGTTTTAGTGTCCTATTGCTCTGAAGCAACACCATGACCAAAGCAAATCTTATAGAGTAAAGCATTTAATTGGGGAGTTGCTTACAGTTTCAGAGGATTAGTCCATGATCTTCATAGTGGGAAGCAGATGGGCACAGTGTGTGTGTGTGTGTGTGTGTGTGTGAGAGAGAGAGAGAGAGAGAGAGAGAGAGAGAGAGAGAGAGAGAGAG
>OU015747.1:82418073-82456415 GCA_907169655.1 Acomys percivali | reverse complement strand
CCTTTAGTACACACCTTTAATTCCAAACAATGAACAGACAAAGTGATGAATTGATCAGAGGTAGAGTATGCCCAACTCTCATGAGAACAGATAGGAAGAAGAGGCTACTTAAGAGTAATGCAGGAGAGAAAGTAGAGAGAGAGAGAGAGAGAGAGAGAGAGAGAGAGAGAGAGAGAGAGAGACATCCCTCTTTATGTTCTTAAATTCTAGGAGTTTCACACAAACACCTATGAGAAATAAAACTGTGAAATAGTAGTGAAAGAAGAGCATTTGAATAACATCAGGAGAAGATGGTGAACGAGCCTAGACATGCTCAGTGCATAGAAATTCACAAAAGCATTAATCTTAAAGGAACATCACATCACAAATTGGGACTATGATGAGGGCAGGAAGGGTCTTCCAAGACCTGTTATCACACTTAGAATTTGCCCCAAGTTAGAAGATCTTTTTTTTTTTTTATTAGTTTCTTCCATTTGCAGACCAAATATTTGGCTGAAATGGGAAGTGAGGATGGCAGTGTCCATATTCCTGGGTTTCGAGAAAGCATGTATTTAGCCATGCTTTGTCCACAAAGACAATAGCATGTTTTTCTGCAGATGTATGATATAGCATTAAGAACGCAAACCTGGAGACTAAAATCTGTATCTTAAATGACAGCAGAGGTTGTAGTCTCGCTGCTTAGCATCTGTAATTTATCATTTATTCATTATGTGTATGGTGTACATAATGTATGTATGTGTGTGTGTGTGTGTGTGTGTGTGTGTGTGTGTGTGTATGATGCCTGGATGTCAATGTTAGGTCTCTTTCTCAATCACTTTTATTATTCCTATGAGACAGGATCTCTCACTGAACCTAGAACTCACTAACCATGCAAGACTGGCCACTGAGCTCCAGGGATCTTCCATCTCTACCTTCCATTGGGTTTACAGTTATGTACCTTTGCCCCTGGCTTTTTATGTGGGTCCTGGGGATTGAACTCACCTCATCATGCTTGCTTGGTAAACATTTTATCAACTGAGCCATCTCCCCAGCCCCACCAACTTCTCTGACATTTGTTCCCTGTCTTAATTAGGGTGTCATTGCTGTGAGGAGACACCATTACCATGCAAATCTTATAAATGAAAACTTTAATTGGGGCTGGCTTACAGTTTCAGAGGTTTAGCCCATTACCACCATGACAGGAAGCATGGCAGCATGCAGGCAGACATGGTGCTGGAGAAGGAGCTGAGAGTTCTGCATCTTGATACATAGGCAGCAGGAGACTATGTGCCTCACTGGGCATATCTTGTCCAATCCCATCCCCACAGTGACACACTGCTTCCAACAAGGCCACACCCACTACAACAATACTACACCTCTTAATAGTGCCACTCCCTATGGCCAAGCATTCAAACACATGAGTCTATGGGGTCCAAACCTATTCAAACCACCACACCACCCATGTCTGGTATGTGTAAATTGTCACCCATCACATAGGCTGTCTTCAGGACTTTAAGAATGGAGTGACCTATGAGTTCTACCAAGGGTTCTGACCTGTTTGTGTTTTTCTTTTCCTTCTAAGGCTCTGATTAACTTTCAGGATCTATGCTTTAAAAACAAAGACAGAAACAAACTTAGACTAAACTTGAGCAGCTTCACGTTGACCACTTGCAAGTACCTGGAGATGGGGAACCGGCCTTTAGAGGATCAGTGCATAGACCTGCTTGGCAGACATACATTTGTGGATGAGTCAGTCAAAAATTGTTTCTGCAGGTCTGGGGAGATAAGGAACCAAATTTGCTCCCCATACACTCATGTGAACAGCTGTGTGTGTTAGTACCTGCCCTGGGGAAGCAGAGACAGGAAGAAGATCCTAGAGTTGTCTGGTCCCCCTAGTCTTGATAACTTGGTGAGCTCTAGGTTCAGAGAGAGATCCTGTCTCAAAAACTAAGGGGAAGAACAATAGAAGACATGGCTGTGACTGCCTACCTCCAGCCTTCTTTGGGATAAACAAACCTCTCAGGATGCTCTGGTCTGTGGCCATGCCTTCATGCTTGCCGAATCGACCCATCTTCAGCCAACCAGTGTCTTCAAAGACTTCAAAAACTCTCCGTTGGCACAGGGCTCCATGATGTTCCTCCACATCATCCCTGCTTGATTTGGAGCCAAAGATGGCTGTTTCTGTTGAAGCATCACAGACATAAAGAGGAAAGAATCAAAAAGCAAGGGCTGTTTCAACTTGGTCTGTCTTTTTGTATTAAGAAGTGTTCTTTCTAAACACCCTGTACCTAGGGCCCACCATCAGCCAGGGCTGGATATGAAGCATCTAAAAAGCTGCTCAGAAGGAGGCAGTGAGTGTGACTCCCATGTGTCTGTAAGGGAGAAGGGAACTAAATCAAGCTCTCCCTTAATCTCCATTCATCCAAGCTAATCTCCAAATGGACAAAGCAATCAATTGAAGTAATAAATATGGCTTATTCAAAGGGCTGAATAAATGGCTGGAACAATTCCCCCAACTGGTTTCCATTGAATAATTGAAATTATGCAAGGGCATGGAAATTTTTCAACAAATAAAATATGTCTGAAAATCTATTAAAGACATGTCTGCAAAAATCATTCGAAAAAGCCCAACTCAGCAATAAAAAATAAATTACATTTCTGTTCTTTCTGTTGCTCCCTTTGGGAAGGAACATATTACTATCCACCTCACAGACAAATGGAAGTGGCACATTGCAGAATAAATGACTGTGTTCTGACCATGAGGTTTGGACCATTACATAATGACTCACACTGAGAACAAAATGGGAAGTAATTCCATAACGTTGCTCCGATAATGGACAGTTTTGCTGTTTCGTCTCATCCGTGGGGCTGTGGAATCGGAATTTTCCACCTGTGACTTTGAGTGACAGCTTTACTCGGAGATGGTGGAGCTGATTTGGACCAATTAACCGTACCTGTGGGGGGAATCTGGTAGCTCGCTGGGATCCCTTATTTCTGTTACATGTAGCCCGAGCCACAATGGAGTTCAGAGAGAAGGACCGCCAAGGGCTATGCTAGAAAGTTCATCAAGAAACAGGGCTGCAGAAATGGCCCAATAGTTAAGAGCGTGTACTTTGCATACAGAGGACCTGGGCTCAGTTTCCTGTATCCTGGTTGAGCCACTCACAGCTTCCTATACCTCTAGGTCTGTGGGGACTACCGCCCTCTTCACGGGCACCTTCCCTGGCACCTGTGCATAGTGTGAGACAAACAAACGAACCGACCAAACGAATGTAAGCAAGTGTGTTCTGAGTAAATGTTTCCAGTGTGTTGGCTGTGTTTTCTGTTTTCCTGTGCTCTTGTACTGTTGGTCTCAGAGTGCCCTACTTCATCTCTTTGAGCACATGATCTTTTCACTGTTGTTTTCTTTTTCAGCTCGCTGTTTTGTTGTTTCAAATCTTGTTTCGGTAAAGACACATCAGGATCATTACAAGAGTGAGGCAGTTCAGCAAGGAGGGTGCGGGGCGGGGCGGGGCGGCGTGGGGCCGGGGGGGGGGGGGGACGGCAGAGGTAGGGTCAGTGGCTAACTCACAGATTTTGAGATTTTATTATCTATGGACCTGCGACTGTTGCTGGGTGAGTAACTGAGACAGCTAGTAGTGACTCTGGCTCCCTCTGGTGGTTAACTGTGTCAGTATGATTGGATCTGAAATGTGTTGGCATTTCCCGGGAGGCTTAACTGATGGGAGAAGATGCCCCCTTCATCCCAAGTGGGTATCACCTTCCTAGTAGTCCCAGAGAAAAAACAGCTGTGTTCTCTTGCCTGCCTTCCCCTCTTGTTGGTGATGTTCTATGGCTTTGCTGCTGTTCTACTGCCATCTTCTGCTGGCCACAGAACCCAACCTCTTCAGTGTCCCATGGTAGACTGAAGACCCGCAGTTTTCCAGGAATCCTCCAGGCCTGCAATGCCAGGTTGGGACAGCTAAAGCATTTAGTCTCATGGACTGAGCATCTATCAGATTCTTAGCTTCTCCTGTGTGCAAGTGTGCATGCAGGCACTATTGGGCTACCCAGCCGGTACTGTATATGCTGGTCCAATAAACCTCCATTTGTTCCTCTAGAGAACCCTGGCTAATATAGCCTCCTTTTCTGCCATCCATGGGCCCCTTTCACATCCTGTTTTCTGGAATTTCATAGTCAGACATTTATTCTTTCATTCAACACCCCTTATATTATAAAAATCAAGAAATAAGAAAGGAGGAAAATTTTGAGAGGGAGAAGCAGATATTTTATAGTCCAAAAATCATGAGGCTCTCCAGCTGGGTGTGGTGGTGTGTGTGCCTGTGTGTGTCCCAGCTTGGGAGTGGAGACAAAAGGATCAGGAGTTCAAAGCCACCCTAGGCTGTATAGCAAGATCCCTTGGCTGACATGAGAGTCTCTCTCCAAAAAAACAAAGCATTAGAAAAGAAAAGTGGTAAGGAGACCCAATGTAGTAGTTTGATTACATGAGGCCCCCATAGCCTCATGTTTGACTGGTCAGGGAGTGTCACTATTAGGGGGGGGTGGCCTTGTTGGAGTAGGCGTGGCCTTGTTGGAGTAGGTGTGGCTTTGTTGGAGGAAGTATGTAAATGTGGGGGTGGGCTTTGAAGTTTCCTATGCTCAAGCTCCGCCCAGTGTGAAATCAGAACCTCCTCCTGCTACCTTCAGACCCCGATGTAGAACTCTTGGCTCCTCCAGCACCATGTCTGCCTGCATACTGCTACTAAGATGATTGGGGACTAAAAACCTCCGAAACTGTAAGCCAGCCCCGGTTAAATGTTTGCCTTTATAAGGGTTGCCTTGGTCATGGTGTCTCTTCTCAGCAACAAAATCCAAACTAATACACACACTACTTACATCCCTATATGAACTATGCATAATTAGAAAAATAACATTTTAGTTTGAATTGCAAATGGAAGTGACAATGGGTTGCCAAAATCTTTTTGGGATTTTTAGTGTTTCACAATACAGGAGTGTATATTCTCCCCCCTCCCCCACCCCCCTCACACACACACTTGTCCACTTAAACTGATACCTGGTGCACTAATTTAGTGACTTAGTGTAACTTTGGTACTGTCATTTTCATTTCTGTGCTCCGTGTGTGCTGAATCATTTGAAATGCTTTCTAAGGACTTTACCACCTTAGACAGTCAGGAACTTGTTCACTAGATCACAAGGGATTCTGTAATGGTATAGTTTGGCATTACTTACAAGGATGGCACTATTATTAAACGTGTACTCCCCAAAGCTCATCTACAGGCAACTAGGACATGGAGTGAACTTGGAATCGATGGAACCTTGTGTGTGTGGGGGCCTTTTGTCATTCAGAACGTGTCTTTTTTTTTTAAAGATTTATTTTTAGTGTTGGATAGACATTTTAGTGGTTAAGAGCACTGACTGCTTTTCCAGAGGACAAAAATTTGATTCTTAGCACCTGCAGAGCAACTAAAAATCATTTGTAACTCCAGTTTCGGAGGCTCTGACTCCCTCCTCTGGCCTGTCTTGGCTCTGCATATGTGTAGTGCACAGACTTACATGCAGGCAAAACACCCTCACACATAAAATATTCAAATACTAGATTTATCTTTAGTTTTGTTTGTGTGTGTCTGTGTGTGGGTATGTACATGTGACTACAGCGCTTACAGAGTCCAGAAAAGATTATGTTTGTCAGATGCCCTGGAGCTAGCATGACAGATGGTTGTGAGGTGCTGGCATCTGCTCAGGCCCTCTGGGGTATCAGTAAGTGCTTTTAATCACTGAGGCATCTTTCTAGTTGAACGGCACGACCATGGAAGGCATTGGGAGTCTCTCTTCTGACTCCTGAGTTGTGACGTGGTCACTTGTTCCCACAGGCGGTTTCTCCGTGGCCACTAGAAGCAATGCCATGCACTCAGGAGGACCTTCATAGGAACTCAGACCACGCCAGCACCACACCGTTGGGCCTCCCAAACCATGCGGTAATGCACCACATCTTATTTTTAAAGCCTTTAAATATGGCCAGCCTGCATTTTGTTATGGTCACAGAACGTTGATTTAGAAGGAAAGCATTTTCTTTACTTATTACTTTGTGTGGGCCGGAGAGCTGCTTGCGTGTGCCATGAGCACGTATGAGGTGAAAAGTTTTGGATTCAGAGTTCAAGGGGAACACAGACAGGTTGTTCTTTTGTGAGATTAATTGGGAGAGTATATAATGCCATAGACAGACAGACAGACAGACAGACAGACAGACAGACAAGAGCATAATAGGGGCTCTGAGAGGAGTTCAGGCCCACATGATTGGTTGGGGCCCTTTTTAAAGGTTTTAGGTGAAGGGTGAGATTCTCTGTGACTTGGTGAGTCACCCACAGTGCCTGTTTGCACTCAGGCTGTCTCTGATCAGTTGTGAGGGTAGAGGGTGAGAAGTTTAGACATCACGTTATGCTGGTTCTGAAAATAAAGCAAAACAAAATTACTGTAGTTTTTAAGTTTTCGTGGTTCAACTAAAATGGAAGAGGTTTACAAAATGACTTCACCCTGGCTAACATGGAGGTCAGAGGACAACCTGTGGCGTCAGATCTCTCTCTCTCTCTCTCCACCATTTGGGTCCCAGGGATTGAGTTCACGTCATCAGGCTTGGCAGCAGGGCATTTAACTGCTGGACCATCTTGTTGTGCCCGGATAAAGAATGTTAAGGCTTGTGAGGACAGAACTCTGTTGAATGCTCACTATTAATAGACTATTTTTGGGTTATTGTGTATGAAGTGGAACTTTCAAAAACTGATGTACGTCAGAAGAGAGGGAAAGCAAGGGGGGCTGGGCTAGTGTTCTCCAAATTAACCTATCCAGGGTCTTCTTCCTAAACAGCAGAAGAAAGATTTTCGATATTCATCTGCACATGCGCCACAAAGGGAAAGCCCCATACGAGGTAGGCAGACAAAATTATGCCCCGCCCCTGGCCCCTCCCCCCCACCCGCCCCGACTCAGAAAGTGAACAGTTGACACAATTTTGGTTCATGGACTGTGGGTGGAGGGGGTGTAGCTCATCTCCTGAGGAGTGATTGAACCAGGTGTGTGGCTTTCCATGCTCCCTCTTCACCATCTACTGTGACTGTGACTAGCTTCCTGGAAGGAATAAAGGACACTTGTGCCCTGACCTTTGGCTCTCAGACTATTGAAACAATGGATACCAAGAAATTAGAATTTCTCCTGGAACCCCTTGCTAGGAAAAGAAAAGATTGGTACTAGCCAGAGGGGCAGAGGTTGTCTCCTGGGGAGATTTCACACACTTCTGATGATTTGTCAGAACACTTTGTAGGAGAGACTGGTGGGCTGAAATAAAGATGGGTCAGTGGCAGGTGGGACAATACTGGGACAGCTTAGCTATGCACACCTTTTGGCCTCTGGCTAAACCTAAAGCTCCCATCAGGACCCTGAAAGTGGACTTAGGAAGGTCTCTAAGGTCAAGTAACTTTGCATAAATCTTTCTCGCCCTTTCACCATTACCTACCTGTTTAATTGGCCTATTGAGAGCAGACAACCAATCCCAGTTAGCTAAAACTGCCAGGGTCCCCGTCTCTGATCCCCCCACAACTCAGGTGACAGCAATGCTGTCCAGCAGACACCTTGCTGGGGGATGCCAGTATCTGAGGACAACTTTGCATAAATGAGATACAAATCCATTGTGATTTCAAGCTTCTGAGATGTGGGGGTCGTTAATTATTGAGTTACTGTGCATTTCCTCAACAGACAGAGCAAGAAGCAGGCCACAGGGGTTGCCCCTGTGACGGTGGTCTAGAGAAATATTGATTTACTGGTTAAAAATTCAAAGCCTCCACACTCCAAACATCTGGATGAACTATTCTGAGTTTTCTTTTCCTGCTCCCTTTGAGCCCGAGAGTTTCTGAAGCGTTAAGAAGTGGACAGGAGGGATCAGGAGGAGGCAAAGGGTTAGTCTGGATTCACAGGTCGAACTGCCAAGCTCTGGCCAACAGAGAGTTGCAAGTTTGCAAGCTTGGTCTTGCAAGCGCACACCTTTTCCAATACCGGTCCACAGTCTTTTCCTGGTTCACTTGCTTCAGTTCTGGTGGAGCGCGTGCAATAATTGGATTTCTGTCCTTCAGCTGAATAACTTGGGATTTGGGGCGCGGTACCCTTGTTATGTTTTGTCTGTCTTCTCAGAAAACTTTCCCTGCTGCTTTTCACTCAGATGGAGTTCCTGGGTGACTCTTCAAGGCTAAGTCTTGCTCGCGTCTTACTTCCTGTGCAGGGGATGTGTTGTTTTTTCTAGCACAGGTACTTAGCCTGACAAGGTCCCATGTTCCCTGAGCCCCCGCCCACTTCATGGTGATTACCCAATTGTTTCAGATTGTGAAGCCAAGATCCCACCAATGGGATGAGACACAGTCACCATATTATGTCAAGGATAAAAGACAGAGGCCATTTTGGCTGTGTATGCTTGCTAGCCTGTTTTGGGTTCTGGCACATACACCCTTTCGGCAAAATAAATTGACAGTGACTTTCACTGGTTTGTGCGATTCTTTCTCAGCAATTTGGGGCTTCATGTTGGATTTCAAACCCATCTGGAAGAATGTTTGGATCCCCTCCCTCCGGAGGGATGTCTCATAGCATGTTGCTATGGCTTCCAGGATCTCAGGATAGAATGTGTCTGGGCCCAAGAAAATGCCCCAGTTATCAAGTAACTTCTATGCCTAAGACCTAGGTAGGAAATGCAAAGATTGGAAATACAGTCCTCGGTGGCTTTCTTATCCTGGAGGTTGGGTAAGACAGAGTGAATGAGACCTGCCACTGACGTGAAGCAAATGTAGAGCCCTGATCCATAGCTTAATAGGTATCCTTGGTGACTTCTGATAAGACTAAGAACCACCTACCATATTTCTCTGCCCCAGGAGGGATGCAGTGGGAGATAGATAAAATATTCATAATTAGAAGTCTTGTGTGTGTGTGTGTATGTGTGTGTGTGTGTGTGTGTGTGTGTGTGTGTGTTGATGCTCTGATAAGTTAGTTCTCATGAAGTGAGGGTAGGAAAACAGTATAGGTAGCAGAGCTCCAAGGAAGCTGATTTCTCCAGACAAAGGTGAACCCAATCCACTGGCAATTCCAAAGGTTGCCCCACACCTTTTATTATATCCCTCTCTTTTAGACTGAGCAATATAAAAGACACTGTCAAAAGGAGTACTAATGTTTTAAACCAGGATTAACTATTTTTAATAAGTTGTTGTCTAAGGGCTTAAATTCCACCCAACCAAGAGGGTCACAGATCTGTCTGATCTCAGCTCATGCCATGCTTGGATGGCACCAAGGCCTCTTTCTTCTTTACTATATGCTTCCAGGGGGTGCCACCTGCAGGTGTTGAGTACATTTCTCTTATCCTTTCACCTCTTTTGTGGGTTCTCTTTCTCAGCAACTTCTTGTACCCTAGGAGTGAGAGGAGGTCAAAACTCAATCTGGATGACATCGCTTGGTGTTATCAGTTACAATTTGTGAACCAAAGGATCGACTGCTAGATAGACCCAAAGGATAAGCCAGTTGCTGCTGGCAGACAGCTACAACACCTGTCAAGAAGGGAAACTTCAGCCCACCTGTGAGGGACTCTGCTAAAGTCCACTCACTACCAAGGTGGTTGAGTTCACTGCCGAGAAGGGCTGGACACACCACAATCCAGTCAAGGGGGTGCCCATTGATGAGGACCCCCTTTGGAGGGTGGCCAACCCTCTTGGAGAACACAGAAAGTAGCTGACCCATCTTTAAAATTGGTACTAAAGAGACAGATGACTGCCCTCTTGAACTTTCCTCCAGTGTAGTCTCCAGCCTGCAGTTATGGACATTCGTATTTTAGTCAGTGTTATATTTGTGACTGTTGTGTTTATGTTCCTTCATTGTTAAGTTAGACTAATCCGACCCCAAATGCATTAAAATGCAAAAGGATCTAGTTTACTTTAACCAGCCTTTGTTAGGATTCTTACTCCTTACCCAGCCCACTGAGGCTTCCTTCCTTTCTTCCTTCCTTCCTTTCTTTAAAACATGAATATTACTAAAACTAATTTACCTTTAACTGTCAGTCTCCCATGTGGGGATGAGAACTTGTAATATCAAAGATAACTCCAATTTTATGGCATATATGTGCCCTCATACTCATCTGGCCATAGGACGTATACTGAACAAACATGGTGCATATATGCATATGCCTTTTAAGTAGAATTACGAGGCCCTTGCCAAGGCTGGGATGACATATTTTGTACCACCCAGCCTGGGAGATGGACATCCAAGTCCTCAGGAACATGAAGACTTAAAAGTAACAACAATTACTGAAGAAAGACGCCATGAATTTGAAAGAGAGCAAGAATGGGTATATGGAAAGGGAAGGGAGAAATGATATAAATATACCATAATCTCAAAAATAAAAGGATAAGAAAGTTCTTATTGAAGACATTCTCCCAACTATCAGTCACTCAGTTATAACTCTTTCTCATAATAATTGATGACCGTGATAAAAAACAATTTGAAACACTTAAGATTTGAGATAGACCTTCTCTACTGAAACTGGATATGCAGGGGTCAGTTAGTGCTTGACTGAAAAGAGGTAAATAGCCCATTCACTTATTAAACAAAAGGGACTGCTATGCAGGCTGACCACCAGTTGGGATGATCCTTCACTCTTCCAAGACCCCAGGCAACAAATCCTGATGGATTTTGTCATTACTGTTTCCTGCAATCAAAGACGGGCGGTATCAGCTGCCTCCAGGGTCTATACAATCTCCACTGTCTAAAAGTAATTGCACCTCATGCTTTTTCTAGGTGGGGGAGCAATTAACCCCAGTGAGAAACATAATGGGGTACGGCGAAGATGATCTTTTAAAGAGATGACCAATTGGTCAGCCCTGGTAGTCCCCCAGGTAAATGTCTGGGGGTGTTGTAGACTCCTTTTTTTGAGTTCTTACCTGACTGTTGAAGTGTGACTGGTTCTTTAGTCCATTGGCTACTTTCACTCTGGCATCCAGCCTCTCCTCCAGTGCACCTTAAGGACTCTCCCATGAAGTAGAAAACATTTAACCCCAAGAGGCCCATTCAACCCTTGTGTTTATTATAGATGCTGTGAGAGTGCTCTGGAGAGTTTTAAATGAATTCGAGACCTGGAAACAAATCTTAGCTAGTTTTGAATCTGTTGCATTATGGTGGTCCACTGCTAGTAAAAACATAGACTGGATTGATTCTGTCTATTCTAAGCAGCAGAGATTTGTTAATTATGCCTGGGATGCAGTGAAAGGGATCTCCGAGCATCTCTGAGCAAGACGACTCCACTAGCCAGATGGTTTGGGTCTTGGAACATGATACTAGATGAAAAAGGTGGGGTCTGTGTGTTGTTAGGAATACAATGTCACACCTCCGTTTCCAATAACAGCTCCAGATGGGACCATCACTAGGCCCTTCAAGGCCTTAATTGTTCTTGCCAAGAAATGGCAGAAGAACTCATAAATAGATGACTTCTTTCTAACCTCGTGGAACAATGTGTGGTAAATGAAGGAGAATACTGACTTCAGGTTTACCATAATTAATTATAATAACTGGAATATGGATCTAAGTAGACTCCTACATATCTCTTGTGGCAGGCTCTATTCAAAAGAGTTATTGAGACAGTGATTGCCAAACAAACCCACCACCCTTCACATTACTTTTATTTCCTAGACATTCAGAAAAAGGAAGCTCAGTATCTCCTAATAGAATTTGAAGAAAAAAATAAAATAAAATAAAGAGGGGAGATTATGAGAAACTTTCCCCCCCAAATAAAGTAGTTAGCCTCACAAGAGCCCATAGTCCCTGAAACTCACCCTTCCTCTTCCTACCAACTAACTAGCTGACTGACTATGAAGTCAAGCTCCCACCTATGGGATGCGACACAGTTGCCACCCACTTCAAGGATAAAAAGCAGAGGCCATCTTGGCCATGTGTAGTCACTAGATTGGTACACGTACTCTTTTTTGCCAATATAAGCTAGTTTGCTGAGTTACTTTTGCTTTCTCTGTGTGTTCCTCTGGACAACACTGAAATGATTCTCCAATACTATGGCAGTCATTATGAGAGCCCAGAAAAAATGAAATGAAGCTCAAAAGCAGCTTGAAGCCACTTTATAGGGCAGTCACTTAACCCATTTGACTTGTTTATTTTTATTTCAAGAGCCAAAGAAGATAATTTCTTCTCTCTTTTTTCCTTCCTTCCTCCTTCCTTCCTTCCTTCCTTCCTTCCTTCCTTCCTTCCTTCCCTCCTTCCTTCCTTCCTTCCTCCTCCTCCTCCTTCTTCGTCCAGGGTGTCTTATCCCTGGCTGACTTCAAAATAACTACACAGCAGAGGATGACCTTGAATTTATGATCCTCCCAATTCTACCTCCCAAGGGGAGACTTGCACTGTGTCACCTGGTTTATGCAGTGCTGGGGATGCACACCCAGGGCTTTGTGCATGATAAGGGTGGTGGTTATTTGATAGGCTCTGTTACCACCCAAGAGACAAGCCTGTAGGCGTGGATGTATGAGTATCATGTTCCTGCTGTTGCAGCTTTCCTGCCATTTTGAACTTCCCTTGAACTATGAGCCACAATAAACCCTTCCATCCTCCCATTACTTTGTTCAGTTATTTTGTCATAGCAACAAGAAGGGTCACTGATACCCAGCCAACCACCTACCAACTCACGTACATCACCATCCCCACCTTCCTCCCTTTAATGTAGTTTTCTATCTGTAATTATCTTGGTTTCATTCCTGTCACTGTGATAAAGTATAGCGAGTAAAAACATCTTAAGGGATGACAGGTTTATTGGACTTACAGTTTGAGGTTACAGCCCACTACTGAGGGGGAAATTGAAGCAGGAATGCAGAGCAGATAATCACATCCACAGTCCACAGCAAGGAGAAATGAATGTGCCAGTGGTGCCTACGCCTTTCCCTGTACTTGCGCAGTTCGGAGCCCAGCGCATGAAATGGTGCCACCCACAATGCACTGGGCCTTCCTACATCAATGAATAATCAAAAGAGTTCTCCACAGACTTGTCCACAGGCTAACCTGATCCAGACAATTCCTCAATCAGGGTTCTTTTTCTGGGTGATGCTAGGTTGTGACAAGTTGACAGAGCTGACTATCACAGTAATGTACTCACGTGGTTCAAAACTGCAAAGATGTAAATGGATATGCAGTGAGAAATCCATTCTCTCATTCCAACTATGCTGTTCCCCTTTCAGGAGGATGATTCATGTATCTTTAAAGATATGGGTTATACATAAATACATCTCTGCATGAGGATATATTGATTTCTGCTATATATCCTGGCTTTTCTCTCTCTTTCACAATCGAGTCACCCAGTTACAATCCTTGCTTTGCGTGCACAGTGGCATATCTACCTGGTTGATCTCTTCACATTTGTACTTGATGAACTTTCTCATCCTTCTAAATCTCATTGACTGAGTTAATTTAGTCTGATGCTGTGAGGACAGACTTTTCTTTCTGACTTCTAGTTTCACAAAACGTACTGTAATGAACAGTCTTGTTCCAGAGTCAGGTTAAATCTGTGTGAGTACATCTGTAGAAATACTTTCTAGAGTAATTGCTGGCCTAGTGTATTAGGTTAACAGTGGGTATAAGAGGAAACAGTAACATAGCACTCTGCTCTAAAATATACACATCCCATTCAAACCACAGTGGCCGAATATAGCATAGACACCTATTCATCGGTTCAGAGAGCTATCAGGTGTATACTCACCAAGTATCTATTTTGTTCCACTGTGTGCCAGGTACCATGTAGACATTAGAGAGAAAGCAACAAAGGCACTATGCTTTTGTTAGCAACTTACTGTGGAGGGAGGGCTGTGAGGTGATGACTTTTTTGTTAGCTTGGCTACACTATGGTGATGGGTTCCTTACTCAGACACTAGTCTAGATGATGAACTAACAGGTTTTTTGTTTTGTTGTAGATGTGTTTAGGATTTGTAGAGGGCTTTGTTTGTTCATGTATGTGTGTGTACATACTGGTGAAGACCAGAGGTCAACACAGATGTCTTTCTCAGTCACTATCCACCCTTTAAAAATGGAAATAGTTGATTTTAATGTGCTAGAGAGAAGAGTAAAGATCAGGGACAACTTTAGGAGTAAGTTCTCCCCTTCCTCCTTTGTGTGGGCTCCGAGCCATGAGTTCAGGTCTCTGGGCTTGCATGGCATGTGCCTCTACCCACTGAAGCATCTCACGTGCTTCTCTCCACCTTCATGTGTTAGACAGGATCTTCCTCTGAACCTGGAGCTTGCTAACCTGCCTAGATTGGCTGGCCAGCAAGCCTCAGGGGTCCACCTGTCTTTGCCTCCCCAGCATTTGGATTAAAAGCAGGAATCATCAGACCATGCTTGAGTCCTCATGCTTGCATGGCAAGCATTTTGCTAAGCGAGTCACCTTTCCAGCCCTCAGATGATAAAGTAAATTGCCCACTATAATGTGGGGTGGGCAATCAGATGAAGGCCATTGTATGGGCTAGTTTCATGTCAACTCGACACAGGCTAGAGTCATCAGACGCAAGAGAATGTCAACTGAGAAAATGCCTTCATAAGATATAGATGTAGGTAAGCCTGTAAGGCATCTTCCTTCCTTTCTTTGCCCCTCTTCCTTTCTCCTTCCGTCCCTCTCTCCCTTTATCCCTTTCTTTTTTCTTTTGTCCCCCTGAGGCAGGTTTTCTCTGTATAGCCCTGGCTGTCATGGAATTCACTCTGTAGACCCGGATGGGCTCGAACTTATGAGATCCACCTGCTTCTGCCTCTCAAGTGCTGGGATTAAAGATGTGCACTGCTACCACCTGGCTATGGTAGGCGCTATGTGTTGCCTAGGAATCGAACCTGTGCCAATTTCTTGTGCTCACTATTAGCTAGCTAATTAGTTGACTCAGAAAGTAATGTGCTCAAAAGTGCCCATGTCTGGCAGGTAAAGCACCCGTCCCACACTGCAGCCCTTGGACATTTTCTTAATTAGTGATTGATGGAGGAGGGCTGGGCCATTGTGGGTTGTGCCAATCCTAGCTGGTGGTCCTGGGCTCTATAAGAAAGCAGACTGAGCAATCCATGAGGAGCAAGCCAGTAAGCAGTCCTCCCCCACAGCCTCTGTGTCACTCCTGTCTTCAGGTTCTGGACATGTTTGAATTTCTTATATCTAGTGTATGCAGTTCTAGGGACCAAAAACAACTTGGTGTATAGTAGGCAAGCATTCTACTAACCCAGGCTACATTTTTAGCTCCACAAATGGGATTCAAAGTAATTATTTCTATGTCCTATTTGAGGAGTGATCTTGGCAAAGTGGGACTCGAAAACAAGTCAGCAGAGAAAGAGAAAGCTCTTCTTTCTATTGTGTTCTCTAGAATAAGTGCAACACATCCAGCTTGATTCTGAGTCCCTGAAAGCTTACTGGCCAGTTACTGTAGCTTCCTTGGCCAAGATTCAGGCTGTTGGGAGATTCTGCCTCAAGCAAGAAGTAGACATTTCCTGGGGAATGATACTTGATTTGTTAGAATCTAGTCCAGATCATTGCTTGAGCCACACTGCCTATAATAGCCCCTTTTCTCTTCTAAGGGAAATGGAAAGGCCCCTACACATAGACTGTGTCTCCCAATCCCAGATACCCAGATCCCAGGAAAAAAAATAGCAGGTGCCATTTTCATTTTCTCATGGAAGTTTACAGATCTCAGGTTGCCAGGCTCCCCAGGACATCAGAGAGCTACCACGGTGACACATCTTCAGAGTTGCACATTCCTTTCCCTGTCACCTAGGAATCAGGGACAGCCTGGCTACAGGCTCCTGCTGTAAGGCCTGTTCTCTGAGACAGAAGGGACCCCAATGCCACCTCACAGGTCTGAACTGTCCTCAGAGTTCCCATTGTGCTGCTGTCTGTCTGTCTGTTAGACATTAGTAACTATTCTAATACATTTCCTACCCCAAATGACAATCCACCCCAGTGTTTCCTTTGATCTCCAAATCCAAATTGCAAGATGACACACACACATGCCTGTGTGCATTTCCAACACATATGCCCCTCCGCCCACTTACATGAGCACACACAGAAAGAGTGTGGCAATGGACACAGGAACCAGTAGTGCTGGGCACACAAATGTCACTGTAGAATTCTGTTTCCTCCACAGGTCCTCTGTGCCGTTGTGGTGCCAGTACTGAGAAGAAGGGTGGTGATGCAGGGCTGCAGTGTGGGATGGGTGCTTTACCAGCCAGACATGGGCACTCTTGAGCACACTACTTTCTGAGTCAACTAATTAGCTTCCTAGTTTTTATATGTATACATGTCGGTATGCAAGGGTGTGGATACCACAACGCATGCATCAAGATCAGAGGGCAACCGGTAGGTGTTGGTCCTAGCCTTCTACCTTGTGGCTCCTCCACAGGCTCAGGCATCTGGACCCAGGCTATGCAGCATAGGCTGCTAACACCTTTTACCAACTGAGAAATCTCCCTGGTTGTGGGGCATCTTACTTTAAAGTGGTTGGTTTCCAAAAGGCAGCCATATACTGGTTGCTGTCACACTTCTGCCGGATGACTCTGCTGTGGAACAGTTTGAATTGACAATCAGTTCCAGCAAGCACAGAAAGAGGCTAGAGCCTCATTTATCTCTGGGAGCAGAGGTAAAGGAAATGAAGCAAGAAGGGAGAGGGGGCAAAATTAACACTCCAGAAGCTACTAAACTGTAGAGTCTGGCTGTGCGGTCATCTCCGCTGTCCAGTATGGTAACTGGATTCACACCCTGTGTCTCCAGCAACATCACCTCTGCTAAGGGGTCACGCTGAAGTCCCTGCCTCAGTGAAGGTTGTACAGGCTGCTGCTTCCTCAAAGCAAAACCTCTCAGTTTAACAGTTAGGCGAAAACATAGATCACACGCCATTAAAACTGCCAGTTCCAATCCCTTTCGCACCATTAGTAGAATATATATATCATTAAAGGAAGTGAGTTGCAATGGAAAAATATGGTAATTCACATAGGCAGGTCACAATTGACAGTGTGTTCAGGAGGCAGCATTCCTGAGCTGTCCCTAGAGACCTTATATTTAGCAGAAAGACATTTCCCAGAAAACTTTTCATACATATTCTCCATGGGGGAAAATGTATATTTATCACTTCACATAAAAAGAAATCTAAGGCAAATGTGTTAGGAGCTTACTTCTCAGAAATTTCATGGGTATTTTTAATCTGTGGCCAGAAATTTCTTTCTTACTCGAGTCTGTGAGAACAGAGGAGTTTTTAATGCCATTAGCACAGTATTACTTTTCTTTCTTCTGTCTTCTTGGCTCTCCTCACAGCCACACCACACACCTCATGTCCTGGGTCTGCCATTGGGGTGGGTGTCAACTGTGTTTCCCGTCATTCATGATGCTTTGACATGCTGAAGTTTCACTGACTAGAGGGAAGCTGCCCTCCTAGGGCCAGCAAATTCCCAGAGATGGGGGATGATGTTCTGTGAGTGTCTTGTCTCATACAGATGAACTAATCTGGACAGCATGCTCCCAGCCTTCTCCTGAACCAAGGCCTTAAACTCCAGGCAAAGGAGCTGCTTAATTACCCCAGCGTAAGGCATCTGACAGCCTGTCTGTCACAGGCATTGATCTGAGTCCGCAGGGGCACCTGCTGAGATTTTTAAGTTCTTGTGTCCTGAAACAAAGACCCGGACCAAGAATACACAGCTACTGATGAAAATAGAGACAGCTTATTAAGAAAAGTACTTCTGAGACTAGAAATGGGCTAGAGAGTGAAGGCAGGTCTGAGATATAAAAGCCTGGTACCATCCAGTTCTGATTTCTTTCCAGTGCATTTACTTAGCAACCACTTTGTCTGGGATATCTTGCCGTTCTTTTCTGGCACTTGCTATGTGTAGCCTCTGCCAGTGGGGTGCCTTCATAGGTCAACCTCGATGCCCCTCGCCTGCAGCTCCATCTCACCTATTCCTGAAGTTGTTATGGTCAGAGCATGGGCTGTGGGCTGCCTAACGACTGAGGCTCACCCACATTTCCTTAAGGCACCAGTTAAAGAAACAAGTAGGAGTGAAAAGCAGAGACAGGGGATTTACTCACTGTAGTCGCATGGGGATGAGGAAAAAAGAGGTCCAGTGACTCCTCCAGCCCCAAGGCATCTTCAGAGCAATGACATGAGACTTAAGATTAGAAAAAAAGGCAAGAACTATGCACAGTGAAGCAATTCTGGTCATTGTCTGGGCTCCAGACTCTCCTGCAAGTGGTCTGACAAGCTGTCAGCACTGTCAGAACTCTTTCCAAAGAGACACACTTTTCCTTTCTCTGGCACCAGGACCCCCACCCCTTCCTTCTCCTAGCATGCAATCCCTGGGGGAAATTCCAGTTTCTCAGAGCCCATTGTTTCAGCAGCTTGATAGACACAACAGGGCGAGGCACGGATGCCTTCTTTTTAGAATGTCTTCTTCCTGGATGATCAGCTCCACACTCATGAGACCATGTGCCCCTGCTTCTTTGTATGTGGGGCCAGTAAACTGTCTCAGATGGCATACCTCTCTGGATCTGAAGGCTTAGCTCCTTCAATCTGGGTGGCAGCCATAGCCATTCAATTTAAAACAGGAGGGGATGTGTTCCAGGAACTAGCTCTCTCACCACTCAGAGGAGTAGATTAAAAATCATCTGTCAAGCCACATACAAACATCTTGAGACAGGCACACTTTTAAAAATACATTTAATTTAATTATTTTTATTTGAGTGTGTGTGTGTGTGTGTGTGTGTGTGTGTGTGTGTGTGTGTGTGTGCATGTATTCATACTGTTGTGAATGCCACATGTGTTTTGATGTCCATAGAAGCCAGAAGAAGGATACAGATCCCTTGGAGCTGGAGGTATATATAGGCAGTTGCAAGCCACCTGAAATGAGTGCCAGGAACTGAACTCTGGTCCTATGTAAGAAGAACAGATTTCTCCTGCCTACTATCTGGGAGCATTGTACATTGATGCTAAAGTTCAGAACCCAGAAGCCATGGGAAAGAAGTGTACGGAAAGGTCTAACAGGCAGGACATGGTGGAGGCAGTTTGAGAAAGTTAGTGAGAAGATTATAAAAAGAGCCAGATTTGGAGGGACGTAGGTAAGATTCACTGCCAGTGGAATGAAGCGAAGGAAATGTAATTTGACAGCCTTGCTCTTAAAGTATAGCATTGGGTCTTGATGAGTGATAAATTGATAAATGAGCTGATAAATGATGGATGGCAACACTCATCCCTAGAGACATGGCAATGCAGAAGTGCCGAAGTGCGCGTGTAGGGGGAACATCAAGAGTTTCCTAGGATGAGCTGAAGTGGAAAATGGGCAACAGTTACTTACTGCATGTGCCTCAGGGGTTTTTTAGGGTGTGTGTGAGCAGAGCTGGGACCATCAGAGATGCTGTTTCCTAGATGCTGTGCTTGGAGCAGAGTGAAGTAGTGAAGGAGTCTTTTAAAGATGGCTACAAGAAGAGCCAAAGAGATAGTGAGCCAAAGTGGTCATACAAGCAGAGCATCATTAAAATATCTTGTTTGGCTGGGCATGGTGGTACACACCTTTAATCTCAGCACTCGGGAGGCAGAGGCAGAGGCAGGCCGATCACTGTGAGTTCGAGGCCAGCCTGGTCTACAAAGAGAGTCCAGGACAGCCAAGGCTACACAGAGAGACCCTGTCTCGAAAAACAAAAACAAAACAAACAAAAAAAAAATCTTGTTGGTGGTGACAACCGTATCACATGAAACTCACCATCTCTTTCCACTTTTAAGTGGGTCTTAAATAGTGTTTGTACTTATGTTCTTGTGCAATGGCTTTCGAGGACTTTGACTCTCATACAACTGAAACTCCACACTTGTGTTTTTCATGCTTCTCATTGCTACAACAAAATATCTGACAAAAGCAACTTAAGGAAGGAAGGGTTTATTTTGGTTAACAGTTTGAGGGTACAGTGCGTAATGGAGGGGGGGCAAGGTGACAGGGCATGAGGGAGCTGGTACCATTGCACCACCAGTCAGGAAGCAGAGGGCGGTGACTGCTGGCGCTCGGCTCTCTTTCTCCTATCACTTCTGGCTAGCACCCCAGCCTTTGGAATGCACCATCAGCCCATGTACGGTGGGTCTTTGACATCAGTTAGCCTGACCTTGAAACTTCTTCAAGGGCGCATTCCGAGCTTCATCTTCTAGATGACTGTAGATCTTGCCAAGGTGATCATGTTAGCCATCACATACGCACGGAGCAAGAACTTACTGATCTGCTTCCTAGGTCCTGGGACCTCCAGTTCGCTTTTGGTCTTTTACTGCTCGAGTTACCTAACACAAGTGGAGGTACAAGGTGTTTGTTGTCACTGGCTTATTTCACTTTGCACAATGTCATGAAAGTTCATCTATGTTGCAGCACATGTTGGTATTTTACTTTCTTTTTGAACCAGAGCAATATCTGACTGTAAATTTTACTGTTATGGGAATTTTCAAGATCAGAGTCTTAGTCCCAACAGTCCTAACAAGCTAGGCTTGACCCTGTTCTCAGTACACCAGTCAAACAGGCAAATAACAGTGAAAAGCAGAGACAGGAGATTTTACTCAATGTGATCTCATTGGAAAGAACGAAGAGGCCCAGTAATTCCCCAAATCCATTGAAATGAGGATTAGTTTTAAGTAGAATACAAGACTTATGTGTAACTAAGCTGTCCTGGTCAAGCTGTGGGCCTGCCCACTCTTGTTTGCCTTGCATTCTGTCCTGCAAGGTGGCTTGACAAGATGTTAGAAGTATGTAAGTTCCTTCTCTGGTGAGCTGGGCTTCAGCTCTTCCTTCTTCACATCATGAAGAAATTGGGTGATTCCAGTATTGGGGTAGAGAGAGTTGCCGAGATGCCTAATGACTGTGTAAGTAAGGTAGCAGAAATTGAGGGGATTGATCCCATGCTGTGGCCATGCTGACTGTGTGGAAAGGAGGAACAAGGTATCAGTGGTGAACTGCTAACTTGGATATTGGCTGGAATTTGGATCTTGTCTTATGGTAGACACGTAAGGAAAGAGTCTTAATCTGGATCTTAATTGCTAGATATGGGCTTTCTCTCTCTCTCTCCCCCCCCCTCTCTCTGTTATAGGACATTAAAACAGTACAAATATAATTTAACCATGGAAAGCAGGGAATATTTAAAGATAACAGATGTTAGACCACCAAGGGGCCATAAAGCAAAAGAGCAAGATAAGGAGAGAATAGGAAAATGAGCATGGTAGTGCTAAGAAAGAAAGACAAGCAAAGAAGATGAAATGGAAAGAATATTTCCCCCCTCTTTTATTTTGTTTATTTTAAACTTTATTTGTGGACCTTGTCATATATGCATATAAAGTTTTTAATTGTATTCAGTCCTCATCACCCCTCCCTTTCCCTCCCATTACCTCTGGATCCATCCTTCTTCCCCAAAGCCTGTCTCCCTTTTCATGTCTTTTAAAAAGTTGGTTTAATATATAGGGTGGTATGTGAAAAATCAGTACCTTTGACTTTAGTCTTTCTACTCCTACACTTGCAAATTGACTGACTGAGTTTAAGCGAGTTGTGTGCATGAGCACCAGTGTAGGGCTACTCACCTGAGCAAGGTGTATTTATCACTGAGGGCAGCACCAAAGAAACTGACTCTCCCTTCCCAGAATCTATCAATCAACATCTCCTCAGGTAGGAATGTGGCCTCATAAGCTCACCGCCTGTCCATCATAGCAGGTGTACTGGCTCAGTCTTGCACAGGTCATGTGGAAGTAACCACAGCTCCTTCGAGCTCATGAGTACAATGACCATGTTGTGTGGAGATGACATCTTATTATGCTGCACCTCCTGCCCTCTTGCTCTTACATGCTTTCTGCTGTCTCTTCTGCCGTGCTTCCTGAGCCTTGGAGGGGTGACAGGGATGCTTTACTTCAGGCTGAGTACTCAATAGTCACTTATTTTCAGCACTTTAATCAGGAGTGTGAAATCCTTCCTGGGAGAGGGGTGACTTCCTGGATATAAACATGAATATTTAGAAGGCAGTATGACATGTCCATTTAGCGAAAGAACAGCAGTAGGCTCCCCAAGGGCCCATGACCTCCCCAGCCACACACAGGCTTTTGAGGAGGTTTGTGGTACTAAGTGGGACTTCCCACCTGTGGAGTGGGCTTCAAATTCAATTACAAAATGGTTGATTACCCCTAAAGCAATCATAACTCTATTGTACTACTGGGCACATGTGAAGATTTTGTTTTTTATTAGTGGCTAAATATAGGCTCTGGGGATCTGAACAGAGCTGATGTGCAAAGAAGGGATGTCCCATTGCACCTTTGCTGTTTAATGAGCCTTATCAGTATAGTGTTTCCTGTCGATGGACCCACATTTCTGTTCTATATGCCTCTGTGTAGATTAGTGCTTCTCGGTTGTGGAAAGGGAGTGACATTGCCTTTCTGAATTTACATTTTTGGTCATCATCTGGGGCAAAGATACTCCTGGCATACAGTGGGTAGGGTCCTTGGTGCGGCCAAGCACCCTACAACGCACAGGGCAGTCCTATGACAAAGAATGACGGAGATCAAATGAATATGTTGCCAGGCCTCTTTCTAAGCACTCACACTTACATGGATAGATCAGTGCTGCTCCTGACTGGCCTTTGTTAGAGGGTCTTCTTATTGCAGTGGGATGCAGCCAATGCAGGAACTCACAGCTGCTCAAAGTGCAGAAATAAACAATAGAGGAGTAATTGACTCTAAATGGAATATTTATATCAAATGCCCCAGGCTCAGGGGATATCACAGAGGAGGGGGCAGAAGGGAACTGTGCTGGAAAAAAAAACAACCCAAACATCCTCTGGACATGACATGGCTGTTGGATGCATGAACTTATCACACCTTTGATTATCTGCACAAGTCCTGACAGGATTGGGCCTGCCATGACTTTATCACCGATGAAAGAGGCTTGTGAGGCTCCACCCCTCCCTGGGGGACTATTGGTAGTTAAGGGTGTCTAGGGTCGGGTGGGATAGGAGTTTCCTTTCTTCAGTAGTGTAGCTATTGATAAGTTGCCTCTTTGCCAGTAAAAATACTCCCATGCATGCTTATGCAAGGAACCCTACTTACAATGAGTGGGTCTGGCAGAAAACAAGACAGGAAAGTAGGAGGGGATGGACTAGTTGGGAAAATGAAGGTTTTTCAGAAGGAGAGGGGGAGGAGTGAGAGGGAAAATAACTAAATTTCATTGTATATGTATATGCATATGTATATGAAACTGTCAAAGAATAATAACAGTGAAAAGAAGTGACTGAGTTTGATGCAGCAAATGACAGAGGCTGAGAGATTGTGCTATAGACATTGTTGGATTGGAAACATTCATTCCACATGTGGTGTGTGTGTGTGCGTGTGCGTGTGCGTGTGCGTGTGCGTGTGTGTGTGTGTGTGTGTGTGTGTGTATGTTAGTGTGTGTGCATGTAGGGAGGCCAGAGCTCAGGTGTAATTCTCAGGTGCCGCCTACACTTTTACACTCCACACATCTTTTGAAAGCGTAAGATGCTGTGTTTACAGGGAGAGCTGTCTGCCAGCGAGCTGCATGTACTCTGTCCCTCTAGTTTGCAGAGCAACAGCAGGGTCATTCTGAAAGAGAGTATTTGAAGGATTCTGGGCAGTCAGTGCACCTTTTTTTTTTTTTTCACCCAACATGATTTGTACATCAGTATAGTAATTTTAGAAAGTTTCCAGCAAATGCGGTAACACACTAAAAGGGAAATGCATTCAAAGAGCCACAGCGCTGAAATCAGCAAGCCCTGCTCTCTTTAATACTCTGATCACGGCTGCTGCAGCAACCCCACTCACTTGACAGTCTAGGAGTGGAAACAAACCTCCCGGCTGCTCTCTGAGCACTTTCTAAAGCTCAGGGTCTGCTGGCCACCCAGGGATGTGGCTCTAGGTCCCCTGTGTTCTTCGCTGTATGTTAGGACTTCATAATTTTAGTTGAGAGCACTAACAACTCTCTCAGAATCCAAACAGCATCTTCTTCTTACTGCGTGCCTAGGCTTCCTGATTGTTCTGCTTCCTGGAATTCATTTCTGCTCCACTGGTAGGAAAATGAGATGCTGTGTGTCTGCACCACCTGTGTTTATTTATTGTTTTGTGTGTACATGGAGTGTATGCATGTGCGCGCAAGTGTGTGCATGTCTGTTTACACATGGAAATTGTCGGTCAACTTCTGGTGTCTTCCTCTATCGCTCTTCATTTTCTTTTTGAGACAGGGTATCTCCCTGGGCCTAGATCTTGTTGATTTGACTGGGCTTGTTGATCAGTGAGCTCCAGGCATCTGTCTACCTGTCTCATCTCTTCCAGCTATGCCAGCGTGCTACACCTTTATGTGACTTCTTCTGGGATCTGAACTCAGGTCTTCCTGCTTGCATGCATGGCAAGCGCTTTATGGACCTTGCCATCTCCCAGCCCCTTCATTTATTTTTATAAATATAGATTTACGTGTGTTGTGTGTATGTACTATGTACCCGCCCTTGGAATCTAGAGGTCAACCTCAGCTGGTTGTTTATCATGGGTTTGGAGACAGTCTCTTTTGCTGGCCTGGAACTTCCTGACTCATCTAGCCTGGCTAGCTATTGGTCCCTAGTGATCTCACCGTCTGCGTTCCCAGTGCCTAGATTGCAAGTATGTGCCTCCATGTGTATGCCTCCATGTGTGTGCCTCCATGTGTGTGCCTCCATGTGTGTGCCTCCATGTGTGTGCCTCCATGTGTGTGCCTCCATGTGTGTACCTCCACGTGTGTGCCTCCATGTGTGTGCCTCCATGTGTGTACCTCCACGTGTGTACCTCCATGCCCAGTTTTCCATGTGGATTCTGTGGATTAAGTCAGGCTGTCAGCTTGTGTGGCAAGGGCTTTACTGGCTGACCTACCTCTCAGTCCTGTTAGCTATGCATTTGAGCGGGATTGTAGTGATTGCACATGTTTGTGTAATAAAGAGTGACATTGCAACACACGTGCAATGCATGTTAATCAGATCATGGTAAGGGGCATTTATCAGACACGTATCAAAACATTGGGAACACTCAAAATCCTCTCCATAGCTCAGCTGATGCATTTAACTAACAGCTGAGAAGCAGTTTTCTTACTCCCGAGCTACCAAACACTGCAAGTTATTTCTTCCACCTAAGTTCGTTTCTTCACCCCTCTGTCTCATACGTTCTGACAGACTTCAGCTTCTGCATAGAAGTGAGGGCAGGTGCCTTGCCTTTTTATCTCATTTCACTCAGCGCAAGGTCTTTCTTTTCAATTCATTGCTGCAAATGATTCGATTTTGTTCTGATTCGTGGCTGAGTGATAGCTTATGGTTCATACCGTCTCTTGAAGATTGTATGTGGATGTCAGTTTGGGCTTTTCAGGTCTCAGAGCTCCTGGTTGGTGAGTCTGAGTTGGGACTTAGAAGCTGGACTACCTGGGTTAGATCCTGTTTGAGTATCTCCCAGCAGGATGACAAATGTGAGCACATGACCTAATATCTCTCCTAATGCTAACTCTTCATATGTAAAGTGAGAATAACAGTTTCCCCTGAAAAGGCTGCTTTGAGCTTAAATTGAGTCTGTGTAGAGTGCTCTGATCGGGACCATGTAACAAGCCCACCAATTATGTTGACAGCACTGGTTATTAGATATTGTTTTATTTTCCTAGGGCTTTAACAAAGTACTAAAGCTGGGTAACCTAAAGTTGCAGAAGACCAAGAGATTGCTCAGTGCTTAGGAGTGTCAGCTGTGCAACCACAAGGACCAGTGCTCAGCACCCATTACCCACATACCAAGCAGTTGCCCCGCGCGTGCCTGTAACTGCACCACTCTTGGAAGTGGAGACAGGATGACCACTAGGACTTGGCAATTCCTAGTCTAGCAGAGAAAATGTGTCCTGGGTTCAGGGACATAACCTTATGTCAAAGGAAAAAGCAAACAGTGACAGGGGAGGGCATCTGATGCCCTCTTCTGGCTTGCAGGTTTACACACCACGTACAGGCACACGCATTCGTACTCCTACACACATAAAAATATAAGTATACAAACACTATGGCTAATGAAGCCATGGACAACACAGTGACCTGGAAAAGAGGGTAATGGTAGACAGAGACAGGACTCTAGGTTCACTTTAGGAAAGAATAATTTTTATTTTTCCTCCACTGCTGTTTATATAACATTTATCTAGCAAGGCTTGGGCAAACAGTTTTTTGAGCCCTTTGTGTGAGTTCCTTCCACACTCCTTGTCTTTCTGGTCTTGTTGGCACTGGAGAACATTCCTCTTTAAAGGATTCATTGCTTCATACCTGAAGCTTTAGTGGTCTTGTAGCCACATCTCAGTCAGTGTCTGTGCCTAGGAAAGAAACTGCAGACCATCTGGACCCCAACAAATACATTAGTAATAACTCTTAATAAAACACAACAATGATCCAGGAACGTGTGTTCACAGGGCTCTGGAGAGCAGAAGCCCAGTGTCCTTTGAGGGACTTAGGCAGAACCATGATCTAACTATTTCTGCCTTCTGTTCTGGTGGTTTGGTCTTCCGTGGATAGTAACTGTACCACTCCAGGCTTACTCCATCCTGTAGCCATCTCTGCTGTTTATCTGTCTGTCTTCATCTCTTCGTCTTCCACTCTCCATTGAAGCCTAACAGTTTTTAGGACGAGGATTAAACTTACCTTCACTCGTTACGGCTGGAAAGGCCTTCCCTGTTCTGAAGAAGGGCTAAGCCCTAGGCTCTGGATGGATGTGGATTTTGGTAGATACTATGAGACCTATGATAGTATTAACAAATTCATTTGGTGTAGCAACTGCTTCTTTGGGTCAGGAAACTTCATGAGAATGCTTGGCCAGGGGCCGGCTGAAGAGATAGCTCCGTGGTTAAAAGTACTTGCTGTTTAATTCTGAGGACCCTGTTCAGTCCCCAGCATCCGCATCAGGTGGCTCACAACTATCTGGAACTCCAGCTCTGGAGGATCTGACACCCTCTTCTGGCCTTTCTGGATTGCTGTATATACACACACACACACACACACACACACACACCACACACACACACACACACACACATACACACACTCACTCATACAGACACATATGTGCAGATGCACATACACAAAAATAAAATAATGAGTAAATAAATTTCAAAAAGTAAATCGCTGAGCCATTTCACAGAAAGTTTAGAAGCTGGATCTTTAGTCTTTTCTTACAAGTGTCTAGTGTCTATTGCACAAGCCTCTGACTCCGACCCCTCCCTTCCCCACCTTTCTTGCTCCCCTCACTACCATTACCATTTGTTTCCCTCTATAATCCCACTTCTACATTTCATTTAGAAAACTGATACATGTTTTATGTTAGGAAACCCATGTTTCCTTCATGAAAGCAGATTAATTCACTTAGGGATATGATCTCCAGTTTTGTCTACTGTCCTACAAAGGGCACAAATCCTTTCTTCATGGTTGAAGAAAGTTCCACTGTGTGTAGACACTATGTTTTCCCCCCACTCAGTGCCCTGTTGTTGGATACCTAGGCTAACCCATGACTTGTTGGGAACCCATGGCTTCCCAACCCAAGCTGGTTCTTTCAACACCTTGCTTGTCATGGCCTTCATAGTTTCCTGGAGAGATGATTTAGGAAAATCCAATTACAGTGCCTAATTTAGATCTTATTGGGCATAAACTCCAGTGAGCAAGGTTGGAGTCAGAAGAGGCGGTGCTATCCAGTTCTCGTCAGCACTTGTCCACTTACAGGATAATAAAGGCCCACACCATCAGCTCTCTGCAGGCACTTTCGCTAATGGAAAAGGTCACCTTTCTGCTTCCCGCTGACCAGAGCTAGGTACATGAATTCACTCCGCCAAACTCTTTCACAATGTCTGAGTGGAGAATAAGAAGTGCATGAAAGAAATGGCACCCACTGAATGCGCATACATGCAGAGGAGCCACGCATGCTCCTTTCGGTGGGTGTCACCCTGTAGGTTTCCAGGGAGAAAGACAGCCAGGCACCCAAGCCTGACAAACTAAGTGCCATCCCCCAGGTCCGCATGGTGAAACGAGAGAACCAACTCCCACAAGCTGTTGTATGACCTCCACACACACATGTTGTGGCATGTGCCTTGCCCACAGGCATACACAGACTCTTCCTAATTCTTTCTACTTTTATGTGCTTTTTATTTCATCGACGCAATGAGTTTCATTATGGTTTTCTTACAAGAACTTGAGTGAGAGGCTGGAACGCAAACACGCCTTTAATCCAGGAGACTGAGGCAAACAGATGTGAGTTCAAAGCCAGCCTGGCACAGAGCAAGTATCAGGTAAAGAAAAGCCTAGGTATAGGTGTGGTAGGTAGTACATGCCTTTGATTCAAAATGAAGGTAAACTTAGTTTGTAGAAGGAAGCATCCGGGGCTCGAGAGATGGCTCAAAAGTTTTAAGGGCACTGACTGCTCCTCCAGAGGTCCTGAGTTCAATTCCCAGCAACCACATGGTGGTTCACAACCATCTATATAATGTGATCTGATGCCCTCTCCTGGCCTGCAGGTGTACATGCAGGAAGAGCATTGCATACATAATAATAAATAAATAAATATTTTTTTTAAAAGGAAGCATTCATGTTTGAAAATGATGTCTAATTGAGTGGCAGAAAGGGTGACAAATCAGGGAAGATTTGACAGAATAGGATATACCAAACTCTCATGATATTCCCAACTCTCATGAGAAGAGAAAGGGAAGCTTCTTCAGAGGCAGTTTTACCAGGACAGTAATAGAGAGATGAGTTGAAGAGAGAGAACTCAGGTAAAAATGGAATGAGCTGGAAAATGAGAAGAAGCCAGAAGATTAGAGCAGATTGCTGAGTTAGTTTGAGGCCAAGCAGAGCAGTTCTGGCCTGAGAGAGAAGCCAGATTAAATAAGTCAGCTGGGAGAAGAGTTTGAGCCAGAACAGCTGGGCTGAACCAGCCAGCCCAGAGCTCAGAAAGAATAAGGGTGAGCTTATTAAGCAGTAAAGCCTCAGAGGCTGAAAAACATTCTAGGCCTAGGTTAGATTGTAAGGAGGCTAGAAGCTTCCTAGGTTAGCAGAAAGAGGCAGTAAGCCTCCCAGACAACAACTGAACCAGGAGAATAAAAGTTACTTTTACACTGGCCCATGAATAACTAATGCTGTGGGCTTTGGTAGCAGGACAGTGGCTAAGGCTCTGGACTCTTGGTGCATCACAATTGCTAAAGCACTAGACTGTAACTGTGCTGTGATGGTTAAAGCTCTGGGATCTGAGAGCATCATGATAACTAAGGCTTTGAATTGGAAGACGTTTCAGTACACGATGGCAGACAAGGCATGGATCCAGATGATCCAACACAGAATGGAGCGTGGATTGTACAATGGGTGGGTCTCTTCACTGTCACTCTGTGTCCTGATGAGTCAGTGGTTCTAGTTCTCCATCTCCTGGCTCCCTCCCTAATATTAGTGGGAGCCAAGGCAGAATTTGAGTATGTAAGTCCCAACTCCTCAGTGGCAAGTTGCTTGGGTGAGAAAGACACTTCCTAAAGTGTAGCCCAAGATGTTGAATAAACAATAGACTTTTCGTTCTCACCTCTTCCAAGAGAGTTAGTTATCTATGAGCTAGATGTGTTCATTCATTCATTCATTCATTCATTCATTCATTCAAAAGTGCTAAGTCTTACTTATTTAGTTAGTGCTCGAGACTACTACATCATACGAATGCCTTTTGGTCTGACAGAACAGTCTCTTTTTCCTTTTTTTTTTTGTACAGAGGATCAAAGGCATGTGACTTAGAGCTCCGTTGATTGTTGACTGTATGATCTTAAGGACGTTTCTGAGTTCAGTTTTAGCATCTGCTCTATTTTTTCCTTTTTTATTAATTTTTTAATTTTTACTTATACATTTATATTATCACACACACACATAATTAACTACCTACAGCAAGGAGAACCATGAAACAATTAGGAATTATATAAATGTTGCAGTCTTAGTGTTCTGGCTACTTGTATTCGGCAGCCTTGAGGAAAACATCTTTCCTGTCTTGGTGCATCTGATATTCTGAATGTAAATCAATATCTATCATATCTTGTCATTATTAACTTAAAACATCTATCTAGACCTAAAAACGTCTTAACCCCTAAACAACTAAGTGTAATTATGACTAAACTATTGAGTCTTCAACCCCATCAGAGACTTGAAAAGGAATAAGATTAATTATCTGACTATACAGGGGGTGCAGATTAGCAGCTTCCCAAGAGAGAAGATGACAGAGACAGTTTGCGACCTGAACAGTCACCCAAAACTCTCTACAGTGTTGGAACTTCATCTTCAGCCTTCTGGCCCAATATATCTGACAGACATATTTGTGAGGCAGGAACTACTAAAGACTTGCCTACCCTGTCTTGGCAGAATTTGGTCATCAACTCTGTCTGCATCTAAGCTTGCCCTCTTTTAGGCAGAATTCTGTCTATGGTAGAAATGAGGACATTTTGCTCAGTGGCTTGTTTGCCACATTTAAAGCCATCTCCACAGGAGGTTCTTTGATGCTCATTTTCTTACTTGAGGTAATCTGGGTGTTGCCAGGAGTTAACCTGTCCCATTGTCAATGAATCTTTAAGATAATAAAAACATTTTAAAATGCCATATTCTGTATGTCTCTGTAAGTTTTTGAAGACCGTATCTAACTATTTTACCTTATCTTTCTATAGAATCATATCTATCTGTTGCACCTAAGATGTATAGTCTTGTGATAGAAATAGACTAGGAATTGATATGATCATGATTTGATCAACTAAAAATTAGCTTGTATACTTTACTTATCCTAAATAGCCTGCAATAGCACTTTCAAAGTATTGGAAGTTGACATCATATTATAATTGAGTTATATGGAGACAATACCATATATTAGAGTAGAAATATATATATATATAATGTGTGTGAAGAATAATCTTAAATTTGAATTCTATACCACTGTATCTAAAATAAAACTTATTTTGTATCTTTATACAAAATTCTATACCAGTGAATTAAAAATAACCTTGAGGAGTAGATTCACTACTTTTTGTTTTATCTTCCCTACATATTTCTGTATTCCCCCTCCTTTCTTTTCAACTCCTATCTCCAAACCTAAGAATGGAAGATAAAGTAAAAGAGAGATGTCCCTGAGTCCAACTTGTTTTCTCTCTAAATAAGAATAATAACTTATAACCAACTCCCATTGAAAATAACCCTCTATAGCCCAAGAAAGCAACCAAAAACTTACCCAACCCCCTTAAAGGAAATGGGGTATCATGCTCTTAAGGTTTCAACTGGCTGATTTGGGACAAATAAAATTGGGGAAATGGTTAAACAAACTAGGAATAGCATTTGTGGTTCAGTTTCAAAATGTTGAGAAATTCCAGGCCTAATTAGAGTCCTGTGTGGGACAGTCTGAAATGCCGGACCAATTGGATTGCCATTATAAAACACCTTAGGTTGAGGCACTTGGAAAAAAAGAAACTCATTTCTCATAGTTCTGGAAGCCAAAGCGTCTGGGTTTTGATGACAGTGGTGCTAGCCGTAGCAGAGAGGATGAGCTCTCCCAACAATCACAAGAAGGCAAACAACCCTAAAGGAACGGCTTCTCTCACAATCAGGGTGAGTCTTTGCACTGCACTTAGCCCAGTCAAGGCAGTCTCACACAGGCGTAACCACAGGGCAACCTAATACCAGGCGCCCAGAGACTAGCCTAATGGGTCTTTCTAGATCTTCCCAGACTGACAATTAATCAAAATTAATGCATACAAGCTTGCTCTCTTTCTTCTTCCTTCCTGCTTCCCTTGCCCCGACCCCCTATGGCCCAGGTGATTTTCAGATTCATAATATAGGCAGGATGACCCTGAGCTTTCACCCCTACCCCCTCAGTCGGAGGCTACAGGCTCACACCTCTGTGCTTGTTTTATGTGGTGCTGGGAAACCTAGGGCTTCGCGCATGGTGATCAAGTAGTCTACTAACTAAAGACAGGTATGATTTCATCGCAGCAAAGTTCTGCTTTCCTGGGTGCATCATTATATTTCTTGTTTTTTTTTCCTTCTAGTCTATTGAGGTATAAGTGACAAATCAGAACTGTATATGTTCATCCATTGTGCAGTGATGCTCACTTCAAGTCTATGACCATGTCCACTCTCTCACACAGTGATCGCCCCTTTCTGTCTTTCCAAATGAAACAAAGTCAACCCATTGTTCTTACTTTTGAGATTATTGTACTTTTTTTTAACCAGAACAGTTTCTTATTAAATATTTTTTATTTTTTATGCATACATTTATATTATTAGACATACATACAATAAACTACCTACAGCAAGAAGAACCTTGAAACAAACTGGCATTTAAAGATGTTTTTGTTATTTTAAAGATTCATTGACAATGAGACAGGTTAACTTCTGGCAATACTCAGATTCCCTCAAAGAGGATGATGAGCATCAAAGAACCTCCTTGTGGAAATGGCTTCAAATGTGGCAAACCAGCTACTGGGCAAAATGTCCTCATTTCTACTATAGACAGAATTCTGCCTAAAAATGAGCAAGCTTGGATGCAGGTAAAGTGGACGGCCAAACTCTGCCAAGACAGGGTAAGCAAGTCTTCAGTAGTTCCTGCCTCACAAATATGTCTGTCAGATATATTGGGCCAGAAGGCTGAAGATGAAGGTCCAATGTTAGAAAGAGTTTTGGGTGACTGTTCAGGCAGCAAACTGTCTCTGTCGTCTTCTCTCTTGGGAAGCTGCTAACCTGCACTCCCTGTGTACTCAGGAGTTTATTGTATTTTTAATCATTCTGTGCAGGCTTCTTTGCTAGAAGCCAGTGTGGAGACTGTGAGGAATAAAAGGCGCTTCCTGATATTGAAAGCATTTAGAGAGAGGGGAGATGACTCAGTTCACAACGTGTTTGCCACAGAAGCCTGAAGACCTGAGTTCAATCCCCAGACATGATGGCACACACTTGTAATTGTAGTTGTAATTGTAATTGTAAGAGAGACAGAGACAGGTGACTCATTTGGGCTTCCTAGCTAGTCAGCCTAGCTGGATTGGCTACCAAGTCCCAGAGAGACAGGTCCCTGTCTCAAAACCCAAAGGGAGCAGAGCCTGTGGATCTACACTGGAGGTTGATCCTGGCTTCCACATGCACATGTGCACATCTGCACTTTATGTGCAGCTACACATGTGCATACTTGCATATGTGCACCTGAATATGCATGGGGGCCCTAGAAAAAAGAGAAACCTCCCAGTATAACTGGAAAGACAGAGCATGTACAAACAAAGAAATGAATAATAGAATGGCAGTTAAGGGCACTTTAGAACAATGAGCTGTTTATTGGGTCATACTCTATAAACCTTTGGTGATATTTCAGTCAATGAAAAGGGAAGAGTAAGAAATATGGCTGGAATAGAAGAATAAATGCATACATAGTAGCCAATAAAGATGGAATAAGAAAGCTCAGTAGCCAATGAAAATGCGTCACAAGGAATATAGATGTCAAGGGGCTGGGCATGAGCTGTCTCTGTGTGCTTTGGAGCATGTTGACAGCCTGTGAGGGTGAGCTGGAGTCATGGTGCTCAGCCCCACCAGCACTGGCTGGTCCCAACTTGAGCACTGGCCTTATCCATTCACTCACAGAGCTCACTGGCCAGCGCGGACTAGTTCCATCCTTTCCTGTCTTCCCATTTCTGCTTTTCAATTGACACAACAGATGGAAGTCTTATATCTCAATTACCCCATATCCTCATTTGATCGGAGTACAGCTGGAAGCAGATTATTTGGATACATTGCTTTTTAAAAATGGTAAAGTGAGCAAGCGTAGGATACGGGGAGGGATTTTATCTCCCACCCCAACCCCCTGCTTGCCCCATCAATATAATTTCTCAAGAAAAACAAAGAGATAAACTCTTAGAACATTAAGCCCCAGCAGGGATGACTTCTGTTCCATTCCTCTCATCTCAAAATAAACTTAATTTATAAGGACTGGTAGGGTTACAGTGATATTCTGCAATGCAAATAAAGAGCAGCGTGAACACACTCATAACACAGGAAGAAAGTTGTGCGCGCTGTAAATATAGCAGGGAAGTTCAGAGAGGCATAAAAAGTTGGGGCAGGCATTAGAAATGATTACTTTGCAAATGAACTGCCATTTTCCATTTTTTTAAAAGGGAGCATATGTCGGTAGACTTTTCTCTTCCAGGATTGATGGATGGATCGCAGCCTTCAGCCAGCTCCTTACCCTGACTGACTTGGCTGGCTGTGTTGGTTTGGGATGCTCACCACAATGCTGAATGTTTTTTGCGTTCGCTTACTTCTGCTCTCAAAGCCTGGGTAGTTCAAGATAGTATCATTGCTGATTATATTCCCAACATTGTTTTCCTGTGGTGATTAAAAAGTGTGCTAACCCGGGGCTGGGGAATTGGCTCTGTCATAAAGGGCTTGTTGTGCAAACAAGAAAGGCAAGAACAGGGAGTGGTTTAGCAACTAGAGATTCCACTTGGTTTGGGCTATACACACCCCTCTACTCTAAAGACACAGCTGGTGGCCTGGCACATGTAACCTGCATGTACTATGCATATAGTCCTCTATCAGCAAGGTCCCTAGCACTGTCTTAGCAGGCAAGGACTCCCACCTGCGTTGATCTCACATCCACACCACTCTGAACAATGGAATATATTTCTCCTCCCCTTAGTGACCATCAAACTCAGATTCTGTTTAATCATATCCTGTTTAGGCCAGTAGGTGAGTAGGAAGGCCAATCTGGTCTTGGGTACATGAATGGCAAGGTACATTGTCCTCAAACAGAACTTTTGAAGAGAGTGTCCTATATATCATCTCATTCCTCTGCATAATTAGGCATGTGCATGATTAAAATGAGGTGCATTATGAGAAGGAATGGAAGAAGAAAGAGACAAGTGGTTGCACATCTTAATCTGTCCATCAAGGCAGAATGCCACCTCATCTACACCTGTTAGTGACTAACAGGTCACTAACTCCTCCTTTTATTGAACCCCAAAAGAAGACCCCCAGAAAAATAATCAGTGCTTTTGGGTGCCCTCATTCCTATGACCCACTGTCACTCTTGACAATGCTCCTTGCTGGTCTGTATTATTCTTTGCTTTAAAGTTTCTTACTTGGCAAGCAGCATGTTGCCTTTACTTCATTCCTAATCAAGATGCAAGAATCTGGAAACACCAGGTTCAGACCCCAACTACTGCGTGCATGGGCATTAGGATGTGATGTCAAATCTCCTACATCCACAAATAAAAGTAAGGCATGGTGATACATGCTCTAATCCCAGGGCTGCTGTCCTAGTTAGGGTTTCTACTGCTGTGACGAGGCACCAGGACCACAGCAGCTCTAATAAAGAAAAGCATTTAATTAAGGGTGGCTTATGTTTCAAAGGTTCAGTCCATTGTCATCATGGCAAGAAGCATGGCAGCCCGCAAGCAGACATGGTGCTGGAGAGATTGCTGAGAGTTCTACATCCAGATCTGCGTGTGTGTGTGTGTGTGTGTGTGTGTGTGTGTGTGTGTGTGTGAGAGAGAGAGAGAGAGAGAGAGAGAGAGAGAGTGTGTGAGAGAGAGAGAGACAGAGATAAAGAGAGACACACACACAGATACAGAGACAGAGACACAGAGAGACAGAGACAGAGAGACAGAGACAGAGAGAAACAGAAACAGACACAGACAAAAAGCAAGAGATAGAAACAAAAACAGAGATGACAGGGAAAACAAATGTATTAGTCTTACCAGGTGAAGTATGTCTAACCACCACTTTCCTGATAGGTTTGTTACAAAGCAACTGCTAAGTCTGGATGGCCAGTCTTTTCCTGGCCTTGCTGTTAAGCTCAAAGCTGTTACTTAGAGAAGGTGGAAATGCAGGGAAGTGTGTGCAAAAGATGTGTCGGGGCTTGGAGGGTGGGGCACTTGTTGCTCCTTTTGCTGTTGTTGGCTTTCCCAGAACTCTCTGCACATTTTCATCTCCCATCTTCCTCATTCCAGTCATCAGGAGGAAGCCAGGGAGGTGACTGCTCTTCCTGAAGTATGACACAAGGGGCAGAGACAGGTGGGCATGCTGGCTAGGCAGCCTAGCTTAATACATGAGTTCTATTGACAGAATACCCTGACTCAAAGAGCAAGGAGGATGGATGTTTTCCTTTGGCTTACACGAGTACACGCATTCATGCACACATGCATGCACACACGCACGCAGGCATGCACTTGAGTACAAACAGCCCTTGTAAGTTTCCTCTGGCAATTGATTGACTTGCTGGGCAGACACATGTTTTCTTCCATAAGCGCTTCAGGGAGAGTGAGGGCTATTTTGCTTGGTTGCCATTTCTGATATGGTCTTTGTTTTTAAATGTCTCCTTATGAGAGAATATTAGCTCTTATCTGAGATTCAATATGATATGTAAGGGTGAGATTAAAATTAACATCAAAGCTCCCATTTAAAGGAAACAACAGAAATAGATGTTCTTAGGTACTTAAGATGTGCTAATTTAGCACGTTCTTATTGATCTTGGCTCCAAGATTTCTATATTGAAACCAAAAAGCAAGCAAAATTACAGGATTTTCCTTGTCAAGACAAAACAGATTATACAGAATTCTGATAAACTCAATGTGGAATGTATCTACAAGTTTCTTCAAGAAGAATATATTGTTTTTAAGCAATAATAATGATGACTTTAAATACCAATGGCATTTTAAAGTCAACTTCCGTTTTTATTTGAGACAGGGTTTCATGTAGCCCAGGCTAGCCTTGAATTTGTTATTAAGCAAGGATAATGTTAAAATTTGACCCTCCTACTTCTACCTTTCAAGTGCTGGGGTTATAGTAATATTCCACCATGATTGGGTTATGTTAGGCAGTGCTGGAGATTGAACCTAGGACACTGGGCATGGTAGGCAAGCACTCTACCAAGTGAGCCACACGCCAGGGAAAGCAGACCTGATTGTTTGAACAATAGCTAGGAACCATGTGCAAATGCTTCTTTTACTAACAATTTTTTTGGAGATTTATCTATCTATGAAATAGTCTTTTAAATACTTTTGGAGTCTTCCATTATCTATTCTCTATAAGCATCTGTGATGTTTAATCTCAATTATCAACTTGATAAGACACAGTTCTCTGATAAGCATAGTTCTCCATGCTTGTCTGTGGGGGCAGGATAGCCTTTATCAAATTAGCCAAAGTGGGCATGCCTACTCACTGTGGGTGACACCATCTCTGGGCTCCGATCCTAGTCTGCATAACAAAGAGAAGGTTAGCCCAGCAAGTGCATTCACTGCTCTCTGCTTCTTTACTAAGGATATGGTGTGACCAATTCCTCAGGCTTCTGCTGCTATGACTTCCCTTCAGAGATGCATGGTTGCCTTGAACTATGAGCCACAATAGAGCTTTTTGTCCTCTTGACAGGGTATTTTATTTCTCACAGCAACAGGGAAAGTAACTAAGATAGTGTTCTAGTTTACTTTCTGTTGCTGTAACAAACTCCATGACCCAAGACAACTTAGGGTTTGAAAGAGTTTATTTCATCTTCTGGGTCACTGTCCATCACTACAGAAAGTCAGGGCAGGAACTGAATGGAGAATTTGAAGCAGAAACCACAGAGGAATGTGCTTACTAGTTCCTTCACAGGTTAATGCTTAGTCAATGTTTCATAGTCACTGGACCATCTGCCTAGGGAATGGTGCCCCCCACAGTGGGCTGGACCTACTCCATCAATTCATAATTAAGAAAATACCCCACAGGCATGCTCACATGCACAGTCTGACTTGGGCATAGCTCAGCTGAGACTCCTCAGATGACTCCAGGATATTTTGAGGTGTCATTTAAAGCTAAGTAGGTCAGACAGCATTTCTTTCTAGTCAGGATGATTGTTATGTCTATTTCCCAGATTAAAATGATGAGTCACAGTGAGGTTATGACTTTGGTTAAGGTTTTACAGTGGCAGTGCCAATATGTAGCCCCAAGTGGCTTAGCATTACATGGTATATGATATACAAAGTGCTGGAGGAGGCTGCCTTGAGAGCTTATTTTATTTAGGTTGTGGACATATATCAGTAAAGTGTCTGCCTTGAAAGAATGAAGACCTGGGTTTAATTCTACATAGAAAAGACACAATTCCATCACTGTCTAGCCAGAGATAGACTTCTAGAACTCACAGCTTTGCCAAACCAGTGGGTTCCAGATCAATAAGAGACCTGGAACCAAAATCAAAACTAAAAATCAAGGTGTGTGGAACCTGAGTAATGACAGTTGAGGTTGTCCTTACACACACACACACACACACACACACACACACACACACACACACACA
>OU015747.1:82371350-82411513 GCA_907169655.1 Acomys percivali | reverse complement strand
ACACACACACACACACACACACACACACACACACACACACACACACAATGACAGGGTCGTACTATGTAGCTCTTGCTGGCATAGAATGCACTATGTAGATCAGGCTGGCTTCTAACTCATAATGATCTACCTGCCTCTGTCTCCCAAGTATTGGGATTAACAGTATGTTCCACAATGCCTGGCTTTTTAAAAAGAATATTTATTTATTATGTATACATTGTTTTGTCTGCATGTACCCCTGCATGCCAGAAGAGGGCACCAGATCTCATTATATAGATGGTTGTGAGCCACCATGTGGTTGCTGGGAATTGAACTCAGGACCTTGGGAAGAGCAGGTGGCGTCCTTAACCTCTGAGCCATCTCTCCAGCCCCGCCTGGTTTAAAACATATTTTATTATTTGAAAGTTCAATATATGTATGCAGTATATATGCGTCCTATCTATCCACCCCTACCTCCTTCCAACTCTCCCTAGTGCTCCTGTTCCTTTCCCTTTCAACTTCATGTCTTCTCTTTGTTTTATATTTTTGTTATTAGTAACCCACCAAGTCTAATTAGTGCTGCCTATTTGTGCATGAATGTAGGGATCACGCCCCTGAAGAAAGCTAAACTGCCTCTTTCTTTCCTAGCAGCTGTCAACTGTCAATACACAAGGAGCATCTTCTCCGCTATGACATGGATCTAATCTGAGCGCGTCTTCTGTGGTTCTTGCCTAAGAAAGTCACTTGAGAGTTTATTCATTTCATTTTACTTATATTTTTCTGAGGCAGAGTTTCTCTGCAGCTGTGGCTACCCTGGAACTTCCTCTGTACACTAGACTGGCCTCAAACTCACAGCAATTCACCTGCCTCTGCCATCTGAGTGCTGGGATTAAAGGTGTGTGCCACTACCGCCTGGCTCACTTGACAGTTTACTGACATTAACTGGGAAATTGATCATGGAAGCAGAAATAAGGTTAAAATATGGAAAAGGATTGCATGAAGCAAGAAAACTGAAGTTCAGAGTAAGAAATTCTCAGAAAACACCAGGAGAGGACATCCCTGCTTTGGACATCTGTAGTGACCAGAGCGGGTCTTCCAAGCCAAGGTGCTTGCTGGATGGTAGACAAGGCACATTCTATTAAGTAATATCCTTAGTACCCTTAGTACATGGTGGGATGGACTGATACTACAATGATGACCTTATTGGATATTTCCATATCTAAAGGTGGCCAAAGTAATGGGAAATGCCTTTTTAAAAAAAAAAATCACCAAAAGAGGGAGCAAAAGTTTTGTCAGGGAAACATCTGAGTTTCACCAACAGAAGCTGTGTAGAAAGCAGGGTGTGGTACGCATACTTGAAATCCCAGCATGGAGGGCGGAAGGATCTTGGGGGTTTCCTGCCTAGGCATCTTAGGTGAATTGGTAAACTCCAGACCACTGAGGGATTGCCATTGTAAACAGTTCCACAGAAACAAAGCTAAGGCAGTCTTCTGATTTTCACATGCCTGAGTCCACGTGTGGCTACAAATCCACACTCACTAGTGTACCACACAGAAGTCGCGGTTTTGGATGTGGTCAGGATTATTTGCAAAAGTGAAGAAAAACAGTTTTTTTTTTTTTTTAAAAAAAGCTTCTTATCTGTTAAGTCTATTTCATTTACCAAAACGTTCCTAATGTTCAAAAGAACACCCACTGTGGATGAAATCAGCTAGTTAGAGACAGTGTCCTGGGACCCAATGGGTGTTAGCTGTGCCTTAAACGTTGGGACTGGGTGATGACAGATGTCAGACTTTGTTCTTTCCTAGGAAGCATTTATTACAGAAACTCATTTTCTGTACTCATTGGTGCCAGGAAGTGCTGACGATCCTGACACCAGTCAAACTGAGTTGCAGCAAATGGACTGTGCAGCTCTCATGCTATTTACTGACCACTGAAGGAGAGCATGGCCTGACAGGGACTTATCAGTGACAGTCTTCAGAGAGCTACTTGGAAAGTTTAGCCTGCATTGTGAAGTGTAGGGTAAGGCAATGTTTGACAAAAAAACTTTGTGGAGAGACCAATACTCAAGGCTTGACCAATATTGTAGTCATAACACTTCCTTCTTTTTATCTCCAAATGAGCTGATGGTCATCCACTCTTGTGAGCAAAAAGTTAATGTTTTCTTGGCCAGTTTTACTTGTTGAACCTTTGGATATATTTTTCAGCAATTCTTTCAAAGATGGTATCTAAGAAGTAACTTAATGAATTCTTCATTATTAAAAAAATATTTTGGTTTTAAGCCCCAGAGTCAAATGTCAATTTGGGTAGATATTTAATTACAGGTTCAAAGTCTTCCTGCCCAACACTTTGGATCTTGGCCCATTTGCTTCTAAGTGAAGGACTTAGAACAACAAAAGTTTATTTTCTCATAGAACTGGAGGACAAAAGGTAGAGATCCAGGTGCCAGCAGGATTAGTATTGCTTCAGGCTTCTCTCTTGATCAAATGCAAATGGTTTCCCTTCTGTCTTTACATTGTCTGTTTTCTATGTGTCTGTACTCTAACCTAATCTTTGTGTGTCTTGTGTACATATATGTTCATTTTTATCTGTCTGGGCCTAAGTGGATATATATGTACATATATACAGAGGACAGAGGTCACCCTTGGGTGTCATTCCTCAGGATGCCATTACTTTGTTGTACTTTTTAAAGACCAGGTCTCACAGCCTTGGGACTCACCACTTCAGCTAAGTCGGTCCACCAGTGAGCTTTTCAAGGCTCTGCCCATCTCTACCTCCTGCCCACCACCATTCTTAGCATTTTATCAGGGTTCTGGGGGTCACCGCCAGGGCCTTGTGGTATGGTAAGCATTTACAGCCATGCCATGGCCCTCTCCTGAGCCCCAATGATTCTTTTTACATAATGCTTTTTCCATGGCACTTTAATTACCACTGGAAACCCAAATGAAGTCAAGGCATGAAGAAAAGCATGCTACTTTTAGATTCTCAGTGGATTACGTCCACCTCCGGTGAGTCCCTGTGTTTCTGGCTAACAGATATTGAAACTCTGGAGCTCAGCCATCATCCCTTGTGTATAAGTCGGTTTATTGTGCCAGCTAGTGGGATGGACCTGTCCTGAACCCTTTGTGGAGTCATGCTAAGTTTCCATGTCACTCAAGAGAATGAATTTCTGAGAGATCCATGGATTTCGGAGTGCTGTTGGTGGCCAGAGAACGGAAGGCATGGGGACTTGTCTGGAGTCTTGCTTACTAGATTTTACTGTCTGTGTTTCTCATCAGTTTGGCTGACCCACCTCTGTGAGGTTCTTTCAGTGGCTTACCTGTGAAGAAAAAAAAAAAAACCCACCAAAATTCATTTTAAAACAATTCCTTTTCACCTGTACACTCCAATGTTGCTGTCTATAAAAATAGTTCATTGAGACCATTTTTGATCAAAATTGGCTCACAGAAAAAAATGTTATGTCAATAGATTTTACTGTGGCCTTCCCCTCCCATTCTCCCTACCCCACTTTTCCTTTCCTCTCCTTCCTTTGACTCTTCCCTCTGTCTGCTCTCATTTCTCTTCTCTGACCTTTCCTTCCTTCCTCCCTTTCAAAGCTCAGTAGGATCAATAAGTAATTCTGCACTCTGGCGTACTTCATGTGGGTTTCCTTCTGATATCTGCTGGAAACTACCAACATTTCAATTTCGGCAGGAATTCTTTGAAACCTGCTTAAAGATAATCTGCCCGAAGCCTTTGATTTGAAAAATGGAAAAGGGAAAGAAATGACTAGGTTTTTAGAAGTTTTTGAGATCAAAGGATTTTGTTAGTCCTTTATGATGTTTGCTATAAGTTTACAAGCTTGGGTTGCCAGGTAAGCCTCCACAAATCATTTCTTTCTTGGATTCTGCCACTATGTGGATGGCTTTCCTGGGTCGTGGCTTCACAGAACCATGTGTCCTCTTGGTTTGGTTAAATTCATGGATTCTTATCCTAAGACTGCCCATTAGGATTACATAGGAGGAGGTTTAAAACTTACACAGACTCTGAACATATCTTCACACTAATGAGATTATAGCCTCTTGGAAGTTGCCAGGAATCGGTACTTCTAAAATCTTAAAAATGATTAATCTTAGTTTTAATTACAATATACATATAAAATGTCTGTGTGTAAGCATGTGAGTACAGTTTCTGCAGAAGCCAGAAGAGGGTGTTGGATCCCTTGCAGCTGCAGGTGCAGGTTTGTTGTGAGTCTCCCAAAGAGAGTGCGTGGAACCAAATTCAGGTCAGTAATTGCCTTTAACTGCTGAATCATCTCTTCAGCCTCAGTACTTTTAAAAGAAGTGTGAGGTTAGAATTAAAAACCATTTAGACAATTACAAAAACCAGCTCTACCTAATTACTCTAAAAAGAAACAAAACCCTGGAACAGAGCTGGTAAATACATCATAAACATTATATTTCAGGATGATGTGCACATTAAATAGAAGGATAATGTTTAAAGAATTATAATGACCTCTATACAACCAGATCTAATTTCAACAGCTCGGTTGTGCCACCCTGTGCAGCTGAACAGTCATTCCTCATTTAAGAATCTTTCTTCTTAATGGATAAAGAAACTGTGGTATATTTACATTACGGAAAACTACTCAGCTATTAAAAACAAGGAATTCCTGAAATTTGTGGACAAATGGATTGAGCTAGAAATGATCATAATGAGTGCGTTAATCCAGAAGCAGAAAGATTCAAATGGTATATACTCACTTATATCTGCATACTAGCCCAAGGGGCATGTCCCATGAAAGCCTTCACTTACCAGGAAACTGGGACAGAGGGGAGGACATCCTATTGGGACTCTAGATGAGAGAAGCATGGGAGAATAGCAAAGTAAAAGGATCCAGAGGGTCCTAGAAACCTACAAGAAGAACATTATGATAGGCAGATTTGGGCCCAGGGGTCCCTCTCAAACTAAGGCACTAGCCAAGGACAATACAGGTGGTAAACTTTAAACCTCTACACAGATCTAGCCAATGGACAGGACATTCTTCGCAGTTGAGTGGAGAGTGGGATATGACTTTCACACGTACTCTGGTGTCTCATATTTGACCATGTCCCCTGGAGGGCGAGACCTGGTGGCACTCAGAGGAAGGACAGCAGGTCACCGAGAAGAGACTTGGTACCCTATGAGCATATAAAGGGGAGGAAGTCCCCTTCAGTCACAGTCATAGGGGAGGGGTAAAGGGAGGGAGGGAGGAACGGGAGGATACAAGGGATGGGATAACCATTGAGATGTAACAAGAATAAATTAATAAAAATGTGAAAAAAAGAATCTTTCTTCTTGTTGATACTCAGAACTGATAAAAGTGCTGAGAAGAACTGACTGTTGAGTACACACTCTTAAATGGTACATCTATGCTACCACTTCCAAGGCTCAGGGGAAACTGGGGGAAGGAGGATGCAGAGGGGCATGCCAGAGGAGGGGATGGGGTGTTGGGAAACATGGCTAAGAACACTTCCTAACCATGACATGGCCAATGCACTCTTTGGATCACCTAACAGGTCCTACTCAGATTGGGCCCATTATCATTCAATCATGGATGATGGACGAGCTAACAAGACCCTCCCCTTCCCAGCGGAGCTGCTGGTACTTGGGTTTCTGAGAGAGAGGACACAGTTTTTTCATGGTGTAGCCACTGGTAAGTTGTTCATGCTTCAGTGAACAGCTCCTCACTCATACTCACGCGAGAAAGCCTAATGAAACTCAGTGGGTTGGAAAACAGACAAACATGGAAGGAGAAGTTGGGAAGAGGAAAAGGATAAGCAGAAGGGACTGAGAGGCGGTGATGGGGTAAGTATGATCAAAATTCAGTATATGGGTGCCTCAGGATGTCATCATGAAGCCCATTATTTCTAATTAACATGTGTCAATAAAACAATCAAAATTTTGTTTCTTGTAAAGTATGTTCCTCCTGCTGAGTGTTCCCCCATATTCAACACTTCTTGTGATCAAAGCATCTGTATTTTCTCTTTGCCATGTCACCGATTTAGTCTTTTATTACACAGTACTGGTTACAGCATTGCTACTGAGGTTCTGAGACAGAAATGTCAGTGCATCTGGGAGCCTGCTAAAAACACTGACATTCAGACCCTGCCGATCAGAAACTATGGCGAATGGGGTTCCATGTAATTCACTCGCAGAACACTTCCAGGGCATCAGAGAAGCTCACTGTGTCTTTGCATGCCTCTGTCAATTGTTTTTACTTGTCTTTCTAATGCAGATGGAGGAAGAAAAGGATTTCTTTGCTGTATGTATTGCTGGTAAATGTGTGTGTACATGTGTGCTTATGTGTAGAGGTCAGAGTTCAACCTTCAGTATCATTTCTCAGACACCATCCATCTTTTCTTTGATGCAAGGTATCTCACTAACTTGGAACTCACTGAGTAGGGTCCATGTGTCTGTTCTGTGTTGGGATTATAAGTGCACTCAGATTCTCAGGCTTGTATAGTATTTGCATTTCCTATGGCGCTACCTCCTTAGCCCTGGAAAAATGAAGACTTCTATTCATAGTATGTATTTGTCTTTATGAGTCTTGCCTCACTGTTTTAGAGTGGATCCTCAGAGCATTTCAGTCATTCTATTACCGAGAACTGCTGGTGCATTATGGGAGCCAGACTGTTTTTGGTGTTTGAGCATTTCTTGGGCCAAAAAAAATTAAACTGAGACTTCATTTAAAAAAGTGATTTAAGCCAGGCATGGTGGCTTACACCTTTAATCCCAGCACTCAGGAGGCAGTGGTTGGCGGATCACTGTGGGTTTGAGGCCAGCCTGGTCTACAAAGTGAGTTCAGGACAGCCAAGGCTAACACACAGAGACCCTGTCTTGAAAAACAAACAAACAAAAAAGTGACCTAATCAAGTTCTGGGAATCTATTATGGGTATGACACATTTAGAAAAAAGCATTTTCATCCCAGAGTCCAAAATGCACTGGTTAACAATGTCTCCTTTTATTCCCAGGATTAGGAAAAGAGAAAACTGTCCTAATCCTGAACAAATCACCATGTCTTCCTATTATCCCTTCTTGTCATCCTTAGACATCATGTTGGTTTCCATGCCTTGGTCATATTGTGGTTCTGCCAAGACTGGGTACCAGGAGAATCAAGACATCAGGTAAAGAATGGCAACAAATGATGCTTGGGTTTGGGGAGATGACTTTGTGGGTAAAATCTTGCCACACAAGCATAAAGGTGTGAATTCAGAGTCCTAGGACCCACATAAAGTCTGCTGTAGTAGCCTGCATCTGTAATCTCAGTGCTTCTATGGGAGGTGGGAGGTAGAGACAAGAGAATTCCCAGGAGCTCATAGGACACCCAAGCCTGGTGTGCACAGTGGAGAACTGAAAGGAACCTCTCCTTAAACAAGGAAGAGGAAAGGACTCTGTGTTCCACATGAATGCTGTTCACGAACCTGAATAACACACAGACATACACTCACTCACCTGTACACACATGTACTCAAAGACCAAAAAGAAAAACAAACAAACAAACAAACAAACAAACAAAAAACCAATTGTCCTACATTATAATTTTATTTTCATGCTAACAGAGAGAGAAAATGTGAACATTCTTCAACTTGAGATCAAGTTCCTATGAGACCCTAGCCTAAGTATCTCTTATTCACTCCCCTGTTTGTCACAAGGTATGGATGTCACAGTAAGAACCATGCTGGGGCCACATGAACCTGGGAAAAGTAATGAACTTTCAAGGATTGGTCCTTGGATATTTTACAAACTTGAGCTTGTGGCTTTAATTTTAATTTTAAAGTTGAAAGAGAAATGATTAAAATAGATTTTAAAACTAATACCTCAAAGACCAAGAGAAATGGCTCAGCAGTTAGAAGCACTTGCTGTTCTTACAGAGGACTGGATTTGGGTTCACAGCACACACATCAGGCAGTTCACAATCTCCTGTAAATTCAACTCCTGGAGATCCAGAGACCTCTTCTGTCTTCTATAGGCATGCATTCATGAACACACTCAGACACAAAGATACAGACAGACAGACAGACAGACAGACAGACAGACACAATAAAAAAAAATTAATACCCTAAAACAATCTCCATGTTGGGAAGAAGAAAGCTTCCATAACAGAGGTTGAATATGATCATAATACATTATATACATGTGTAAAATTATCCATGAATAAATAAAATGTTATTGTAAAAATGTATAAAGGAATATTGTTAATTTATTTGTTATGTGTAATGTCTGTGCATGTGTGTGCAGGGGCATATGGAGGGCAGAGAGAAAATCGACATTAGGTGTGTTCCTTTTTTTTTTTTTTTTTTTTTTTTTTAGGAAGGGTTTCTCACTGAACACAAAGCTCACAGATTCAGCTAGACAAGCTAGCTAAGAGGCCCCAGGGATCTTCCTGTGTCATCCTTCCCAGTGCTGGGGTTATAGACATGTGCACTAACCTTGGCCTTTACATGAGTTCTGGGGATTGAACTCATATCCTCATACTTGTGTAGCCACATTTTTCCCACTGAGTCATCTCTCCAACCTCCCCAAAGTGTATCAATAGCACCGTCACTGAGTAGCTCACAACATCTTTTTAGGCAGGGTCTTCTAGCTGCTGCAATGATCTTTCTTTATTTCACATGGAACGAGGCACAGAGGGGAGACAGCTACAGGATAACCCATTTTTTTCTTCTACTTCATCTTTAAGCAATGCCTTCCCTTTAAATGTGTTGAGATCTTTTTCAACTTTTTCTTATGAAAAGTTCATTCTTTTTTTAAAAAATTTATTCAGATTACAACTCAATTGTTATCCCATCACTTGTATCCTCTCATTCCTCCCTCCCTTCCGCTTTCACCCTAGGTCTCAACTCTCCAATAAAAAGACACAGACTAACTGAATGGATACATAAACAAGATCCAACATTTTTCTGCATTCAAGAAACACATCTCACCCACAAGGACAGACATTATCTCAAAGGAAAAGGCTGGAAAAAATATACCAAGCAAATGGTCACAGGAAGCAAGCTGGTGGCGCCATTTTAATATCTAATAAAATAGACTTTCAACCAAAATTAATCAAAGGAATGAGGAAGGACACTTCATATTCATCAAAGGTAAATTCAACCAAGAGGACATCACAATTCTGAACCTCTATGTTCCAAATACAAGGGAACCCACATTTGTAAAATAACTATTAAAAAGCTAAAACCACATACCAATCCCCACACATTAATAGTGGGAGACTTCAACACCCCACTTTCACTGAAGGATAGGTCATTGAAACAGAAACAAAACTGAGAAATAACATCAATAACCAACACTATGAATCAAATGGATCTAACAGATATTTACAGAACTTTTCACCCAAACATAAAGGATTATACCTTCTTCTCAGCACCCCATGGAACCTTCTCCAAAACTGATCACAAAGCAAGCCTCAACAGATACAAGAAGACTGAAATAATACCTTGTATCCTATCAGATCACTATGGTCTAAGGCTGGACTTCAACAACAAGAGAAATAACGAAAAGCCTAAACATACATGGAAACTAAACAACTCTCTACTTAATGACACCTGGGTCAGGGAAGAAATAAAGAAAGAAATTAAGGACTTCTTTTTTTAAAATTCCTACCAAGTGGTAGACTTTGTTTAAAAAAAAAAAGGGTACTTTGGTTTTGTAAATGTGGCAGCAGGAGTGAAGGTATTCTGAAGGGATGCTTGTCCCTGCCTGTGGCTTTCAGGATATGGAAACCATGGGGCCCAAGGAACTGGAATGTCCTCAGAAATTTCATGCCAACAGAAGTTTGGCTGAATCTGGTGTCAGGTAAGGGAAGAGCCTGCCTCCCAGGAAGAGATTTCACACAGTTCTGACAATTTGTCAGACAAGCAAGGATGGGTCAGTGACAGGTAGGGCCACACTGTGATGAGGACCCCTTAGCTATGCACAGCTCTTGGTCTCTATTAAGATGATTTTCAGGGTCACTGGACTAGTTTATTTGTTCCTCTTCCCTACATGGCCACAATGAATAAATTTCCTTCTTTTCTTTCACTGTTGTATGTCTGTTTAGTTGGTCTCTTGAGGATGGGTGACCCAGACTGCTGCCAGGGGAAACCAGGCTTTATACCTAGTAATTCTGACAACATTTTGCTCATTTTCTTCATTGTATTTTTGGGGCTCAGAAAATAATATCGCAAGAACTTATGCATTGAGTCACCAAGAAGTCTTGTGATCTACCTTAAAAATCAAGGTCCCTGCAGGATGTGGTGGCCACAAACTCAGGATCCCATTTGCCTGGAGTTGGAGGCAGGATCATAAGTTCCACAGTAGCATAAACAATTTAGGGAGATGCCATCTCAAAAAACCAAACCAAACCAAATCAAAAGAAAAAAAAAATGTTTAGTGGCCCCAGTGGCACTGGTGCCCACGGATTAGGACTTGCACAATTCATTTGCATAGCAGATGCTTTTTGCTCATGCTCTGTTTCACATTGGCTTTGGGGTGTGTGTGTGTGTACGTGCGTGCGTGTGTGTGAGTGTGTGTGTGTGTGTGTGTGTGTGTGTGTGTGTGTGTGTGCGTGTAGGGGCTCTTGTCTTTCTCTCTGGGCTAATTTGTCCTCCCTTTTCACCCTTCTCTTCTGCCATACTAGGGCTCTGTAGGGAGGATGGCTTTCCATCACGTCTCACTTCTTGTGATGGCTGGTAATGGAAGGTGCTCACAAACCCTGGAGGAGGACTAGCTACAGATGGACCCTTCCCCTTTGCATTCTCCTTTGCTCACCGCCATGAGAGCTGAGAGTAATAGCCTTGTCCCTCTGGACACTAAACTTGTGCGTGTGTGCATGCACACGTGTGTGGAAGATGGAGGACAGCATCAGGCATCCTTTCTCAGTTGCCTTTTTCTCGTCTTTGTTTGAGACGGGGCCTGTTGCTTTGCCACACAACAAGACTAGTTGGCCAACTGGCTTCCAGCTGTCTTTGCCTCCTCCCTTGTCATTTTCTAGGATCTCAAGTCTGTGCCTCCATTCCTCGCTTCTCATATAGGTTTTGAGCATCTGAACTCGCCTCCTCATATTGTTGAGGTAAGCACTCCCTATTGAGTCATTTCCTCAATCCCAGCAAACCTTCCTTTTTCTAGTACAGTAATGAATTCCCTGTGCCACAGCTGTGGTGAGTTCTTATGCTAATAATCCTAACACGCACACTCACACATGTACACACGCATTCACTCTCTCATACAGACACATATAGTTACATACTCACACATCTACACATTGACTTGAATACACACACACATTTACACACTCTTGCACACATACAACTTCACAGGCATACTCATACACACACATACTGACACACACTCTCACATATTTTCTTTCACACACGGAATCACACAGAGTCACATACAAACACCCTCACGCATACTCATCCCCCGTCCCCCAACACATACCAGGGACAGAGGTGGGAGTGAAAAAAGAAGGCATTCCAAGCTATATCATAAGTGACCTTCCACCATCATTCCCTTCCCTCTGCTCCCAGGCCCAGTCAGCAAACCCAGAGGGCTTTCTTCCGCTCCCGCATTTCACCTCCAACCACGCCTCAGATCTTACAGAATTTGAATGGGAAGGCAGCAGGTGTCTAATATTGATTATTGTTTTAAGAAAGAATGTATTTCATGTAAGCGCTATCTTAGATGATGACAGCTCTGGCCAAACAGCCTGGAAAATCACATTTCTTAGGCTGGTGCCCACAGCTGCTTGTGTTAGGAGGCAAAGCCTGCCACCACCATTGCATTCAATCGTCTTTCAATTTGAAGCTGGGTCCCTTCAGTGTGGGGAAGGAGGAAAATCTCTAGGCTCAACATTTACAAAGTGTTAAGCCTCCTGCCTCTTTGAGCTCTGTCAGAGAGATTCCAGCCCCAGCGTAAAGCCTTCCTCCCATCTGAGTGCACAGAATCCTTAAGCTCATGTGCCAGCTTCCATTGCTTCTTTTCAGGGATGTTTCCTTCTCGAAATCATAATTTTGTTTTTAAGGTGGACCACGTTAAATTCCTTAATATTTTTTTGGGTGGAATTTTTCCAGCCCCTTATTTGTATTATAATAATAGAGAATTGAAAACAGTCGTTTCAGGATTCTGAGATGAAAAACTGTTGTGATTGGGTGAGAAACGTTCTTGCTGGTCCATGTGCTTGAACACTTGGTCCCCAGCCGGGGGCGCTGTTGTGAATGTTGTGGACCGTGTAGGCAGTGGTGCCTCACTGGATGGCATTGGTCATTGGAAGTGGACCTTGAGGCGATTTTAAAAAGGTTGTTACTTATTTATCTTTAAGGATTTATTCATGTTATTTTTTTTAACACTCTCTCCCCCTCCCCCCTCTTTCCCTCCCTATCCTCCCCTCTCTGCGTGTGCATGTGCATTTGGTGACCACAGAGGCCAGAGGCATCGGATATCCCTGGAGCTTGAGTTGCAGGCGGTAGTGAGCTGCCTAATATAGGTGCTGGCAACTGAACTGTGGTCCTCTGCAAGAGCAGCACATGGCTTTAAGCCTTGAGCATCTCTACAGCCCAGAACTGAGGTTTTAGAGCACAGGTCCACCTCCTGAGTGCAGGTGCAATGCGACCACCTGCCTCCTCTTGTGCCACAATGCCTTCCAAACCATGCTGGACTCTATAACCTCTTTCACCTATAAAGCCCAATTAAATTCTTTCTCTTCTAATCTGCTTCATGTCAGCTTAGTAATGAGAAAAGCAAATGAATGCAAAAATACAAGTTGTAGAAATAGTTATAAAGACAACCCAGTGAGAGCAACAAAGCCTGCTTGGCCTGGCTTCCCTATGCCAAGTGCTGGTGTTGACTCTGTGAGAACCAGCAATGCCCAAGTGCTGGTGTTCTCTCTACAAGGAGGTTTTCTTCTTTCATTCATTCATTCATTCATTCTTTCTTTCTTTCATTTTTCTTTCTTTCTTTTCTTCTTCCTCTTTTTCTAATAATAATAATGAAAATAAATGTATTTAAAATTACGGTATAAGTACATTATTTCCCTTTCTCTTTCTTTCTTTTTTTTTTTTACCACCCCTGTGCATTTTTTCTTGCTCTTTCAAATTCATTGCTCCTTTTTAGTTGATTATATATGTATATAAATACATATATATAAATAATACATATATATGTGTATATGTATGTATAGTCCTAAATATATAAATACAATCCACTCAGTCTGTATAATGTTACTTGTATATAGGATTAAAGGGCTGACTGCTTGGTATTGCATTACCAATTGTGAGATGACACGTCTTGGGTGTAGCTTCTCTCATTTCTAGGAGACATAGTTCATAGCAAACTTCCTGTTCCTCTGGCTCATACCCATCTTCTAAAACTATAGCTGCAGGAATTGCACTGGCATGTATCAGCTGGGACCAGACACCTCATGGTCTCTGTTTCATGCACTTTGGTTGGCTGTGGTTTTCTGTAATGGTGTCTGTCTGTTCCAAAGAGAAGTTTCTTTGATGACGGATGAGAACTGCACTTGTTTGTAGGGGTAACGATACATACTTGGAAAGTAGTCATGAACAATGATGACACCAATAGGCATGCTAACATAAAGGAGGGAGAAGTTCACGAGGCCTCAGCCCTAGACAGAGAACCATAGGAGCTATGGTGCTTAACTTTTGTACGACTTTTATTTCAGCTTCAGAAATGATTCTCATAGGAAGTATTAATCTTCATCACAACAATTTCATCCATAATTTGGGGAGCTGCGGAGATGGCTCATGTAGTGAAGTTCTTACCTCATAAATATGGGAACCCGAGTTTGATATCTAGAACCCATATGAGAAAAAAAAAACAAGTGTGATGGCTGTCCACTTATAACCTAGTTCTGGGGTATGGAGATGGCAGTTCTTTGGAGCTTTCTGTCCAGCCAGCCTAGACTACTTGGTTTCACCACTGAGAGACACTAAGTAAGTAAGTAAGTAAGTAAGTAAGTAAGTAAGTAAGTAGCTAACTAACTAAGTGCTGGATGGTACCTGAAGACTGATACCCAAAGTTGTCCACTGGCTTTCACATACATGGATTTTCACACACACACACACACACACACACACACACACACACACACACACACGCATGCACACACACACACATTTGTGCATGTGCACACTCCTTAAATAACAAAAAACAGCCACCATATATCTTTTCCTGATGCTCCTTCCTCTTTTTCACAGTCCCTTGTCCCTTTCCACCCGAGTACCTTCCTTTCCACTCTCATGTCACATGTGGTCTGTGCCCCCTTTCTCCACACTCCTCTCCTCCTTTTTCTATTTTCACGGTTGATACTCACACTCACACCCATATATATTACGTGATGGTTTTAAATTTAACCTGTGTTTTCTGTAGGTAGAAAAACACCAGTGCCTGAATGAGAATTCTTTGGTTTTTTTTTTTTTTTTAACTTTCAAAGTTTAGCCTTCTAAATTTATCTATATATGTATTTTATGAATGAGTGCTCTGTCTGCATGTATGCTTGCATTCCAGAAAAGGACATCAGATCCCTTTAAAGATGGTTGTAAGCAACTGTGTGGTTGCTGGGAATTGAACTCTGGACATCTGGAAGGGCAGCCATTTCTCTTATCCAGTGAGCCATCACTCCAGCCCACTGAATCAGAATTCTTAAGAATTGGGAGCAACTTTTTTTTGATGCATTTCAATTAGAGATCTCAGTGGAAATGCCTGAGCAGTCATGCAATCCAAGTGTCTATGTAACTTGAGATCACATCTACATCATTGCAGAGATAGAGCTATACTTTTATGGGAGCTGAGAAGGTGGCTCAGCTGATAGAATGCCTGCCTCGCTAGCATGAAACCCTGGATTTAATCTGCACCTCAACATATGCAGACTAAGGTGGTGCACTCCTGCAGTAACTTCCCTGGGAAATGAGGGCAGGAAGATCAGGAGCTTGAAGTCATCCTTGCCTATAAAGTGAACTTGAGGGCACCCCGAAACCTTGTCTTTAAGGAAAAATTAAATAAATTGCAAACAATGTTTTCAGTTCTTCTCAAAGCATGTGATTTGCTGGATGGGCCATTTCTTCCTCACCCCAAGTAAAACACTGTCCCCATAAACACCTCCAGTGTCCCCTGTTATTCTCTGGAGTTTCTGAAATGATTTAATAAATCTATTAGTTGACAACCCTTTCCATCTTTACAGAGAGTTAACTGATATTACTTGTGTACTCATGTGTGGATGCACATGCATTTGTGAGGGTGGGAGTTTGTGCACATTCATGTGTGGGGGTGGATGTTCATGCACATGCATGTGTGTGGGTGTTCGTGCACGTGCACGTGTGGGAGTGTTCATGGACATGCATTTGTGAGGGTGCGTGTTCACGCACATGCATGTGTGGCGGTGTTTGTGTACATGCATGTGTGTGGGTGTTCTTGCACATGCTTGGACATGTGTGTGTGGAAGTCAGAGGACAATGTTGGGTTGAATTCCTTAAGTACATTCTTCATTTTGCTTGAGATAGCGTCTCTCATTGGCCTTGAACTTTGTCACATAGGCTAAACTAGCTGGCCCTGCGCTCCAGCAACCCACCTGTGCATCTCCCATTTCACCAGCTCTGGGATTACAGCAACATGCTACTGTGGCTGGGCCTTAGAAAGATCTTTATTATTTCTTTTATTAACATATAAAAATATTTATTAGTGTGGTTTGATCATGTTCACTCCCAGCCTCTCCCTCTAATACCTCCCAGACCCACTCCACTTCCTACACCCCGAATTTGTGCTCTGTGTCTCTCAGGTTAGATGAACAGAGAGTCTCCCAATGTTCCTTCCCTGGGTGCTCTTAGAGCATGGTCACCTTTCATTTTTAAAAATTAGCTAATTAATTAATTTCATTTTTCCTTTCTTTTGAGAATTTCATACATGCATACAATGAAATATCAAAACATGAGGACTGCTTTAGGAATTTACAAGGCATCCCAACACACTGGCCATATTGCTGTTCTCTGTATCGCTCCAGGTTTTTTAGACTATGTGATGCTAGACTAAGCACACATAACATGTTTGTACATGTATACAATGTATAAGGAAGATGGAGGGGCACAAGAGGCACCCACCCTTCAGTTAGGACTTAAAGGCACTAATAGCAACAGTGCAAAAGAGACTTATGAGACCCCCTACCCCTACCAAAGATAGTTAACAGTGGCTAAGGGGGAAAGAGGAAGCATGTTATTCAGTGGTGTAGCTCCTAGTCAGGTGCCAGCCCTCCTAGTCAAGTGCAGGCAAACCCACGTTAACTCATTAGTTCACCAGAAAAAGAGAGTGTTGACAGTAGAAGGGGGCTGTGTAGGAGGAGGAAGGGGATACGGACAAGAGGGATGGCTGTGAATGTGCTCAAAACACATCGCAAGCCCCTCACTCACATCCATTTGTGACTATCATGATGACAGGATGGCTATGATTTCTAAAACTTCTTTTTTTCAGTGTGAAGTTTCTGGAGAATATTCTAAGATTTTTGAGCGTTCTTTTAGGTTTGTTTCACTTCTGTTGGACACACACCCCCTGAGCTCAGTCAAACTTCGGAAACATAATAGAATATCCAGTTGACTGGAATTGAATAAGACGGAGGAAAATGGGTATGCTAAATTCTTAGCAGAGGTGTCATTGCTCATTCTCTTTACTTTTTGACTTCAAGATTAATTCAAAAAGCATATAGATTAAGAAGTTAAAGGAAAAGGGCTGGAGAGATGGCTCAGCAGTTAAAACCATTTCCTGTTCCTCAAGAGGACTTGAGTTTGGGTTCCTGCACGTACATTACAAGGCCCACAACTCCCTGCGTCTCCAGATCCAGGGATCTGATGCCCTCTTCAGGCATCCATAGGCACTGCACCCGGGTGTTGCATATTTAAACAGACAAATACACACAAGTTTTTTAAACATTGAAAATAAAGGCTGGGCATGTGAGCACCCAGGACTGCAGAGCACACACAGGAGGCTCCCTGAGCTTGCTAGGTAGCCATCTAGCCAAATTGGTGAGCTCTAGTTTCAGGGAGAAATTGTTTCAAAAACTACACTGGGGAGCAGTAGATTGAAACAATAGAAGAAAATACCCAGTGGTGATCTCTGTCCTCTACGTGCATGCATACATATGTACATGTACATACATGGACACACACATACATACATATCAGGGTACCACATTATCTTTCACCTTTTTTCTATAGATCTTTAGTAAAATAAGTTTGGAAAACTTAGTCTTTCCTCTTTCCCATACAAGCAATTGGCCAACCTAGTTGCCAGTATTTTAAGGAAAATGAGCAGTAAGTTAGATTGTAACTTAACCTGCAAAGAAGTCTCAATTTTTCCTTTAAAGGATGAATTAACCCAGAAGGAAACTGCAGCAAGGGTTGGGTGCAAAGGACAGCAATCCAGGTAGAGCATCCTCTGTCTCCAGGTACTGAGGTTGCCTGATGCTGTGGAGCCAGTGGACTGGGGACCGGGGACCATAAGACCTCAGATCTACCACACAGCTGGCAAAGAGAGAACGGGGCGAGGAAGCCCCAGCAGACATGCGTCCTGGGCTGGAGCTGAGTTCTTTCCACACATTTTGGTTAGCCCCTAGAAACTTGCTTATATTCAGTTTGAGCCTGCTTCTGTAAGCTGGTACAAAACAGAACATCACATGTCTTGTTAGAACTTGCAGACGGGTGAGATGAGACTTACAAATCTCCTGACAACTTGCTTTTTTATCTTCATAATCTTCCAATTTCTGAGACTCGAGTTAAGTAATTTTTACTTACCTTTTACTTTTGTGATTTCACAGTATGTCTTAGTATCAGTGACTTTGAATGTTACAGGTTTTCTTATTTGAATTCTTTCCCTTTTACTAGCACATGTTAATTATGTAATAATGGACTTACTAAATAATAAAATATGATATTTTCATAGGTACATATGATTTGTTTTGACTATATTCACCCAATACCTTCTTCTTCCCTCCTGACTTATCCTATTTAGTTATCCAACTAGTGATTCATATGTAAATATAATACGTTTGGATCAACTATGTAGACTCATCACTCTTTGTTCTAAGCTTTATGTGCCTCTCTAACTCTCTCTTTCTCTCTCTCTAACTCTATCTATCTATCTATCTATCTATCTATCTATCTATCTATCTAGAGCTCCCTATCTGTGCATGGGTGCATAGGGTCATCTCTTGGAGCATGGGATGCCTCATAGGGGCATACCTGAAGAAAACCGACTCTGACTTGCTTCTCCAGTTGTCATCAGTTGCCCAAAGCTCCTCAGATAGGGGTAGGGACTTCATGATCCCTTCTCTGCTCCATGCTGGATTGCACCTAGTACTCTTATTATATGGTGTGTGTGTGTGTGTGTGTGTGTGTGTGTGTGTGTGTGCATGCACACTATGTGTTTTAGTTAGGATTGTTTTCAGGAGCATGGATGGTGAGTTACTTACAGGATCATGGGCCGCTCTCCAGTAGATATACCACTGAAGACAATGTGTCTTCTTCCCTCATAGCAACCATTAACTGTGTAAATCCTCAGGGAAGAGTAGGATGGATGGTGAGTACTAGGTCCCAGAGATGGGTATTGTGTCCTTTGTGGGTCTCATCGGTGACTTCAGGACATTTTCTAACCAGCCCAGCTCTTCTCAGTCACTGCTATGAGTTTCTCATACAGATTTTTCCATCTATGGTCTAGAAACAGATGGAGAGAGAGAGAGAGAGAGAGAGAGAGAGAGAGAGAGAGAGAGAGAGAATACTGCAGATCAGATTTCTCGCCGTGGACCCATCACTTGGCATGGGGCACAGGGTTGAAATAGCACATTCTTCTCGACTCCCTGGCTCTGCAGTTTTAGGTTTTGTTTGTGATTAATGTCCAGTGTAAAGGTGAGTAATGTAGCAATTCATTGTAGTAATTCGAGCTACGGAGGATATATGGACTCCTTAGCTCAGCATGTTTCCTCCAACTCCTTGTCACACAAGAAAAATCATTACGTCAGGGAACATGTTGCCATCACCCGTGGGTGATGAGATGAGATACAGCTCATGGTCCTGGGTGTCTCCACTCCCGAACCCCTTTGTTGTAAGACTGGAGCATGACAGACAATGACAGATCTTCTTCTTTTAGGGTCTGAAGGCTCTGACCCACCTCCAAAGTTGTCTGTTGACACCCTGACCCTTAAATGATGATGTTTGAAAGCAAGAGCTTTGGGGCGTGACTAGGTTATGAGGGCAGAACCTCATGAGGGACCTTAGTGCCTAAGCCCATGGCTGCTGGAGATGTTACTCAGCGGTGGAACATGTGGCTAAGATGAACAGGAACCAAGAACTGGGTTTAGCAAGAGTGAGGCAGGGAGGGAGAGAGAGGGGGCAGCAATATATAGGACACAGTGAAATTACAGCAAAGGATGTAAGTTTTCATCACCACTCAACCTGCTGAAACCTTGGACTTGGCCTCTCAGCCTCAGGAATTGTGAGAAACAATTTCCTGTTCTTTATAAGCCATACAGTCTTCAGTGCTTTGTTATAGCATCCCCAAAGGATTAATATAGCCCTTAAAGCCTTGCTTCTTCTCTTTGGCTCTGTGTCGTGTGTGTGTGTGTGTGTGTGTGTGTGTGTGTATGTGTGTGTGTGTGTGTGTGTGTGTGTGTGATCAGATGCATATATATCCACACATGTGGAAGTCAGAGGTTGAAGATAAGTGCTTCTCTCTCAATTGCTTTCCTCTAATTACTGAGACAGGGCCTCTTGCTGACCCCAGAGATCACCCGTGCCCCCCTCTACCCCCAGTTATGCTACTCTAGCCTGCCAGAGTAGGCACACCCTATCTCTGCCTCCCAAGTCAGGGACCTGCTCAGTGTGGATGTGTGTTCTGGGGATTTGAACACGTACTGCTCTTATAATCATGGGGCAAATACTTTGCACGTTGCACCATTTTCAGCCCGTTCCATGTCTTTTGTCTCCTCTCCAAAATAACTGGTCGAGCATAAATGACCCATGTCTGCTTCTAAATCAGCTCTACTTCATCGTGTAGCTATAACTTCAAGATAATTTTTGACTCCTGGGATGAGTCTAGGTGAGTCAGGTGAAGAAACCCCCGCCCAGGCTTTCTTTTCTCCTGCAAGCCCTCTGTCCCCCTGTCCCCACTCACCCCGGGTCTGACAATGACCCTCTCTTCTCTCGGTGCTCCCTCTCTTACAATGTTACCTCTCTTTAACCACTTCCATTGTCTATTCTATTTCCACTTCTGAGTAAGATTTAAGCATCCTCCCTTGGGTCTTCCTTGTCATTTATTTTCTTTGGGTCTGTGCATTGTAGTATGTTTATCCGGTACTATATGGTTAAATTTCACTTACAAGTGAGTATATACCATGTGTGTCTTTCTGGGTCTGGGTTACCTCACTCAGGATAATCTTTTCTAGTTCTAAATTTCATGATTTCCTTGTTTGTAATAGCTGAGCAGTATTCCATTGTGCAAATGTACCACATCTTCTTTATCCATTCTTCGGCTGATGGACATGTGGGCTGTTTCAAGCTTCTGGCTATTATGAATGAAGCAGCTATAGACACAACTCATAGTGGAAGGAAGGGAACACCACCCATCATGGAAACTTCGACCCAGGGATGTGCAGAGATGGGGATGGAGCAGAGATTGAGAAAATGTCCAGCTGGTGCCTGGCCCAACCTGAGACCCACGCATGGGAGACAACCAACCCCTGGCACTATTGATGATACTCTGCTATGCTTGCAGATGGAAGCCTAGCAAGGCTACCCTCTGAGTGGCTCTACCCAGCAGCTAACGGAAGCACAGGGGGAGACCTGCAGCTAAACATGGGGTGGAGCAAGGAGAGTCTTGGGGAAGAGTAGGGGGGAAGGATGGAGGACTCAGAGGGTCCACAGGAGAAACCAGGAGCCAGGGAGGCCTGTGGAGACTGGAGCTCCAGCCAGGGACCTGGCTGCATGGACTGGACCTGGGTCCCCTGCACAGATGTAGCCGATGGGCAGCTTAGTCTTCTTGTGGGCAGTGAGGGACGTGGGGTCTGGTTCTGACAATAAACTGCTGCCTGCTTTTTTTTTTTTTGACCCCTTTCCCTTGGTGGAGCTGCCTTGCTGGACCACAAGGGAGGGGAGGTACTCAGTCTTGATGTGACTTGATATGCTGGAGTGGGTGGGTGAGGTTCCCCTTCTCTGGAGAGTAGGGGAGGGGGAGGGGGAAACATGGAGGGAGAGTGGGAGTGGGGGGAGAGGAGGAGGGTTATGACCAGGATGTAAAGTGAATAATTTTTAAAAATGTAAAGGTAAAAAGAAATCGTGTGTGTGTGTGTGTGTGTGTGTGTGTGTGTGTGTGTGTGTGGTGTGCATGACAATAATATGACTGTCAGTGATAGTCAGTTCTCTCTTCCTACCACAGAGGTCTCTGAGAGGGAACTTCGTTAGTCAGACCTCACAGCAAATGGCTTTACCAACTGAGTGGTTTGTGCATATTATATGCATATTATATATATATTTTATATATACATATACATATTGCTATTTTATTTGGGTTCTTATAGTTACCACCCTTCTCCACCCTGATAGCTTCCAAGCCCCCAACACAAGGTATGTGAGAAAGAAGGTTAGAGGAGAAAGGGGGTGTAGCCTTCTTTATACTACTTCTTCCTGATTAGGGATGTTGAGTTCCTTGGTGCAGGACTGGTCTTTGCTGACAGGATATCCAATTTCTTCTATTTCCTGCTCACTACCACTTGACAAATGGAAATAACAGCAACTAGGAGCAGGGGAACAGCAACCTTCTTTTTGTCAGAGTGTCCCCTGCCCTTCTTAGGTGTCTCACATTTATTTCTTATCTGAAGTCCAAAGAATTCCAAATGTAAACTATCTGCAGCTGGTAAAAATCATGCCCTGCTAGAGCACGAGGCAAATCATAATCACTTGCTGTGAAACAGCCTCTAATCCCACACCCAAGATTATATAACATAACTGGGCTTTTAAAGAAACCAGAATTCTCATTACACTGAGACATCTTGTCAACCCCAGTCTTGATCATTTGCAATAACTCACTGTTTATTTTTGCTGGAGCTAATTGTTGGGGGAGAGTTTTCTGAGAATGGAACTGATTTCTTCCAAGGGCAAAACATGCACTTAAAATAATTACTTGGAGCTAAGCAGACCTCTGGAAATTTCTTCCAGCTCTTAATGCTGTCATGCAGCATACCATGGACCAACCTGACTCACCCTTGAGCCCTTGGTGGACAGATCATATCTAAACCACAGGAGCATCCTGAATTTTGACAAAAGAGTTTACCTTTCTTGTTTGCAAAAAATTCCAGAGCTTGTAGAACATGTACTTAAGATACACAAGCAATCCTTACTCTGCCCACACTCTGTGTGGGTGCATGTACATACACATATACGATTGTTGACTGGTGAAGACAGTGTTTAAAGGTAAGGGAGAAATGGAAAAACTAGTCCAGCTTTTTATGTTATTCAGTTTTCTACCAAGTATTCTATCACCATGTCCCTGACACAGCCTAAACCAAGAAGAAAGTCTTTTTAAATTATTCATTTACTTTACATACTGATCACAACTTCCTCTCCCTCTTCTCCTCCCAGTCCTTTCCTCTCATCTGCCTGCTCCCCACTTCCCCTTTTCCTCAGAGAAAGGGAGACCTTCCATAGATACCAACTGGCCTTGGCATATCTAGTTGCAGTAGGACTAGGCACATCTTCTATTGAGGCTAGACAAGGCAGCCCTGTTAGGGAAAAGGGATCCAAAGGCAGGCAACAGAGTCAGAGTATTTAGGGGGTCTCACATAAAGACTAAGCTGAACGAACATCTGTTACATATGTTCAGTATCTTTTGCGTATATGCCCAGGAGTGGTATAACTGGGTCTTGAGGTAGAACTATTCCCGAATCCCTGAGAAACTGCCAAACTGATTTCCAAAGTGGTTGAGCCAGGTGGCACCCTCACCAGCAAGGGAGGAGTGTTCTCCTTGGTCTACAGCCTCACCAGCATGAGCTGTCGCTTGAGTATTTGATCTTAGCCGTTCAGATTGATGCAAGGTGGAATCTCAGAGTTGTTTTGATTTGTATTTCCCTGATGACAAAGGACTTGAACCTTTTTTAAAAGTATTTCTCTGCCGTTAGAGATTCCTCTGTCAGGAATTCTATGTTTTTCTTTGTACCTCATGTTTTAATTCTGTTATTTGGTTTGTTGGTGCCTAATTTCTTGAATTCTTTATATATTTTGGCTATTAGCCTTCTGTTGTGGACAGGGTTGGTGATGATCTTTCCCATTCTGCAGGCTGCCATTTTCTTCTGTTGACAGTGTCCTTTGCCTTAAAGAAGCTTTTCAGTTTCATGAGGTCCCATTTGTTAACTGTTGATCTTAGTGCCTGAGCTTTCGGTGGTTTTTTTCAGGAAGTTGTTTCATGTGCCTATGTGTATAAAGCTATCCCCCATTTTCTCTTATCTACTACAATTTCTTTCCTCAGCGATTTGAAGTTCTTGTCATTCAGGTTCTTTACTTCAAGATACTTTATATAATTTGTGGATATTGGGAAGGGTGTAGGTTCCCTAATATCTTTCTCAGCATGTATGCCATTTGCATACAGAAGGGCTACTTATTTTTTGAATTAATTTTGTATCCAGTTTGCTAGAGGGAAAAAAGTCTTTTCTTCCCCCCAAGACAGGGTTTCTCTTGTAGTTCTGGCTGTCCAGTACTTGCTTTGTAGACCAGGCTGGCCTCGAACGTACAGAGATCTGCCTGCCTCTGCCTCCTGAGTGCTGAGATTAAAGGTGTGTGCCACCATGCCTGGCTGAGAAAAAAAGTCTTAACGAGGCATTATCTAGGTCAAGTCAGCTTTCGGGTGTGCCTGTGGAGGATTGTTTTGACAGCTTATTGATGTAAAAGATCCAGATCACTGTGAGTAGCACCATTCCCTAGGCACAGGCTTGAAGAATGTAAGAATGGAGATAACTGGCTGAAAGCAAGCTAGCTAACCAAAGATCTATGCAGGCATTCTCTTTCTGCTCTTGGCTTGAGATGGTGACTTAAGTTTCTGCCTTGAATTTCCTAAAATAATGGACTGTAAGCTTGAATTGAAAGCCAAATAAATTCTTTCTTACCTAAGCTGTTTTACATCAGGCACTTTTTATTACAGAAACAGACATGAAAGTAGACCCTAGACATCCATTTCAAATTCCATTCTCAGTGAGATTCATGCATCCTCTCTTGGGCCCGCCTTGTTACTTAGCTTCTCGAGTCTATGGATGTTTATCCTGTACTATATGGGTAATATCTGTTTATAGGTGAGTAAATATCATGTGTTTCTTTCTAGGTCTGGGTTACCTCTCTCAGGATGTTCTTTTCTAGTTCCATCCATTTGCCCACAAATTTCATGACATCATTGTTTTAAATAGCTTGGTGGGAGAAGAGGTAGGGAGGAGACAGGAGGGGTCACGTTGGGGGAGGATGGTGGGAGAGAGAATTTGGGGTAGAAAACTGAAATCTGTTGTGGGTATCTCTGGGACAAACTAGAAATCTAGAACAATGGAAACTCCCAGGAATCTATGAGGGTGACTTTAGGTAAGACTCCCAGCAATAGGGGATATGGACTATGAAATGATCACTTCCTGTAATGAGGCAAGACTTCCAATGAAGGAATGAGGACATCAATTTAGGCACAAAACATTTGACTCCAAAATTTTCCTGCCTATAAGAAGCACAAGGATAAAAATGGAACAGAGATGGAAGGAATAGCCAACCAACGACTCGCCCTACTTGAGTTCCATGCCATGAGAGATAGCCCACCGCTGACACTATTAATAATATTCTGCTGTACTTGCAGTCAAGAGGATAGAATAACTGTCATCTGAGAGGCTTCATCCAGTAGATGATGGAAACAGATGCACTGATCCACAGCCAATCATTAGGCAGAGTTCAAGGAATCTTGATGAAGAGGGAGAGGAGGGATTGAGAAAGCCAGAGGTGTCGAGGACACAACAAAGAAACCCTACAGAATCAACTAACATGGGCCCATAGGGAATAATAGAGAATAAACAACCAATCAAAGAGCATGCATAGTATGGACCTAGGCCCCTTACACGCGTGTAACAGATGTGCAGCTTGGTTTTCATGTGGGACCTCTAACAGCAGCAACTGGGGTTATCTCAGTCTCTGTTGCCTTCCTTTGGATCCATTTCCTCTAACTGGGCTGCCTCAACAGAAAAATATTAGCCCAGTCCAAGGAGGGTTCATATCCATGGCAGGTCTCCCCTTCTCTGAAGAGAAAGGCAGGAGGGAGTAGAAAGAGGTGAGGTGAGAGAGGGGAGGGGGAGCTATGATCAGGATGTAAAGTAAATAAATAAGCAAATTATTAAAGAAGACATGAAAGTCGAATACTTTGAGTGTTTATGTATTGGGGAGAGAAACAGATACAGCAGTTTGACAGACAGCAGCAGGCCGGGGTGGGGTGGGGTGGGGGGGTGGGGGGGACGAGGGCGGGGCGAGGGACGGTTCTTGATCCAACAGTGATCCTGTCTAGTTAAGAGATCTCCAGGGGAGGAAAAGGTTAATGCTGCAGTGGGAAAGGGAATCAAATCTCCTTCTCTCCATTTTTCTCAGTGCCTGGTGTGGCCTCTTTAAAAAGACCCAAATGCACATATCAAGTTCCGGTCATTATTCCCAGAAATGTATAAACAACATTATTTACCTCTGAGTAAAATCAGCATTATGCTATCCCGATGAAGTCCCCTTTCAGTTTTTCCCTCACCCAAACTTCAGAAAGCAACTTCATGTACAATTTCTCTCTGTTCCATGCGCCGCACCCCTTAGCTATATCAGGACTCTCCATCTACCATATGTCTGATTGAAAATTCAATTCAACTCACTTCAAATATGTATTGAGTACCTTCATGTTGGCAGCAAAGTCGTAAAAGCCACAGGGGATACAAAATAAGTATAAAGTACAGTCTTGGGCTTCAGAAAGTCGGCCGCGCTATTGGGACCAACACAGAGAATCAAGAGACCCACATGAGACGGAATACATCTGCTCATTGGAATGTGTTGTTCTGACACTAAGTGCCTTGAGCGCTGCCGAGGAGGACTTCCGGGCAAGGGCCAGCCTTGTCAAAGTGTACAGGCTTCTTAGCGGGCTGAAGACTGACATGGGGCTTAGAGGAAGTGTGAACATTCAAATATGTAGCAGGATCACACACAAAGCTTTTCTTGTTGTTCCGGGCTCTCTGCAGAAGCTGGCGCCATGAAAACAACATGACCTAATTATTTCAGACCAAAGAGCTCACCGAGAAACCAGTGGTCCTAGTCAGGCTTGGAATTAACACTGCCCACTTCCCTTTTCGGTGACACCCTCTACTGGATTATGAAAACAGGTGATTATAAATGCGAGAAGGGATTCTTGTTAGCTGTTTTAGCAGGAGGTTGTCTGCTTAAAGGAAGTAAAGGGCATTTCCTGTCTCTTTCCTTCGTCCCACCTCTTGTGAGTCAAAAGGGAAGAGAGACTGGCGGCTTAGGCCAGGACTCAATGCTTGCATAACAGTGAAAACTGGAGCCTTGTTCTGAGGCAGCCCCCAAGCAAGGGGCAGTCTCCAGGAAGGCAAGCTAAAAGACATGAGATCAGAGATCAGGCATGCTTTGCAGAGATCAATTTTTTTTTATTCCTTGCGCATTCCATACATTTGAACAATGTATCTTGAGAATCTGTGCCCTGTGCCCCCCACTCCAACTCTGCCTGAGTCTCCTTAACATATCGCCCTCCAAAATCCATGTATACCATGCATGCCAGTAGCTATACCATTGAAGAAAATATCTCTTCTCCCGAGCAACCACTAACTACCTCAAAGTACTGAAAGAGGGGAAGGACCTCATAGCTGCTCAACTTGTTATGATGGATCCTGTCTCGTACTGGTCTTGTTGAGCTTATTACTGTTGTTGAGTTGTTGACAATTCAAGAGTGCAATGGCTAGAACTCATGCCTAGGAGGATGCGTTCCTCAGCGCGCTAGCTCTGACATTCTTTCTGCTCTGTCTTCCAGGATATTATTTGAGCCTTGGAAGGGGTAGTAGAGTTCACAGCACCCAGGCCTGGCCACGGAATAGTCACTTGTTCTCAGCACCTTGATGTTCTATTAGAGATTATTTTTAAGGCAGATGCTAGTAGGAGCAGCCTGGCTGTTTCTACTGCTTGGCCTGATAGGACAGGAATAGTTTTCTGTGGTCACATGGATGCTGTAGAACACAGGCAGTCCTGGGTTAGTCTGCTAGTAGACAAAGAGGGAAAGGACCAAAGGAAAATTGTCAGCTTATGTCACCAGTTATGGGGTACATGAAGGAGAAATAGGAGGGGAAGAAAGATACAGAAAGTAATGAAATTTCCCTCTCTTGTTCAGGTACTGCATAGCATTGGAGTTGCCATGGTCACGCCACAACACCCACATATATCCCTATGTGGAATCTCCATCACATAGAGGGTATTGTTGGTAAAGGAGTGCGGCACAGAACATATGAGTGTCTACCCTCCTTTTTGCCTCCTCGGACTCTTGATATGTCAGAGAGACCAGGCTGGGAGTGGCAGAGGCTGGAAAGGGGTGAAACACAGCCTACATCTTGGCCTCTGGAGCCATAACTCATGTCCAGATATTGAAAAGTCTTTGTATTTTACATAAGACTGGATTTTAGTTGGTGCAGGGCAGGAGTTTTCAGTTCATGAATGGAACTGAAACAACTCAGGTGAGACTCTATTTGTCAGAGAAGGATGAGATGGTATGGTCCTAAGGTGCTTGGTCCAGGGAGAGAGATGATGAGAGCTCCCCCCCAGAGACTGGTGTTTCCTCGTTCCGTTCATGTGTCGATGTTGTGTAAACTTTACTGTGGAGAGGTGAACAAAGAAACATTTCCACTTAAGTCTGAAACAACTGACCCAGTGATTTTATTTAAGGTTACTTAAGATTATGTGAAACCTGTGAGTGCTCACACCATTCAAGGAAAAAAATCATTTCCCCAGTGATTGTTAACTGTTTATAAATCCTTGGCGGAGGGGTGGAGCCTTGGGAGCTCATTTCTGTCTCCATCAATGGGCTCAGTCTTGTGTGGGTTCCTTCCAGTAAACACAGGTGCTGAGAATTCAAGAAATCAAGGGCTAAATCATGCTGAAAAGACAACACTCCACACTACTCTTTACCCATAGAGTACAAGTGAGTACATACTGTGTTTGTCTTTCTGGGTCTGGGGTATGCCACTCAGGATGATCGTTTCTTGCTCCATCCATTTGCCTGCACATTTAATGATTTCCCTGTTTTTAATAGCTGAATTGTGTAAATGCACTACAGTTTCTTTATCCATTCTTTGGTTGAGGGACATGTGGGTTGTTCGCATTTTCTGGCTACTAAAAGTAAAGCTGCTATGAACATAGTTGAGCAAGTGTCCTTGTTGCATGGTGGGCCATCTTTTGTGTATATTCCCAAGAGTAGTATAGCTGGGACTTGTGGTAGAGCTAGTCCCAATTTCCTGGGAAACCTCCAGATTAATTTCCAAAGTGGTTGTACAAGTTTGCACTCCAACCAGCAATGGAGGAGTATTCCCTTTTCTCCACATCATTGCCAGCATGTGCTGTCAGTTGAGTCTTTGATCTTAGCCATTCTGACAGTGTAAGATAGAATCTCAGAGTTGTTTTGAGATGCATTTTTCTGATGAATAATGACATTGAGACCTGGAGGGAACAGTAGCTCCACAAGAAGACCAACAGAACCAACTAACCTGGGCCCAGGGAGACTTGCAGAGACTAAAACACCAACCAAGGACCAGGTATGGACTATGCATAGGCCCCCTACACATATGAATCAGACGGGCAGCTTGGTCTTCATGTGAGTCCCTTAGTAAGGGGAGTGGGGGCTGTCTCTGACAAGACTTTCTTGTCTGCTTTTTAGTCACTTCCTTGTGGTGGAGCTCCATTGCTAGGCCACTGTGGTAGAGGATGTTCTCAGTCCTGTGCAACTTGATGAGCTGGAATGGGTAGGTCAGGCTGGGGGGACTCCTCCCTTTCTGAGAGGTAGGTAAGGGGGGACATGGGGAAGAGGGAGGGAGGGTGGGACTGGAAAGAGAGGAGGAAGGAACTATGACTGGGATGTAAAGTGAATAAATAAATCAATTGACTTAAAGAAGTCGAATCTGGGGCTGGGGAGATGGGTCAGTTGGTAAAGTGCTTGCCTTGCAAGCTCGAGAGCCTGAGCTTGCGCTCCAACACCAAAACGCATGTAAAAAAATCCAGGCAATTCTTGTATTCCAGTATTTGGGAGGTCAAGATGTTCCCATCCCTGAGCCTCACTGTCTAGATTGTCTCCTTAGTGGGTGAGGTCCAGGCTAGTCACAGACCTCACCTCAAATAAACAAGGTAGGTGGTACCTAAGAAGCACTGCCAAAGTTGACCTCTGGTCTCAATATGTGCTTGCACACATGTGCCTAAACACACACACACACACACACACACACACACACACACACGAGAGAGAGAGAGAGAGAGAGAGAGAGAGAGAGAGAGAGAGAGAGAGAGAGAGATGCTATATTTTTATAAGTCAAATTTATTCTAACTTTGAGCTTCAACTCGCCAGGAGACAAGGAATGAAATTTTCATCTTGTTCAGGCACATAGTGACTCGGTAAGTCAGATGCTAGATCATCCTCTGAGCTACGGATCCTCACTGCAATGACTAAGATGATTTGGATTCAGGCTGTGCGAACTAGTGGCTTCCCTTCATGACTGTCTTGCTCAAGGTGGTCTTGATGCTTTGTTTTTCCAGCATCCTTGAGTCACCTCTGGTAGCTGAGAGGCTACAGAATCCTGTCTCTTGTCCAGCATCTCCTGGAAAGACCCTTATATGGCTATGTCCAACAGCCCTCCCCGACCCCACTCGATTGCTGTGGGACCATGGAATGCCATCATTCTAGTGAGCCATGGATTTTAGATACAAAAGTCCGGATAAAAGAAGGGAGTGCCATTTCTCATGTGCCTTTCTGTGTCTTCTCTTTGAAACATCACAACACACAAGAAATCAACCACAGGCTTCATTCTATTTCCCTCACCCCCACCCCAGAATGAGAGGGGAGGGGAATTAGCTACATTTAAAGGGAAAAATCATAATTGTCTATTTGAATGAGATCTGTTTTGTATTTCGAGCACCAACAGCGAGTAAGCTGAGACAGTTTCTGCCAAGGGATCCAAGTGGTGTTTTCAGCAAGAGGATGAGACTGCAGAGTACATAGAAGAGGTGTGAACACAGCATGCATGGAGGGAATGCTAGGGCAGCACTACTCATGGGCAGGGTGGGAGTACAGCCTTCACAGACAGAATAGGATTACGGTGTCCACAGAGGGAATGCAAGTTCAGTGCCCATAGATAGGATGTCAGCGCAATGACCATGCAAAGGCGCTATCTAAGCATGATAACTGATGTAGTATAGTGTAGTGTGGTGTGGCGTGCTGTGATATGTGGTATGCTGTGGTGTGGTGGTATGATGTGTGGTATGATGTGGTATGGTGTGGTGTGATCTGTGGTATGATGTGGTATGGTGTGGTGTGATCTGTGGTCTGATGTGGTATGGTGTGGTGTGATGTGTGGTCTTATGTGGTATGGTATGGTATTGTTCATGATGTGTGGTGTGGTATGGTGTGGTATGGCCTGTGATATATGGTATATGGTATGATATGGTTTGGTATGTTATGCTGTGTGGTATATAATAAATATTATATAGTATATATACACTATACTGTACTCTTGGTCCTTCATGCCATTGCCTGCTTTTGGATCATTATTAAAATATATATGTGAGAACCTAGATGTGACATTGTACCCTACTGGAAAAAAACAGTGAATAGAACAAAGTAGGAGATTATTCTATCTAGGTCCTAAGATTGCAGCATTCTCATGGGGAGATTTTGGCCTTAGATTTTTTTTTATAAGAATGAGGGATGGTTTATACCTGGGACTGTTTTCCAGATAAAGAAATGTACTTACTTTTCTGTACATAAAATCCCCCCAACGGTTATTATTTTCAGAAGCACAGACAGCTCTAATCTCATCTGTGATACAGAATATGTGTTTAGACAGTTTGCAATTGACTGGTGTCTCCCCTTTCTTTCCAAGATATGTTGACTTTCTCAGTCTCTCAGCGCCTTTGCCCATGACCTGATTTGGAAATAGCTCTCTGCAGATTAATAGAGACAAGGCGAGGTGATTGTGGTATGTACTAATCCAATTGAAGAACTGTCAGGATTTTGGTAAAACCAGAACATAAAAGGAAGGCATGCAGCCTGGGGGAGATGGCTCTGTTGGTAAAATGTTTGCCCTGGGAGAGTGAGGGCATGTGTGGCATCCTCAGAACACACATTAAAACACAAAGCGTGATGGCACATGATTCTACCTGAGTCCTAGGGATGTGGGCACAGGGAGCTCCCTGGGCTTGCTGGTCAGCCAGCCTAGTCTGTTTGGCAAGCCCCAGGCTGGTGAGAGACCCTGTTTCAACAGACAAATACATGGGGCAGGTGAGCTAACTCATCAGGTGGAGGGGCTTGATGATTAAGCCGGCGTTCTGGGCTTCATCCTTGGAATCACACAGTGTAAGGAGAGAAGCCCTCCCTACAAGTTGTCCTCCTACGTCATTCACATGCCACACCATGAACTGCCCCCTTCAACAACAACAAAACAAATAAGAGCAACAGCAACAACCAAGATGGGTGGAGCGTGAGAAGTAATAGCCAAGAAAGAAAGAAGGAAAGAAAGAAAGAAGGAAGGAAAGAAGAAAGAAAGGAAAGAAGAAAAGAAGGGAGGAAGGAAGGAAGGCATGGATGGAAAAGATTTGATTGTCTATAGGGTCACAAAGCTGTGGTAACACCTTGACCTCCCATTCAGCTTTTAGAACTGTGATTTGAGAAATCACTATGTATTCAAAGTCCCCCAGTTGCTGGTTTACTGCCACAGCAGGTGCACTACTGAATACAGCCATCTATGCTCTCCAGCAGGTTCGAGCAAAGGATGAAGGACCTTTGTATAGTGACGTTTCGGTTGCTGTGGCAAAATTTCCCCAGAAAAGCAACTGAAAAGAGGAATGATGTTTTAGCCCACAGTTCCCGGTGGACAGAGTCCATTGTGGCAGGGAGGGGGAGCAGGAGCTGCTGATCACGTGGCATCTGTCCTCAAGAAGCAGTGCAAAAACAGAGGGGGAGGAAAAACGCTTGGCTGCAAAGACTCAATATGTGCCCTTCATGACATACTTGCTACAGCCAGGCTCCACCTCCTAAATGTTTGACAACCTTTTAAAAACAGCAGCCCCAGCAGTGGATCAAGTGTTTAAGCACCAGGGTCTGTCTCTTGGGGAGAGAACACTTTCAACCCACACCACCATTTTCTGCCTAGTCCTAGGTTAGCCACGGGTGTGGCATCTTGAGTCTTGTGGAGTCCCTGGAAGAGGGCAGTGAGTTTTGCTTGAGTCATAAAGGTGGCTTCCTCCTGGAGAGCTATTTCAGGAGCTGGGTGCGTGAGGTGATCTCTTATCCATGCCTATTTATCTGGGACCACGAGGCTCAACATCACTAACTCAGACTCTGAGAATCCATGATAGAGTATAATGTGTGAGATGTGAACCCCAGGAAGGTGTGAAACTCAAAGAAGGGGCCTCCCCAGCGCAGCTGCTTCCCCCACGGCTTGTCATTTGCCTGGGCCTAGGAGAAATGTTGCACCAACTATCCACACACACTTTTCTGCTTCTATATGTCTCTTAGTGCCTTTCTTTCTGTCTGAAGCACTATTTCTGCTTTTGAAATTTAATTTTTTATTCTCTGTCTGTCTGTCTGTCTGTCTGTCTCTTTTTCTCTCTGTCTCTGTCTCTCTCTCCTTATTCATTCATTTATATTTATTTATTTATAATTTTTATTTGTTGTGTGTGTATCTAGGGTGGAGATTCTTCCAGATGATCTTTTATTGTACAGGATAATTTTAATAATTTTGGGTTTTTCATTTTCCCATATAAAGTTGAGAATTGATCTTTCAAGGTTGGTAAAGAATTGTGTGGGTATTTTGATGGGAATTGCATTGAATATGTAGATTGCTTTTGGTAAGATGACCATTTTTACTATGTTGATTCTCCTGATCCATGAGCATGGGAGATCTTTCCATCTTCTGAAATCTTTTTCAAATTCTTTCTTTAGAGATTTGAATTTTTTTCATACAGATCTTTCACTTTCTTGGTTAGAGTTACACCAAGATACTTTATATTATTTGTAGCTATTGTGAAGGGTGTAGTTTCCCTAACTTCTTTCTCAGTCTGTTTGTCACTTGTATACAGGAGGGTTACTGATTTTTTGAGTTGATTTTATATCCAGCTACTTTTCTGAAGGTGTTTATCAGGTGTAGGAGTTCCTTGATAGAATTTTTTTGGGTCACTTGTGTATACTATCATATCATTTTGGGTCACTTGTGTATACTATCATATCATAAGCAAATAGTGATAGTTTGACTTTTTCTTTTCCAATTTGTTTTTCCTTGATCTCCTTTAGTTGTCTTATTGCTCTAGCTAGGACTTCTAGCACTATATTGAAGAGATATGGAGAGAGTGGAAAGCCTTGTCTTGTGATTACAGTGGAACTGATTTAAGTTTCTCTCCATTTAGTTTTATGTTGGCTATAGGCTTCCTGTATATTGCCTTTACTATGTTTAGGTATGTGCCTTGTATCCCTGCTCTCTCCATGATTTTAACATGAATGGGTGTCAGGAGGCTGATATAAAGTGTTCAGGCACTGCTCAGAGTTCTTTAGTCTTTGACATTGACTTATCTTGCTTGATCATGCGCTGACTAAAGCAAATGTGATCTGGGAATTTCTCTGTCACTGTCCTCAAATCCAGTTCAACGTTGTGAACCCTGTGCCTAATACATGAAGCTCAATGATTCTCCAATTCTAATTTCTTCAGAAACAGGCTCATGAGTGCTGTTTTTTCTTTACCATACTTTATTATTCCTTTGATCCAGTTTCTTTTCTTTTTCTTTCTCGATGTAAGCTACCCTCTTAGTCAATATACTTTAAAACACAACCATTTTTATAGTGAAATATATTTGTCCTAAATTAAGTGATTCATGGCTCTTCTCTTCCAGTTTCTTTCCTATTCTTTAACTATTATATTTGTTCCTAACAACAAAAATTAACAGCTGTGCAAACAACAACAACAACAACAACAACAACAACAACAACAACAACAACAGAAGACAAAGCCACACAGGACTTGTATCCTCTTCCACATTTAAAGAGGACAGTTTCTTCACAGATAGCCCCTGCATTGTTTTCTGCCCAGGTCCCTGTCCTCAGGCATCATGGTTTCTCAGGTATGGGTATTGTTTTTACAGTTCAAGAATTCCACCCCAAACCAGAAAACAATGTCTTTTTTTTTCTGTGCACAAACCTAAAAATGTTTTCTTATTTAAAAAACCCAAACATTAGCCAGGCATGGTGGTTCATACCTCTAATTCCAGCATTTGGGAGGCAGAGGCAGGCAGATCACTGTGAGTTTGAGGCCAGCCTGGTCTACAAAGTGAGTCCAGGACAACCAAGATAACATAGAGAAAACTTGTCTTGAAAAAAAAAAAACCCCAAACAAACAAAAAGAAAAAACAAAACTTAGACATTCATTGCAAAAACTTTGAAAATATAGAAAACAGAACTTAAACTCCAACTCTGTATGACACATTTGTATTTCCATAGTCAGCAACATATTGGTTACACTTGAGTTCCGTTTGCACTGTGCACAAATCTCTTCCAATATGAACTCTTTCCCTTTCATTTCACAGTAAGAATTCCATGTTAATGACAACAAATGCTTTTTAAGAGAGAGTTTTTTGTTTTTGACTAATGACATGTTGAGTGGATAAAGCACTTGCTGCTGCCAAGCCTGACATCCCGAGTTCAAGTCCTAGGAAGACCTCCATGGTGGGAGGGGAGAACTGACTTCCAAAAGTTGTTCCCTAACCTCCCTAACTTGTGCTGTGCCATGCACATGTATATGTGCACACACGGACACAATAAATGTGATAAAAGTTGTAAATTTTGCCAGCCAGCATGGGCATGGCTTTTACTGTTTGGATTGAAAACATTCACTCTGCCCTGTCTCTCCTTTGAAGACAAATGGGATGAAAAGTGCATGAGCCTGGAGATAAGAAGGATGCTTTTCATGAAAGGCCATGTGAGTTTGAGGGTAAAAATAGTCAATACGCTAAAAGGCAAAAGGTCAGAATTCTATGCAGAAGTTCAGCTTTCTTCCAATCACAAAGACTGTCTCCTTCAGGTGTTCAGTATGTTCAGACACTAGAGGCACAGACTGCAGACAGAGGGGGCATCTCCTACCACCTTCACCACCATCATTTTTGCACCACCACTACCACCTCTGCTGCTCTTCCTCCTCCTCCTTCTTCCTTCTCCTCATTCTCCTCCCCCCTTGCCTGTTCCCTTTCCCATTTCCTCTTTCTCTTCTTCCTGCTCCTCTTCTTTCTGTCATGATTTTGCCATTTCAATTTGATTTAACAATATATGAGGCATATATGGTTGATTACATTTTGTGATGTGGGCTATTGACAAGAGTGTCTGTTAACAGATTTCTTTCAGTCTGATCAAGTGTTTTCCTTTGTAAAATAGTATTAGTAATGACATAGTAGTGGGAGCATATACTGCTAACTCATATTTATCTATTAAACTCATATTCCTGCTCAGTTCTTAGAGGTCAGGCTTCTAGACAGAAACCTAATGAAGAGTTTGTCTGAATTATGTAGAAGCCTCGCTGTATACACGATACCCATGCCGTTTTGTTTTTTTCTAAAAACATAAATTGTAGAGAAGGTATTTTTGATCATGAGGTACAAATTGATGTTTGTATTTTCTTTTTTCACAGAGGGAAGTAACTCAAGAAGGAAGTCAGGCTAGCGCACCATAGACCCCAAGAAGAACACCTGGCATCTCTTGTGATTGAAATGCTATATTAATGAGCTCTCATCTGCAATGACATTTTACCAGGAACCAATTAACCACTGTAATTACACCTCCTCTGTTGCTCGCTCTGAAACGTGAAGTGAATGGGTATTGAGTTGCTGTGTTCACTGGTTTTTTTTTTTTTTTAAATGACAACATTTTTAAACTCTAAAACTCTGAGTTATCTATTATGTTTCCCTTCCCTTCTGGGTGTCTCAGCAAGGAGGAAAATTTGAACTAGATGATTTTTGTAACCACAGGCACAGGCACATGCAAATTAAAATAGGTGAGGACAACGGTAGTATTTGTGATACCCTACCATAGGTTTAAAGGTGTTGGAAAACACAGGGAGGAGGGGGAGTAAAAGAACAGAAAGAGTTAACCCTTCCTACTAAAGCACAGGCTGCTCAGGAGATGCAAGTCTACATAAGAGATTGCTGATCTAGTGGCCAATTGGATAATTGGCTGTATATTGCTAAATATAAAACTTAGTTGTTATTGTCACTTCAAGACTTATAAATCTTTCCAAAACACAGCATTTTTAGTGTATTCTTTGACAATTTCATGGATGTACATAAGTCATTTGCTGACAGTTATACCCTGCCCCCATCCCACCACCATTTCCCTCTCTTATCCCTCCACTTTCCCTGCCTTTCCAAAAGGGCCTTCTATTATTTTCATGTCTTTGATAATCTACCTAGTTTAATTAAGCTTGCTGGCTTGTGCAGGGGTTTGTGAGGGTTTCTGTGCTTAGAGCAAGGGCACCTTACCAGTGGCTATACCACTGAAGAAAATGGCTCTCCCTTCCCCAGCAGCCATGATTGCCAGAAGTCTCTTCGCTAGGGTGGAGCCTCACAAATTCCTTCCAAATTGATGCTGGCCTGTCTGCTGCCTTGATCTTGGACTGGTAGCCTTAAATGCTGAGTTCATGAGTGCAGAGGTCATGTCTAGAAGACAGTAGTTCATAGCACATTTTCCCGTACTCTGACCCTTAAATTCCTTCTATGCCCTCTTTCCCAGTATTCCTTGAGGCTTGGGTGTGTGTGCTGTATACATATCCCATTTTAGGCTGATCACTCATCAGTCACTTCCCTTAATATTTTGACTAGTTGTGGGTGTCTGTAGTAACTGGAGCTCACAAAGCAGTTTCCCAAATTTGAGGTTTTTGGGCTTCATTTCCCTCCTGGTCAAATGTTATTTCCTCATTGCTGTATCTGCCTCCTGCATTAGTTGTAAAGGAGTGTGTGTGTGTGTGTGTGTGTTTAGTCAAAATCATTTTATCCCAGCAACAGAAAGAAAACTCTAGCATCTTGTGCCTCACACATCCTCACTAAGTGTTAGCTTTCATTGTTTTACTAGCATAATTTGACATTATAAAGTTTGACATTATGGAAATGTAAGCTCATTGCTTTAGTGAAGTTTAGTGTATTATCGAGTAAAATAAAAACTGGAAATATATTAGTCAGTTGGGGCTTACAAGTGCTAAGGCCAGGTAGGTATTAAAAACAGAAGTCTCAAGTTGAGGAGGCTTGCACGATTCTTGAAGGATTGGATTTGGTGAAATCCTGAGACCCAGTTAACAGAGGATGCCAATTCATGTGGTAAGGGGGTTTGTCTGGACACCCCCTTCTCCACCCCGCTCTCCATCTCTTCCTTTCTCCCTCCCTCCCCTCCTTCTCTTCTGGTCACAGGCTTGTGTGAAGAGTGGAGGAGCATGTGCAGGAGTTGGTTCTTTTCTGCTTCCTTATAGGTTCTGGGGACCGAAGTCAGATCTCCAGGCTCGACAAGTGCTCCTGTCAAGTGCTCACACTGAGCTATCTCACCAGCCCCTGAACAATTTTCTTTTCTTGTTTATCTTTTTTTAAAATTTTATTTTATTAATTTATTCTTATTACATCTCAATGGTTATCCCATTCCTTGTATCCTCCTATTCCTCCCCCTCCCATTTTTCCCTTACTCCCTTCCCCTATGACTGTGACTGAGGGGGACCTCCTCCCTCTGTATATGCTCATAGGGTATCAAGTCTCTTCTTGGTAGCCTGCTATCCTTCCTCTGAGTGCCACCAGGTCTCCCCATCCAGGGGACATGAAAATCTTCACTTACCAGGAAACTGGGCCAGAGGGGAGGACATCCTATTGGGACTCTAGATGAGAGAAGCATGGGAGAATAGCAAAGTAGAAGGATCCAGAGGGTCCTAGAAATCTACAAGAAGAACATTATGATAGGCAGATTTGGGCCCAGGGGTCACGCTCAAACTATGGCTCCAGCCAAGGACAATACAGGCCGTAAACTTCAAACCCCTACCAGATCTAGCCAATGGACAGGACATTCTCCACAGTTGAGTGGAGAGTGGGGTCTGACTTTCACACATACTCTGGTTCCTCATATTTGAACAATTTTCTTAAGCTTATTTTTATTTTACTCCAGAATGTCTCAAGGACACCTCTTCCTAACTGATATCCATTCTTTCCAAAGATGTGGTATGGGCGAATCATAACCCATTCTGTCTGTCCACCATCCCTGGCCATCTGTTTGTTTTTATATCAGGTTTTTGGGACTGTGAACAACGTGCTAACAGTCAGACCTCAACTTCTGGGGTTTTTATTGATTTCTGGGGGATACACTTCCAGTCTCTGGTGTGCTGTCTTGAATTTTAATCTACAGTTTAATCAGTGTTGTGAGATTACTTTCTAAACAGCCCGCAACTTTTCACATTTCCTTGCACAGTACAGCTTTATTCACATTTTGACCTACAGTTGGGGCTGTACTTCTAAATTTATGCCAGTTTGACAGGCACAGCATACACTCAATTTGCATTTTGCTGGCTGACAGTGACATGAAAAAGCGAGCATATGTTTGTGGTTCTTTTGGGTTCGCTGTTCTGAGGGCTAAATAAAAAAAAGTTTGATTAATTTTGCCAGTTAGAATATTTAAAAGTTATTTTATTTATACTATACTTTGAAGGTTTATTTTATCTACATGTTGGAGTGAGTTTTTGTCATGTGTGTGAGGGTTCCTGTCATGTCATATGTTGTGAGCCACCCAGTGCTGGTTGTTGGGAACTAAACTTGTGTTCTCTGCAAAACAGTCTGTGCTCTGACCTGCTGAGCCATCTCTCCAGATGACCAATCATTTTTATTTTAAATCTGGATATGGTAATATGTACTTGGAATTACAGCCCTGGGGGCACAGAGACAGGTGAATCCCCTGAATCCCCCAGGTTCACTGGTCATTTAGCCTAGATTCATCCATGGGCTTCAGGACCCAGTGAAAGACCTTGCTCAAATATCAAGATGGAAAGTTCCTGGGGAGAAGCATTCAGGGCTAATACCAGTACACACGCCCTCACACCCACTCACACACCTACTCACACACATCCACACCTTCACAAACATACACCTGAATGAACATGCACTGTCTTAGTCAGTGTCCTATTACTGTTACTTAGCCAACGACACCATGACCAAGGCAACTCTCATAAAGGAAACCATTTATTTGGGGCTAGTTTGCAGTTTCATGGTGGCACGTGGGTAAGTATGGTGCTGGAGAGGTAGCTAAGAGCTCGACATCTGGATTGGCATGTGAGAGAGAGAGAGAGAGAGAGAGAGAGAGAGAGAGAGAGAGAGAGAGACTAAGCCTAGCTTGAACATTTGAAAACCAAAAGCTCACCCCCCAGTGACACACTTCCTCCAAGAAGGCCATACCTACTGCAACAAGTCTATACCTCCTGGTCCCTGTCAAGTACTGCCATCCCATAATGACCAAGCATCCACTCTTTGAGCCTATAGGGGCATTCTTATTCAGACCACCACATGTGTACACACAAATTTTTGTATTTTGCATTTAAAGTAGTACATGTACATAATAAATATAAAGTAGTCTTGGAACTTTTATAATGAAAATGATAATGACTTCTCTACTCTCTTCACCTTTATTTTCATTCCTTAAAGGCAGGCACACAAATCCATAGGAGTTTATGTAAACAGAAAATGGCTTGCAGAATTTCTATGTCTGTCACTTTTAATGAAGCTACTCTCCAGGTTTTAAAGGGACTCCATCTTTTCCCTTCTAAGGCCATTATTGGAATCTCTCAAGCACATTGTGTGTGTGTGTGTGTGTGTGTGTGTGTGTGTGTGTGTGTGTGTGT
>OU015747.1:82358906-82371340 GCA_907169655.1 Acomys percivali | reverse complement strand
TGTGTGTGTGTGTGTGTGTGTGTGTGTGTGTGTGTGTGTGTGTGTGTGTGTTTTTTTTTTGTCTAATGCTTTCTTCCCTCCCTCAACCTTAAGGCCCAGTCATGCCCGTAAGGCCTATTCGCTCTAATAAGCCTCATTCTTGAAAGGAATTATGTGTTACCATCCTAGCTAAACCATACTTATTATTATTGTTGTTGTTGTTACACAACTCTCTCTGCACTTTTTGCTGAACTTTTGAATGGTTGCAAGCATTTTCAACAGGTCAGAGCTGCATTTCTTTTCTTCTGTTGCCATGAGTTTCTTTCTTTCTCTCTTCTCAGTTGTGTTTCCTGCAGCAATAATAAAGCACCCAGACAAAGGCAACTTAGGAGAGAGAAAATGCTTGGCTCACAGGTTCAGGTTACGGTCCATCAGCTGACGCAGGGGTCACATCACATCCACAGGCTGGGCAGAAATCAGTGAATTAACATCTGCACTAATCAGTCTCTTCTTCCTGAGAACACAGTCTAGGACCCCAAGCTCAGGGAAGAGTGCTCCCCATAATGGGTGGGTCCTCCCACATCAGGTAATGCTCCCAGGCCTTCTCAGAGGCCCTCATCCTAGGTGATTCAAGGTTGTGACAAGTTTAGGTTGTTTCAGTGAGGCTGTGAAGCTTTCCCCGTGCTTTGGAGTCAGCAAGGCTGATGAAGACACCAGGTTACAAAGTGCTGCAAGAACTCTCATTGGTTTAAAGTCACAGCTGTCAAATGGGACCCATTAGCAATCACTCTTCTGCTGCTCCCTCAACCGTCCTGAAGCCTCACCCCAGCCAATCCTGGGCATTTTTGAGACAGCTGGCAGAAATTAGTGCAGCCTCAGCAAATTGTGCAGAAGTGATTTTTCGCCCCTACAGGAAGATAACCCAAGTGAAGCAGCAACCTTGGCCTCATACGCGTCGGTCTTCAATCCACAGGCCCAGCCATGCAGTGCATCTGGCACAGATTCCTCCAAGTGCCGTCTTGCTCTAGTTCCCGGACATGGCCCTGTAACTGTGAAGTGAGAATGAGCATCACTTTCCTCCAGGAATCTTTGGAAAAGTAATGGAAGGCTGGGCAGGCTGTGTGGGAACTGGTGCACCAGAACCGTGATGGTGGGTCATGGCCCATGACCGCTGCAGGCAGCGACCTGCTTTTCTTGGAAAGGATCATTGCTTGACTACTGATCTCAGCCCCCACATTAGACATCCTGAGACTTTTCTGGGTTTCCCAGAAATAAATTGTCTCAGTTTTTCCCCCTCCAATTGCTGCAATAAAATGCCCCTAACGAAAGCACAGGGCCATGGACACAAACAAAGACATGAAGACACACACACACACACACACACACACACACACACACACACACACACACACACGTGAAAAAGAAAACAGTAAGTACTTTAAAAAACTTTTATTTAAAAGTAATTAACATTTTTCATACAATATATTTTAATCCTATTTCTCTTCCCCAACAACTCCTCCCTGATCACCCTGGCCTCTGTACCCATCCAATTTCATACTCAAAGAATCAAAACCCAAAACCCAAACCAATAAACACACACACACACACAAACACACATGCACACAAACACACACACACACACAGAAAGAGAGAGAGAGAGAGAGAGAGAGAGAGAGAGAGAGAGAGAGAGAGAAGAGGAGTTTGTCTTTGTGTTGGGTAACTGATGTTGACTTTGCAGCCTGTCTTGCAGCTGTGGATGATATACTTAGAGTCACTCCACTGAAGAAAACTGACTTTTCCGCCTCCCAGCCCCTATCAAGTGCAAGCAGGGGTATAGCTTGGTACCCACTTCTGCTCTTCTCTGCTGGGGTTTTTGTCTGGTTTGAGCTTGTGCTGGCCTCGTGCATGCTGTCAGACCCTCTGTGAGTTTGTATGGGCATCAGTCCTGCTGTGCCTCGAGGATGCCGTTCCCTCGGGTTGTCTACCCCCACTGCTCTTACATCTCTCCACATGTTATCAAATAGATCTCTAGGCCTTTAGAGGAGGGGTTTGAAATGACATCTTACCCCATTAAGGGATGAGTCCTCCAAAGCGTCTCACTCTCTGAACATTGTCCAGCTGTGGGTCTTTATGGTCATTGCTGTCTACTGCAAGAAGCTTCTCTGATAGGGGTTGATGCACTCATCTATGGGTATATCAGTAGGGCACCAGGGGTCATTTGTACTCTACACTCATTTATCAGAAAAATAGCTGTAGGTTTCCCCCTTGAGCCCGTGGCCTATCTGGTGTCAGCGTCTTGGCCTCATTCAAAGAGTCATATTTGCACTACATCTCATGGAGTGGTCCTTAAAGTCAATAATAAAGTGGTTGGTCATACCTATAACATTTGCACCACTCACTATTGCACCAGTGGGTGTATTGTGGGTGAGTGTTCATAGTCAAGGGAGATGATGATTCCCTTTCCAGGAGTGTGTGTGTTATCTTTTAGCACTCTGAATGTTAGTCAGTAGTGGGGAACTTATAGTTGAGTGCCTCCCTGACTTCTCTATATTTGCTGACTGTTTCATTCAGCAACGGGAGAGTAAGAGATAACAGTGGTAACAGCCTTCAGTGTTTGGCCAAGGACTAAAAAAGATGTAATCAATTCTTGGTACTGGGGATTTTATTTGGTGGAATATGATGTATAGTTGGATTATCATCTCCCCCACTGTATAGTGACTCCATTTAGATCCCTTTCATACATATTTATATTTTAGGAAGCTTGTATGGAAACAGGTTTTCATATAGTTATTAATCTTATTCTCTAAAGATAAGCACATTGGCAGTTTTCCATCATTTTTATAGACAATGATGGAACAATGGTTTACTTTGCACATCTTGATCCACTTTAAATTGTTTGATTTAAAAATATTTTTAATGTTTATTTTAGTTTTCATTATGTATGTCTATGTGTGGGCATGTGTACTTGAATGAAGCTGCCCATGGAGGCAAGAAGTGGGTATCAGATCCTCTGGCACTGGAGTTAAAGGTGGTGGTGGGCCATCCAATCCGTGTAGGTACTGGGAACTGAATGTGGATCCTGGGCAACAACAGCGAACACCCCTGACTGTGGAGCCATCTCTCCTGTCATTTGCACTTACGATATTTATCTTGATTCAGGCATTTCCTCTTTCTGCTGCTGGAAGAAACTGCATGCTTTGTGTGTATATTTTGTAGCATTGGGCACAAAAGCACCTTTGACTGGTGATGGTGGGGCTGGTAAATCAGGGCTAGGAGAAAATTCAGTGCCTTAAAGGGCACCATTTTAAGAGAATATGTATGTGTTTAGCTGTGGGTCCATGCCTGCAGGCAGAGGAGATGCTCCCTCCTGGTAAGCTTCCTGTTTGGACATAGGTGAGCGGACCCCGCCTGCTGATAACAACCCACCAGATCCAAGTGTGTTAAAAAGATAGTTCCTTGCAGACCCTAACCCACACAAAAGGTGTCAAAAGCTGGCTCTTTGAAGAAAAACATATCAAAGGTGTCCTGGAGGCAAGCGCCACCCCCCCCCCACCCCCCCCCCCCCCTCAATGTGCCCCAAGTGTACTGGGATTGCCTCCTGCTATTCAAGGACACTTAGTTTAAAAACCCAGAGGCTGGAAGGTTTGGGGCTCACTCCCCACTTCCCCCCATAGCTCTCTCCCCTTGTCTTTCTTTTATCATTAAGCTTAGTGAATTAAAATCTAGTTCTTTGACTCTTGACTGTTCTTACTTTGATCAAGTGCGGTCTGGCCTTTCACAAGCCAGAGGCTTCCTTTCCCTTCTGAAAGGGACACAGATTTTTATTGTCTCAACCCAGCTGAGCTAGGCTGCTCCCTCCCTGCTCAGTGTTCCCTCCCTGCCCAGTGCTCCCTCCCTGCCCAGCGCTCCCTCCCTGCCCAGAAGGCCTTCTTCATCACCCATCACCAGTTCTCAAGACGGGAGCCTTCTTCAGCCAGATTCTCATCCCAGTGCCCCCCCTCCACACCCCTGCCCCCCCCCACCCCAGAGAAAGGAAACCACATTTAGCAACCCTAGAAAGTACCTGCTTCTGTATTTCAAGTTGGCATGTTTATATCTCACTGAAGAGATGTAGTATTATGCTTTCCTCTGACCTGCCTGGACTTCATCCCACACTGAGGGAAGCAGCATTAGGAAGTTAGATCAGAACCTTCCCTCACCACCCACGCTCCTGCTTCATATCTCCTCTACCCTATGCAGAGAATGCAGGGTTCTGACCTATCTAAGCAACTTGTGGCTTCTGTGAGAAGCCTGCTCAGATGCTGTTTCTCTCACAACTCCATCCTGGCCACTGTCAGAATGGGACAAGGGCCCAGGGACATTCAAGAGCAGTCATCAGACATCCCATTCAGAGATAATGGTCCCCTAGAGAATCCATAATGGAGCCAAGGAAGTTGTTTGTTGCTTATCCAAAATTCTTTGTTCATCTATATTTTTAGGAAAAGGATCCAAATTTTTGTAAGATTTATAAAGGCACTTCTGAACTCTCCCCAATTATTAAGAACTATTGATCTTAACGAAGGGTTGGAGTACATATCCTTTAGGCAGTCCTCCAGGGAAAATGATTTCTAATCTTTGAAAGTTCTAGAAGGATCAGAGAGGAGACATTTAATATTATGCTCTTTGGCAAGAATCTGAAATGCAAATATTCAAATGATATTCAAGTTCATCAAATAATGGATGATCCTTGTGCTGAATGCCTGTGATCATAATTATCCCCTATCTTTCTTCTTCCCCTCCAGTTTTTCTCCATTCCTCCCTCAGTTACTCACTTTCCTTTCCTTCATTCCATAGCTTCCTTCTTTTCATCCTTCTTCTCTTTCCTTTCCTACCTAAATTCCTCCCCTCCTTCCCATTTCCCTTCCCAACTTCCTCCCTTTTTGTTCTCTCCATCCCCAATTGTTATGTCTTTCCACCATCTATGTATTTATTCTCCTTTCTTTAGAAAAACCCAATTGAGTTCCCAAAGCAAACAACAGCTAGCACATCTTTGTGTAGCCTTCTCTGTCACCTAAGTAAAATCACAATACTTTTTTTTTTTTTTTTTTTTACCTCATAGGAGTAAATGACCCACACATATTTTGATTGACAGTATTTAGCACAATGCTTGCTATATAGCTAATTCAAGTCAAACATTTGTACTTTTGTAATAATAATTTTTCATTAAAATAATATCAAGTTTGGCAAGTGATGGGCAGGGCCTCAACTACACAGCTTTCTTAGTTATCATTGGACACTATAGAGAAGAGATTGATATTAAATAAGAAAGAGTGGGCTATGAGGGAAGGAGACAAATGCAATAGAAAAGAGGAAGGAGAGGGAGGGGAGAAATAGAGGAGGAAGAAAGAGAGAAAAGGAGAAAGAGGGGGATGGAGTGGGGGAACAGAAGAGACAGGCTACCCTGTCAGCTTTAGTGCCTGTTCAGAGGCGGCCTAGGCTCCAGAGTTGTTTGGACATCAAAATCAACTCTAATCCAATTGGAGCAGTAGACAGCTGCCTATGTGCTCTCATCAGAAGCTTTTCAATAATTCCTTCCCTTAACCAACAAAAGTGTGTGGGAAGTTTTCATTGGTTCTTCAAAGATTGGGTCCTTCTCGTAGTCCCTCTTCAGATTAAGACGTTCAAGGCCTCCTTCTGTTAGGCAGGAGACACTGCCAACAGAACAAAGCGACAGCCTACAGGCTGCGAAAACATCTTCACCAACCTTACAGCTGACAAAGGCCTAATATCCAAAACATATGAAGAACTTCAAGAAATCAAACATCACAAAACCAAATAACCCAATTGAGAAATAGGGCTCAGAATTAAAAAAAAATTCTCAACAGAGGAATATCGAATGGCTGAGAAACACTTAAAAATGCTCATTTTTAGGCACCAGAGAAATGCAAATCAAAACAACTCTGAGTTCCACCTTAACCCCATCAGAATGGCTAAGATAAAAAATTCAAGTGACAGCACATACTGGAGAGGGTGTGGAGAAAGAGGAACACTCCTTCATTGCTGGTGGGAATGCAAACTTGTACAACCACTTTGGAAATCTATCTGGCACTTTCTCAGAACTCTGGGAATAGGGCTTCCTCAAGACCCAGCTATTCCACTCCTTGGAATATACCCAGAAAATGATCCACCACACAACAAGGACATATGCTCAACCATGTTCATAGCAGCTTTATTCATAATAGCCAGAACCGGGAAACAGCCTAAATGTCACTCAGTTGAAGAATGGATAAAGAAACTGTGGTACATTTACACTATGGAATACTACTCAGCTATTAAAAACAAGGAATTTCTGAAATTTGTGGAGAAATGGATAGAACTAGAAATGATCATAATGAGTGAGTTAACCCAGAAGCAGAAAGACTCATAGGGTATATACTCACTTATAATTGAGCACTAGCCCAAAAGGCATGTCCCACAAAAGTTTTCACTTACCAGGAGATTGGGATAGATGTGAGGACATCCTACTGGGACTCTAGGTAAGAGAAATATAGGAGAATGGAGAAATAGAATGATCCAGAGCGTCCTAGAAACCTACAAGAAGAACATTGTGATGGGTGGATCAGGGCCCAGGGGAGTCTGCTCAAACCATTGCAATAACCAAGGACAATACATGTAGTAAACCTCGAACCCCTACTCTGATCTAGCCAATGGACAGGATATTCTTTTTTAAAATATATTTTATTAATTTATTAATATTACATCTCAATTGTTATCCCATCCCTTGTATCCTCATTCCTCTCTTCTTCCCATTTTCCCCTTACTCTCCTCTCCTATGTCTCTGACTGAGGGGGACCACCTCCCCCTGTATATGCTCATAGGGTATCAAGTCTCTTCTTTGTAATCTGCTATCCTTCCTTTGAGTGTCACCAGACCTCCCCATCCAGGGGACATGGTCAAATATGGTGAACCAGAGTTTGTGTGAAAGTCAGACTACACTCTCCACTCAACTGTGGAGAATGTCCGGACAGGATATTTTTTACAGTTATGTGGAGAGCGGGGACTGGCTCTGACATGAACTCTGGTGCCCCCTATTTGACCACCTCCTCTGTGTGAGGAGGTCTGGTGGCACTCAAAGAAAGAATAAGCAGGCTACCAAGATGAGACTTGATAGCCTATGACCATATAGTGGTGGAGGAGGTCCCCCTTGGTCATAGACCTAGGGGAGGGGAATAAGGTGAAAGCAGGAGGGAGGGAGGAACGGTAGGATACAAGTGATGGGATAACAATTTAGTGGTAATCTGAATAAATTAATAAAATAAAGAAAAAGAAGTTTAAGGCCTTCTGTGTGTGTGTGTGTGTGTGTGTGTGTGTGTGTGTGTGTGAGTATGTGTGTGTGTGTGTGTCTGTGTGTGTGTGTACATGTATGTATGTATGTGTATGCAGGCAGAGTTTAGAAGGTATCATCCTCTATTACTTGCTACCTTGGTTTTTGAGACAAGATCTGTCCTGAAGCTCCCCAATTCTATTAGCACAGCTGGCCAGGAACCCCCAGCATTTTCTGTCTCTGTATTCCCTTCCTCCCCACTGCAAGGATTACAAGCCTGACACACTATACCTGACCTTTAATGTGGGTGCTGGGGATCAGACTCAGGTCTTTATGATTGCGTAGCCAGTGCTTTATTGACTGAATCATCTCTGAGGGCCCACATGCCTTCTTTGAAATATATTTCTGTTTTGATAGAACCATCTCATAATTAACTTTTGTTTTTGTTGTTGTTGATAAGTCTATTGCTCAGCTACATGCTTGGAAAGTAGGAGGAAGATGTATAAAACCATTTTTAATTTTTGTCTTTTTGAAAAGAACAGACCCACTGCAATATCCTTGCCTTCCCCAGATGATGGCTGGGGCAGAGCCTCTGAGAGCATCCTGTTTCAGGCAGCCATGGTTTCTGGCTTCCACGCAGTGAGTGCTCTGATCTGAATCTGGACTCTCTGACTTTGCCCTTCTGGATTTTGAAGGTTCATTAGTCTGCAAGGTAATAAGGACTATATATTACTGGGATCCAAGGCCCACCGAGAGTTTCTTGTGTGCACGCGTTAATCTCGACAGAGCAAAGGATTCCAAGCTTAAAACTCATCTGCATTAATGAACAGCCTCCTCTATTTCCATTTTTATGATGTGCAAGGCCTGGTGATTTGTTTCTCTGCTGCTCACGATGGGATTGCTGACTGATGAGTCACCTCCTCTGAGAAGCTTGTCTGTAAGTGGTAACGTGGCAAATGGACGCAAGCCAAAAAATCTGTTCTTATTTCATTAAAACGATGACACAGGCTCTTGATTCCCAAAACCATCTTTTTTTTTTTCCTTACAAGGCCACCCGAGGTGTCTGCTGCGCCACGTGGGTGAATGCTGCTGTGCCTCCGCAGAGGATGCTGTTCCACGGGACAACTTTGAGACATTCTCTCTTTGGAAGTCAAGTGGGAAAGATGGCTCTAGGAGATTGCTAAGTGCAGATGCGGATGTTTGAAGTGAACTGTATAAAAGGGATTTAAGGACCAGATCTAGAAGATTGAGAACAGTAGGGGATATGGGGAGGCAAGTTTTAGGGAAAAGAAAAATGTAAGGCAGATGAATTATATTTGGACTTGAAATTTAGGCTGGAAACATGTGAGTGTATTATGTTATACTGCCATCATCATTGCCTTAGATGCCACCACCACCGCCACCACCACTGCCACCATCTCTATCAAGACCTACACTCTATCCATAGTTTTGCCTTTCCTTATTTTAAACCATCAATGCAATGTTTCAAAGCAGATGACATAATCCCTGTTCTTTTCTGTCCATACAAAATGAGATATATTTCACAAATGATAAAAATTCACTATTTATTAATTTATTCATCAATTGATTTTTGAGACAGTTTTCTTGTATACCAAACTGGTCTTGAATTGGCTGAGGATAACTTTGAACTTCTGATCCTCCTGACTCCACCTCCTGAGTGCTGAGATTACAGGCACGAGCCACCACACTTGTTTACACTGTGCTGAGGATGGAGCCCAGGGCCATGTGCAAGGTGGGCAAGCATTTGCTAGCTATGTGTTTTGTCACATGTGGTTGCTAACATCTCTCCTTGGTTTAGTTAGTGATCTACCAATGACTGGTGAGAAATTTTTAAAAAAAATTTTTATACACAATATATCAATTTTATCCTTTTCTGCCCCTCCCAAGACCCTTCCATCCAACTCTTTCCATGTTCTCCCTCACTCTTTCAGATTGGTATCTTCTTCTTTCATAATTACTGCTATGCATGTTACATATATATGTATGTATGTATGTATGTATGTATGTATGTGCATAAATATAACATGATGGGTTCATTTTTGTTGTTTGTATGCATATGGCTTTGGGGGTGCTTTGTGCTGGACAACCAATTGGAAGCTCTTCTCTGGAAGAGGCTAACTCACCCTTTCCCAGCTGTCATTGGTTGACTATAGTTCCTTGTTCAGGGACATGAGATTTTCCCACTTGTCCCTTAGTGTGTCTATCGATAGTACAATTGTTCAGATATTGTTTATGGAGTAATTTGTATATCTGTTAAGTGACTGTAGCTAGTCATCCTCCAGTCTCTGCAGAAGGGCTCAATATTCATATGGATGTATGCTTCTGACATTTACCCACCTTACACTTTTCCTCAAGCTTCCACAGACCCCTAGGTATATCCATAAATGAGATAGATCTCCACAGGCCTGTCTTGATCATGTGCCCAGTTCTCCTTGTACTGTCTTGGCCTCTCCAAGTGCTATATTTTAATCTTGGTGGTTCCCCCAAAGGCTTGCTAAAGGCTTGGCCCACATCTTACTGATATTGGAAACTAGTAGATGGTCTAAGGTGTGGGGTCTAATGGGAAATCTTTAGATAATGGAGAATATACCTTTGAAGGGAATAGCAGGGCCCTAGTTCATTCCTTTTTGTATCTCCTTTAAAAGATGTTTTAAAACTTATATTTGTGTGTTTGTAGATATGCATGTTACATGGCACATATGTGGAGGTCAGAGGACAACTGGAAGAAGTCAACTCTCTCCTTCAGTCATGTGAGTCCCAGAGAGTAAACTCGGGTCATCAGGTTTGATTGCAAGTGCCTATGTCTGCAGAGTTATCTTGTTGCTCGCCCCCAAAATGGTTTTCTCAGGAAATATGCTTCTTTTTTCTAGTAATGATGTGAAAGGATTTCTTGATAAAGCTCACGGCTTAGGAATGGGGTTTAGGACGATGAGGTATGGGAATTGGTTTCTCTCTCTTTTACACATGCATCCACCCCCCAACCCCCACCTACACATACCTGAGATACAGCTTTGGCACTTAGCTGCATTGCATCACAAATACAAGCATGCATCTTCACTTCTGAAACATGGAGGGTTTCAGGTGACTTTGCGAAGTCTTCTTGTATTCTCAAAGCCAGGAGAAGCTGCAAAGAGTCACTTTTTGACTTGAGAAAATGCATGACAAGAACACAAGAGTCTTTTGTGAAATTTGTCCTAAAACTAGAAAAGGTCCTAGAGTGAAATGGGAAATTATCAGTGATTAAGAAAGCAAAATTTGCCTCTCATGATATTCCTCTTGTATGTTTCTAGGATCCTCTGGATCCTTCTATTTCCCCATTTTTTCATACTTCTCTCACTGAAAGTCACAATAGGAATTCCTCACATCTATCCCAATCTACTGGTAAGTGATGACTTTCATGGGACATCTGTTTTGGGCTAGTGTCCAATTATAAGTGAGTATATACCATATGAGTGGTGCCCCATAGTTGGCCACTTCCCCTTGGTGGGGAGGCCTAGTGGCACTCAGAGAAAGAATAAACAGGCTACCAAGATGAGACTTGATAGCCTATGACCATATGGTGGGGGAGGAGGTCCCCTTCAGTCACAGACCTAGGGGAGAGGAGTAAGGTGAAAATGGGAGGGAGGGAGAAATGGGAGGATACAAGTGAGGGGAAAACAATTGATATATAATCTGAATAACTTAATTAAATTTAAAAAAAAGAAAGAGAAATTTGAGCCGGGTGTGGTGGCACATGCCTTTAATCCTAGCACTCCGGAGGCAGAGGCAGGCAGATCGCTGTGAGTTCAAGGGCAGCCTGGTCTGCGAAACAAGTCCAGGCTAGCCAAGGCTCCACAGAGAAATCCTGTCTTGGAAAAAACAAACAAACAAAAAACAAAACAAAACAAAACAAAAATAAAACCAACCAACCAACCAAACAAACAAACACAATGGAAATTTCTGGAAAAAAAAAAACCCTAAAAATAGATTTTCCATATACCACACTTGGGTGTTTACTGGATAGACTGCAAGTCCACACATCACAGGTATCCTTGCCCATCCATGTTTAATGTGGTACTAGTCACAATGACTAAGTTATGGAACCAATCACAGGGTCCGTCTTGGTTACTTTTCTATTGCCATGATAAAACACGATGACCAAGGCAAGTTATAAAAGAAAGCGTTTAATTTTGGCCTCATGGTTCCAGAGAATAGTAGAGGTCATGACCATCATGGCGGGGAGCACGGGGAGCATGGTGCTAGAGTAGTATCTGGGAACAAGCACATGTCAGCAGGAGAATTAGCCAGGAATGGTAGGGACTTTTGAAACCTTAAAGTCCAACCCCAGTGACACATCTCCTCCAACAAGGCATACCTCCTCAGCCTTCTGAAACAGTTCTACTGACCTTGGAGTAAGCACTCAAATATATGAGCATCTGAGGCCATTTTCATTTAAGGAACCAAAGCATCCAACAGCAGAGGACTCAGCAAGGAAAATGTTGGTTAACTACACACAAATATTTTTTATAATTAAAAATTGATTTTTTTCATACAATATATTATGGTTATGGTTATCCTCCTTCAACTCCAAAATCCTCCTAACCTCCTCTATCATCTAACTTCACACTCATTCTTTTTATTTTTTTCATTTTTGTTTTTCGAGACAGGGTTTCTCTGTGTCGCCTTGGCTGTCCTGGACTCACTCTGTAGACCAGGCTGTCCTCGAACTCACAGAGATCCGCCTGTCTGCTTCCCAAGTGCTGGGATCAAAGGTGTGCACCACCACTGCCTGGTGCACACTCATTCTTTTTTATTAGAAAACAAATGGGTGTCTGAAAGTAATAATAAAATAAAATAAGATAAAGTAAAACCAAATAAACCAGAATTGGATAAAGCAAACAGAAGAATAAGAACCTAAGAAAAAGCATAAGAATCATATAAACACATAAATTTACACACACAAAATTCCCTCCCTCACAATAAAATCTCTGGAAAGCACTATTAGACAAAGAACATCTAATGCTATTGAGTTCATTTTATATTGACCCATCTAGGGCTGGCCATGGGGGCCTGCCCTTAAGAATGGTTTGTATACCCAGTGAGGCTCTTCTTCTTCTTCTTCTTCTTCTTCTTCTTCTTCTTCTTCTTCTTC
>OU015747.1:82292779-82321612 GCA_907169655.1 Acomys percivali | reverse complement strand
CTCTCTCTCTCTCTCTCTCTCTCTCTCTCTCTCTCTCTCTCTCTCTCTCTTTCTTTCTCTCTCTCACACACACACCTAGAATAAGGTGGAAGTGGTTGAGGGATACACCTGATGACTTTTGGCTTCTGCACACATGTGCACACATACACATGTGATCTCCACACATGTGTACCTAGACATCACAAACAATGAAATATTTGCTTACAGTCAGAACGATATAGTGAAATGTAATTTCATAGTTACTGGCTAGAGTATAGAAGATATGACTGAAAATATGTTTTGCCATTCATGGTTTGAACACTGGGCTCCTTGGCAGTGTCCAGAGTTTACAGAGCCCTCACTTTTTGCTTGTTTCCATTGGGTTTGGTACTGAAGTTATCTGGGCAGCAATAGCCTTGAAGTATTTTCTGTATTCTATCAAGAAACACAACATGTCCCTTCAGAACTTAATTGAGCAGCACAAAGCTAATTAGCTGTCCAAAGATGTGCTATTTAATTCACAATCCCACATTAATTTGTTCAACACAATGAGCTTATCTTCCGTATAAATGCCTCTGCCCTTTGGCTCCCAGAGCAGCTGTAATATACAAGAATGACTGATAACACTTCTTTTAAATGTGGTGCTTACTTTTTGTTCTGTCTTTCTTCCTTTGGCCAAAAGAAGGATGAATCACATGTCAATTGCAACGAAAGGGTTTTTTTTTTCCTTTAAAGGTGTGTGTTAAGAAAAATTTGAAGGAAATAGATTCATGAGGTCAGAGTCTAAAGTTGTGAATTAAGATACTGTTATGGAAGTAGAGGTGCCTAATCCCATTCTTACTCTTCTGGCACTGGGAGCTGACACATTCTGAGTCTTCTCCAGTGTCATTCTCCAGTGTCACATCTCTAGGATGCGACAGAGACATATAACATATAATATATATGTCTAAAGTTATATGTATATAATTATGTATCATATATATAGTTTCCTATTATTCATATACAATATTATAAATATAATTATATGTAATTATATAATTGTCTAGAGTAAAGCGATCGTTCTTGTTTTTCTATCACTACTTAAGTGGTTGGGCAACTAAGAAACTTCCCCAGGGCAATGGAAATAGCAGAGGGAAGAGACAACTTGAAGAATGCGAGAGGCCTGAGAGGTGTCTCCGTGGATAAGAGAGATTGTGCAAGCGTGAGAATCTCAGTTTGATTCCCCAGGGCCCACATCAAAAGCTACGCATGGCCCTGGGAGGCCACCGGGAAATAGAAGGGGTTTTGAGAGAGAAAGAGAACAAAAAAGGGCAATGGGAGGGGTTGAATGCAATTACAATACATTGTGTATGCAAGTGAAAAGAAAAAAATTAAAAATCCAAAAGAGGAATGAAAGGCTGGCTATGGCGGCACATACCTTTGGTCTACATAGCAAGTTCCAAACCAGTAAATGCTACATGGTCAGACTGTGTCTCAAAAATTAGGAACTAAAAAACAAAAAGAGTGAAATCAATATTTGAAGCCAAATGATTAGAACTTGAGGTTACTAGGCTATGCTATGCTATCATCCAGACACATACAGAGTATATGGAAGCTGGACCAGCTCTCAAAAGGTGGGCTAGAATAGCACAGTCATCTCTAGTGGGTAGGAAGTGAGGGGGAAAAGAGGTGGTACAATTAAGAAGCAGGAATAGGCTCTGCAGCTCAGTAGCATAGAAAGATGACTGCACTGTACCTCATATAGTTTATTATATATCTACCAAAGAAGCAGAAAGGGACAGCTTAAAATTTCAAGTATAACATTTCCAGAAGCTGGACATGTTAGTTACTTTGGTGATGGGTATGTGTATCTACACATCCTGAAGATTACAATGTACTCTGTAAAAATGTGTGGTTGTTGAGTGTTAATTCAACAACAAAGTGAAAAATGAAGAAAAATAGTAGTTCCCAAGGATTCAGTCCAAATTCAAATAGTGAATGCTGTAATATGTGTTCTGTACTTAATTTTTCAATTTGACTCTGGTAGCCCTATGGTTGTTGTAGGATGTGTCCTATGAAAATGAAAACAAAATACATATTGAAAAATTAAGAGATCCCAAACTGCTCACAACTGCCATAGTGACCAGTCTGTCAGTACTGTGGACTCAGATCTACCACCCTCTAAGTTCAAGGTTTGTTTCTAAACATTCATAACTCCCCGTGCATTATCTTAACCCCTTACCTTGACCCTTAGGCCCTGATTCTTCCAGAACATGAAGTTCTTTTAGGTTGTGCATACAAGTATATGTGTGTGTGTGTGTGTGTGTGTGTGTGTGTGTGTGTGTGTGTGTACCAAATTTTAAGATGTTTTCAAATCAAACTGATAGAATCATTTTAACAGCCTAGTCCACTTTATACAAATACATTTTTTTGGCAAAAATTTCATGTTTGTCAAGCCATTCATTAATGAACTTATTAGCATCTCTTATCCAACCTAAGTGGGGTCAAATGCCAAAGAACAGGTCTTCTATGAACCAGCAAGGCTGCATGATTAAAGGGAACACACAGTGCCTGTGGCACTGCCAGTATGCCGCCACCTCATACCCAGAGACCTTTCTTACTGCACTTCCTAGTTGTCAGATATAATGGGCATTTCCTAGCCATTATTTTTTGTTAAGTTGTGACTTGTAACTGCATCATGGGGCCTCTAGTCCTCAATTTAAACACCAGACACTTATGTACTTAAGGAATACTCTCAGAGTAATTTCTCCATGACCTCTGGAGTTGAAGAAAGGTTAATAAGCCTCTGTACATGTTGTCACCCCAAAGATCAGCACAGTTGGGGTAAACATGCTTATTTAATCAGGTTGGATACCAGAAATGATGACTACACAAAAGTGGGAGGTGATGTCTCCAAGGCTCTGCTTAAAATCCATTAGTGTCTGTGCATGGAGAGAGGACTCAGAATCTGAGAACATATGCTTGCTTCTGTGCAGGAACATAGTTTGGTTCCTAGCACCATGTCAGTTGGCTCATACTCACTTGCAACTCCAGCTTCAGTGTTTCTGATGCCCTGTTCTGGCCTGTTCAGGACCCACACTCATATGCACATACCCACACACATATGCACAAATAAAAAGGTTAAAACATTTCAATCCCTTAGTGGTTCATCTGGTAAAGAACTTACCTTTGCAAGTAAGAAGACCTAAGCCAATTCGCAGAATCCATATTTAGAAAAAAGTTGAGCATGGTTGCTGTTCCATGAGATTCTAGTCATAGGGAGGAGAGGTTGACACAAGTGAGGTCCTGGAAGCTTCTGGCCAGCTTGTCTAGGCTTCCTGATGAAGGTCCAGGCCAATAGAGAACTTGTCTCAAAGAAATGGTGGAAGAAGCTTGAGGTAAAAAAACCCCATGGTTGTCCTCTTCCCACTACATGAATTTGTACATGCTTGTTCACATATACTCCCCAAATTGTACTCTCACAAACATTCATGCTCACATGTACATAAACATACACATGCACAAGAGAAAACCAACAAATGTGTTTTCACTCCAGAACTATTTCATTTATTATTTTATTTACTTTTAAGAAACTGTCTTATATATTCCAGGCTGGCCTTAAACTTCCTCTGTAGCAGCACATGACCTTAAACTTCTGACCCTCCTTGTCCCTTCCTCCCGAGTGCTGGGATTACAGGCATGCACCACCACACCCAGTTTAAGCAACATTGAGGATTGAATCCAGAGCCTTCTGCGTGCCTTAGCCTCCTGTGAGCACCCCATCCAATTGATCTGCACCCGCAGATTCTGAAACCTCCCTTCAGAATGTAGAGACTCATTCTACAGAGCTCTCATCTGCACCACAAAGCAAGCTGTGGGTGATCTTCCCTAGGAACTAAATGCTCTATTCCTGAAGGCACATGACTGTTCTGGGTCTAGGCCTTTGTCTGGCCATTTGCCTTAATCACAAGAGATTCAGAGAGTACCAGCCTGCTCTGGTCTGAGGAGTGGAGCCAGGTTTACTTAATTAGCAGCCATGGTACCTGCTCTACTGGCTACTAGGCTGGTTTGCCACGGCCTGCAATACCATCTAAAGCCCATTCTCCCTGTCTCTGAGAAGTAGTTAACAGTGTCCCAGCTGTCACAGCGTCACAGGCTCATCTTGGAAGGCACAACACCATAGCAGTAGAAGGCAGGCAAGCTGGGAATGCTAGATCAGGCTAATGCTGGTTTCTTGGTAACGCCAAGAGAAAGGAGCTAGCATTTAAATAAAGGTTTGCAGAACAGACCTGGTCATGGTCTCAGCCCATTAATCAGAGATTCGTGTTCAGATCAAATGAACAGCAGAGCAGATAAAAGGTTACAGTTGCCTCCCCACTCCTCTTTGAGTTTCATTAAAACAAAAAATCATTCAATGACTTTGGGGTTGGCTTTAGGGCAGAATTTCTGGCAACTTCTGAAACAAACCTAAGGATACTTCTGCCACTTGGTGCTTTGGCCCTACCTTCCCCACCTCCCTTTGGACACCACGATACTTTGGTTCCCTACCCTCTGATTTCTCCTGATCCTCACCCCCCAGCCCGCCCACTTGGAAACAGTGGGCACTTTGCTGAAGCTGAGAAGGGAAGGACGCCCCTCTTTTGCCTTCCTGCCCTCTTCGTCTCTCGTATTCCCCTAAGAAATAGGGTCCTCTCTTGCTTGCAAGTGGCCTTTTAAAAAGGGCCCTGTAGCTAGTGTTGAAGAAGAGCAGCACACCTTCACCCCACCCCACCCCCATACTGCTGCTGGCTTGACCACCTGATAGCTTTGCTCAACACAAGCAGTGAAGCAGACTCTCGTCCCCTAGGAGTCTGGCAGACTGTGCCTGAGGACTGCCACAGGCTCTACAGTGGGCATGGAGAAGCTACCCAAGGAACCAGACATGGATGAAGAAGGCTGTGCGATCACAGCAGGTCTCCACTGAGACCTGTTTTGGCCCCAAGGGCCACTTTCCGGAACGTCAAGTATGAGAATGTGGAGCTCAAAGAGTAGGGCGCTGAAAGCTGCAGTATGCAGTTGGCCAGAGGGAAGACGCCAGAAAGCTGGGGCCAGGTCCAGGGCCGCCGAGGCCGCGTTTGATAAGAGTCTGGGGAGTCATAGTGTCTGATTCCCGTGGGGCCATCTGCCTTCCCCGGAGGAGGTGCTCTCTACCAAACCCAGAGGGCAAGTGCAAAGGAAGAGTCCATTAGCCAGCTGGCGCAGGGTAAGGTAGGGTCCTGATATCTCTGAGGGCAGCAATTGGCTGGAGGAACTGAGACTAAGGGCTAAGCATCCCTGCCTGTGGATAGGGCGGAGCCACAGGAGCTCATCTCCTTGGCAGCAAGTGCAGCAACTGACAGTGCCAGTTCCCCGAACCGAAACAGAGCCACACTGCTGGGTCCATCCAGGGCCTTCAGATCCTTACAAACTTGGAATTGCTGATCAGCAGGTTTGTGAGAAGAACCTTCAACCCTGGTGGTTAGAGCCTTAGGGGAGGGCAGACCCCCAGCTCTGTCCTCTGCAGGGTTCCTGTCAATCTGTTCTCGTTGGTGGGCCTCTTCTGACCACATGTGGCTTTCTGAGTTTCGTCTTTGCCTCCAGATAAAAGGATACAAGGGATGGGATAACCACAGAGATGTAACAAGAATAAATTAATAAATAAAAAAAATTTAAAAAAAAAAGCTGTTGCTTCCTTCTGCCTATAGGTCAAGGTCAGAAGTTGGGAAAGGAACAAGGGACTCTAATGGAAAAAACACAACTGAGCGGATTGTGTGGTGGTTGCCACATCCGCTCGGCAGCACCTCTTTCCTTTCTCTCGGCTCTGGGGTAGCATTTCTTGTACTGGTTCTACACAGTAGTAGCCATTTTTGATAAGGCAGACTCACGGACAGCCTCCAATCCACACTCAGTAAGGTGGGACAGGCAAAAAGCAGGTAAGAATCGGGAACGCCCTTTCAACTTTCTACCAATTCTCCTTGGCGAGGCCGAGGGGGGCGGGCGAGTCCATCCCTACCTCTCTTATTTCAGGTCCTGAGGATCTTGCCAGAGTCCAGCAGTCGTCCGGGCAGCATCTGGGAGCACCGTCAAGGACTCAGTCTCATGTCTGCACACAACAGAAGTAGACAGACGGGGAGGCCAGCCGTCTCTCTGGCCACTAGCTGCCTGGCTTCCTGGTGGGGGAATGAACTTAAAAGAGTTTTTCTCAAGGCTGGAGGATCAGAATGGAATGGGCCTTTCCCCTCTCCATCTTACAGTTAGAGTGACATACCTGAGCAGCAGTTGACTCTGATTAAGTAAGAGAAGATCCTGGATTCAGAACCAGTGACCAGAAGTCCCCAGGGTAACTTTGGCTAAGTTTGGATCAGTTTTAATTTAGTCCTGGCGAGAAGTCTGTGGGGAACTACTGATGATATCATGAGGAACAGGTCACAGGAGGAGCAGCAGCTGTGAAAGACACCAGACTGGCTAAATTTAGCAGCAAGGGACCACATCTGGTACCAGGATCTGAGCTGAGACTTTTGAGGAAGTAGGAGTTTCAGTTTTGTGGAAAGGGAGCCACGCGGAGAGCTAGTTGTGGGGTACCTTGCCAGGGTTGGGCGGCCTTCTGTTGCCAGCCTCGTGAGCTGGGAGCCTAAGTGTAAGAGGGAGCAGGGCTGGGGTTGGAGGGTCCGTCTGTTAGCTCTGACGGATAACAAGTCCCTGATGGAGTCACCAACGGTCGCATGTATGCGCGCGCACTCTCCCTCAAAAACATAAGCACGCTTGCACCCAAAGAGAGGTAGGCCTGCCCCACCCAGGGGCTGTGGCAGCGCCCGTTGAAGGGTGCGCGTGCAGTGCAGCTTTTATCATGAACTTCCCCAAGAAGTTTTTATATCGTCCCGCAAAGCAAAGCTGTAGTCCGTAAACTTAGTTATTTTATGTTCATTAAATAAGCACTAGTTGAAGTTTTTGGCTTTTTAGACAGGTTTCAAATAGTTAAGCAGACATTTAAAAGGGCTTATTGTATTCCTATTCACAGAACGGGAATTAGCTGAAACATTTGAAAGCACCTATTTTTTTTTTTTTTAAACCAGTATAAGAAATGCTAGCTTGCTCTCATTCAAGTTTAAATTTAAACTTTTTTTTTTTTTTAAATTTTGATTTGGTCCTCTGTAAACCTTATGTTTTATATAAACCAATCATAACTCACAACTTTTGCAAATAAAAATCAGCGTTCAGCATTTGAGCTAACGAGGAGGGCAACAGACACATTGTTAGGGCTTCGGTGACGGAATGCCAGTGTGAAGGATGCTTTTCTGTGTCTAGCTGGCCTTGTCATGTTTGCAGCAGGCGATAACTGGCAGCTGTCAGAAGTCTCTGATTTGGTAGGTCATCTTTCACATTTTCTCACACCAAAGCCATTCCAACCTTTAACCTAACCCACATTCTTTTTGACTCCTGAATTCTGGACTCTGGCATTTTCTGGCTGTCCCTTCTGTTATAGCTTAAGCTGCAAGCACAGGTTATATGTGCTGGGCTCCTAGCATGCTAAGCGCATTGCACTTTTTCTCTAGGAGAGGCAGAGTTTTGTGAACTTGTTCTCAGTTGCTCCTTTATTCCTTTGGGAAGAGACACAATCTTTAATTACTGTGGAGGCTCAAGTCTTGTTCTTCAGTGTATTTCTATTTGCAAACATCAGATAATTCTATCCTAACTAATTAGAAAAGTAATTTACCACAAGAATGTTGGCTACCATGAAGGGAAAGCCAATAATAAGGGACCAGAGAATGGCAGTGTCTCCCAAGGAGTTTTCACTAGCATGGTCCTGGACACTCCATTACAGGGAATGCTGTATCAGAACACCAGAGAGGTGCAGCTCATTGCTGGGGTGACCTGAGCCTTTAACCAGGACTGCCCTGATTCACATAACCCTTATTTACGTTGCTGTTATTGGCATGGCAGAGATTGCAAAAGTGAACATAATGTACACACATAATATTTCTCTTTCTCTAACCTAACTGATCCAAGGGTAAGCTGTTTCCTTATCTGCCAGTCCCTTCCTTACTGTATTAGTGGCTAAACACTTAAACTATTATAAAAGTTCAAGTTGGTCTCTTTCCTTTTTTATAATATTACTCTATTTTTTTATTTGCCAAGGGTCAAAATTCAAGAAGAGGTGTTTTCTGATTACTCAAGTTCAGGTGAACAGGGGCTAATCAGGCATCTTGTACAGCCCTGCCATGGTCCCTACTTTGAGGAAGAAGGGCATGAACACAAAAACCAATGTGTCAAGCAGGACTCTCAGGACATGTGATGTAATCTGATAGCGTGGTGGGAGTATGAGGTCAACCCAACTTCTCCCCAGCTATGTAGTCCAGGAAAGCCTCATGGAAATTATAAGCCTCTGGCTAGAACCTGGTTATGATTTCCAATTAATAAGAACTCCTACTGGCATGTAATTAATTGGATTTTTTTGGACACAACATCGATTAACTTATATTCACAATGATGATAGCTACCAAGCTAAAAAGTTCCTTGGTTATAAATGGATGATTTTCACAAATATTTATGGATTAAACTTTTTTTTTTTGAGAGAGATGGAAACAAATGATAGCTTGGTCTTTACTGTGCAAAATTAACAGCAGTTAATCAACATTTAAGCAAATTTGGAGCAGGCTATAAGTGCTAGAGTTTGTTGATTAACTTTTTGTTCTTGCTGCTAATTGGCATTTTAGACAACAGAAATCTATTCAAATGACTGTTTTCTGAGAACACTGGCCCCATCAGGGTGTCTATTGTTTCCTGGAAACTGCAGCTGTGTTGTCTCCAGGATTAATGAGGGGGAGAAAAGGTCCCAAGGAAGGCTAACTGGGAGGGAGAGACCTTCTCTTTTGTCAGTGAATTTTTGGGGTTCTGGTTGTCATGCACCTCTACATTTGTGTTCTTCTGAGCTGGTGCTTTCCCCAAATTCAATGGCAATTTGGGAATGTTTTTATACACCACACAAGCTGAAGAAATTGAGTGTTCTGTTCAACCTAGAGCTTGGAATTCTCAGTCCAGCAGAGGGGAAAAAAATCTCACAGCTGAGTGGTAACCCTAGAGTAGAAGCCACCCACTGACCCATCTATGGTTCCTTCAGATGATGAGTCTGCTCTTCCTCGAAGAGGGCAAGGCCACAGACTGCTGAATCCTATGTAGTCTGAGCATCTCATGGGCACCAATGACAGACCAAAGTGCAATTCCACCCTAGTCCAACTTCATGAGACCGCTGCTTTTGTTAGATTGTCTCACAAAGCATGGATGAAGGATTATGTAGAAGGGCCAGGATGAAACCCCAAACTGTATTTACCAAAAGTCTTACTCCATCATGATTGATGATATAATGAATTTTCTTTCTTTCTTTCATATAATGTTCCATTTTTGTATTTATTCTAGAATTTCCTAGGATTTCTTGCACCTGTAGAGAGGAGGAGATCCATTTGTGGGACCTGACCCTTCCTTTTTCTAGCTCCCAAGGGATGTGAATAGTTCCATTACCATTGCCATCCATCTGGTTACCTCTGCGTTGCTCTGATCTAGTTGCCATAGCTACTGGGGTAATGCCTAAGATGCCATCACAGTATGTCTGGAGGAAATAGCTCCAAACAGCCTCTCACTTAGAGGTTGTGGCAAAGAAGAGGCCTATTGTTTGAGACTGAACTACTTGGAGGGTGTTCAGTGAAAACAAAGATAGTACATTTAAATCCTCCCTTTTGTTACCAAGAAGAGACTTGATACCCTATGAGCATATACCGGGGGAGGAAATCCCCCTCAGGAACAGTCATAGGGGAGGGGAATAAGGGGAAAATGAGAGGGAGGGAAGAATAGGAGGATACAAGGGATGGAATAACCATTGAGATGTAACAAGAATAAATTAATAAAAAAATAAATCCTCCCTTTAGAAAAACATATACATTTTTTAATTACACATGAATAGAGGAAACTACATACATCAGGGAGAACCATGAGACAATCATGAGTTATATAAATGTTATATTCATAGGGATTTGGCTATTTGTATTTGTCAAACTTGAAGTAAACATTTTGTCTATCTTGTTGGGCCTAATTTCTGAATGAAATTCAATATCTATCATATCTCATCTCTATTAACGTAAATCCTTTATCTTGATCTAAAATGATCTTATTCCCTAACCAACTAAACTTGATTGTAAAACTAAGCTATCTGGTCTTCAGCCCCTCTCAGAGATTTGAGAAGGAATAAAAGTTAAATGCCCGAGTGAACTGGTAGTGCAGGTTGGCAGCTTCCAAAATGAAAAAAATGACTGAAACAGTTTACTGCCTGAACAGTCACCCAACAGTCTGTAATGTTGAAACCTCATTTTCAGCCTTCTAGCCCAATATCTCTGCCAGATTTATTCACGAGGCAGGAACTATTGAGGACTTTCTTACCCTGTCTTGGCAGAGTTCAGCCATTGACTCTGCCTGCATCTAAGCTTGCCCATTTTTAGGCAGAGTTCTGTCTGTGTCAGAAGCGAGGACATTTTGCCCAGTGGCTTGTTTGCCACGTTTGAAGCTAACTCTATGATGAGGTCCTTTGATGCTCATCATCATCTTTGAGGTCAGCTGGGCATTGTCAGGAGTTAACTTGTCTTGTTGTCAAAGAATCTTTAGAGTAATAAAAACATCTTTAAATGCCATATTCTGTGGGTCTCTGAGTCTTTTGAAGACCTTATTTAACTATTTTGCCTTATATATCTATAAAATCATATCTATCTGTTAGACTTAGGATATATATTCTTGTGCTAAATCAGAGTAGTATTTGATATGACTATGATTTGCATCAATATACAAAATTCTATACCAATACCAATGACTTAGAGATAACCTTCTTTGTGAGTAACATTAAGGCCTTGAATTAAGGAGTAGGTACAGTCATCTACCTTTTGTTCTATCCTCCCTCTATATTTCTATAACCCACTTTCTTTCTTTTCAGCTCCTATTTCCTTACCTACAGATGAAAGATAAAGGAAAAGAGGGACATCCCTGAGTTCAGCTTCATTTTCTCTCTGTATAAGGCCAATAATAACTTATAACCACCTCCTGATGAAAATAAGCATTTCTAGACCCAGAGAGCAAACAGAAACCTACCTAACTCCCCTTAGAAGGAATGGGATGTCATTCTCTTAAGGTTTCTTCAGGCTGAATTGGGGCATATAATACCTTAGGAGGGGGTTGAAAATCTATTATATCAGATACTAGAATGGCTACTCCAGCTTGCTTCTTGGATCCATTTGCTTGGAATACAGTTTTCCAACCCTTTACTCTGAGGTAATGAGGTGTGTTTCTTGTATGCAGCAGAATGATGGATCCTGTTTTTGCATCCATTCTGTCATCCTATGTCTTTTTACTGGGGAATTGAGGCCATTGATGTTAAGAGATATTAATGACCAGTGGTTGTTAGTTCCTTTTGTCTTGATGTTGGTGGTGGTAGAGTATGTGTGTTTCTGTGTTTTGGATTTGTGGATGTGGAGTTATTTATTTCCTGTGTTTTCTTGGGTGTAGTTATCCTTCTTGAGTTGGAGTTTTCCTTCTAGTATCTTCTGTAGGGCTAGATTTGTGCTTAGGGACTGATTAAACTTGGTTTTGTCATGAATATCTTGTTTTCTCCATCTATGGTGATTCAAAGTTTTGCTGGGGATAGTAGTCTGAGCTGGCATCTGTGATCTCTTAATGTTTGCATGACTTCCATCCAGGCCTTTCTAGCTTTCATCATCTCTGTTGAGAAGTCAGGTGTACTTCTGATGAGTTTGCCTTTATATGTGACTTGACTTTTTTCTTTTGCAGCTTTTAATTTTCTTTTTTCTGTACACTTAGTGCTTTGATTATTATGTGGTGGGAGGATTTTCTTTTCTGGTCGAATCTATTTGGAGTTCTGTAGGCTTCTGGTATGTTTATGGTCATTTCTTTCTTTAGGTTGGGGAAATTTTCTTCTATGATTTTATTCAAAATGTAATCTGGAGCTCGGAGTCTTCTCCTTCTTCTATTCCTATTATTCTTAGATTTTGTCTTTTTATAGTGTCCTAGATTTCTTGGGCGTTTTGTGTCAGGAACTTTTTAGTTTTAACATTTTCTTTGATTGACATATTGATAACTTTGATCCTATCTTCCACATGTGAGATTCTGTCTTCCATCTCCTATATTCAGTTGGCCTAGCTTATGTCTATAGTTCCTATTCTCTTCCCTATGTTTTCCAACTCTTAAGACTGACTCAGTTTATGTTTTCTTTGTTGTTTCTAATTCCCTTTTTAGGTCTTGAATAGTCTTATTTATTTCTCTTTCCCGTTTTATTGAATTTTCCTGTAATTCTATACAGGATTTTAAAAATTCCTTCATCTGTTTGCATGTATTTTCCTGTATTTTTTTTGAGTGATTTATTTTCGTCTTTCAAAGCTTCTATCATTTTCATCATCTCAGATTTAAAGTCTTCTCCTTGTGCTTCATGGATGTTCATATTTCCAGGGCTTGATGTGTTAAGATCACTGGTTTTCGGTGTTGTTATTTGGCTTCAAGTTTTGTTGCCAGTCTTCTTACACTGTCCTCTAGGCATTTGGTTGTCTCTGGTGTTAACAGGCCTAGGGATTCTTCCAGTGAAGTTCCTGTCTGTGTCCCACATTGGCCAGGCAGGTTGGGAGCAAGTAAAGAGAGCTCCAATCCTAAGTTTGTTTTCTAGGGCTCACCTGAGGCCTCCTCAGGATGTTGGGCAGTGAGTGTTAGAGCCTGCAGCCAACTCAGCTCAGCTGGGTTCCCTGACTGTATCCCAGTTGGGTCTGGCAGGAGTGGAGTGGGCTGATAGATTTCCAGTTCCAGAGCTGGTGAGGTGCCCTACGGTCCTTTTCAAGATGGCAGGGCTCTGTCTATCTGCTGTGTTCCAGATGGGCTAGGTCAGTAACGTGCTGGCTAGCAGATAGAGATTGCAACTCAAAGCTGCTCAGGAAGCAGCAGCTAATGTGGGGTGTGGCCTGCACAGGTCTCTGTTCTGTGAACTAGGTGGATCAGGCCATAGGCTGTATGTGGGTGGGGTGAGATCAGAGCCAGCCACTGCTAGCAGGCTAGCAGCTAATGAGGATTGTGGCCAGAGCTCATGCTGTTTTCTTTGTCTGGGTGGAGACAGACCAAGGCCCGCAGTTGTTCATCGGATGGTGGCTAATGGCACCCAGATTCAGCTCTGCTTTTCACAGGCCTTCCTGAGATGGCAGGGCTATGCTTATCTGCCAGTCAGGCAGGCTGGTAAGCAGCAGGGGTGGGGAGGGGGATTAGGGGACACCAAACACCGAAGGTGTTTGGGTGCCCCTGACATCTTTCTTGGGAGGCAGCTAACGTGGACTGTGTCCTGCGGCCCCGGGATTTAGCTCTGGTAGTAGATGGATGATGAAAGCCCTAAGCTGCTTGGATAACCCACTTTTCTTCTGTCCCAGATCTGGCAAGCAGTAGACGGGTCGTGAGAACCCAAAGCTGCATGGATAACCTACAGTCCTTCCCAAGATGGCGGCTAATGTGGGCTGTTCCCTGGGATATTTTCGTGGGTTAGCTGGGAGGTCAGGGGTCTGACCCGCTGTGCCCCACACAATGTGAATCCCTTTCACCTGGGAATCAGCAGCTTTGGTGTTTTGTAGGTCTCAGTTTGGTGTTTATGTCACTGTGCAGCGGTGGTTTTCCTCCTAATCAGATGTACTGTGTGATCGGTACCGCCATCTTGGATCCTCTAAATCCTCTCTTTTATAAATTGCCTATTGCCATGTATTCGGTCACAGTAATGACAAAAAAATCATTGAATGCAATGATTTTCCCCAGAGTAGCTCAAACAGTAGGTCTCTTCATGAATGTCCCTGGCATCTATAGCACTTTGAGATGTCTCAAGCAATACAGTGGGTTTCTTCTCAAGAGTCATCTGCCATGGAGGAGTCACTTTCAGATCAAATTCCAGCACTAGATTAGAGCTTGTAAGAGCTGGAAATTTCTCCCATGGCCAAGCCTTGCTTTCCACGAGTGGCCACTCTGCTTCACCGGGCCCTTCAACTCTCCACTCAACTTTCTTGACTCTGAGCACTTCCATTCAGTCTTTTGGACTGCTGTCTTTTACCTCCTGATTCTTTTCAGATGCAGAGTCATGGGAAGTATTCTGGAAATCCATAAATAATGCTTTGAAGGAAAAGCAATATGCCTTATTGCTTTAGGTTCTTTTCCTGTCATTGTGATAGAATACCTTTACAAAAACATCTTAAGGGAGAAAGGTGGCAGGCAGACAGACAGCTCCCTGCAAGACAGACAGACAACAAAAGAGGCTCTGGGTAGAGTAGCCAAATTTTTCATTTGACCATTTAAGATGTCTGGCTTCCTAATTCTTTCCCCTCACCATGATAAAACTTGGGAGACTCTCTCCCCATACTGGAGAACACCAGTTGGTAGGACTTTCTACCTTCTCCTACCCTTGTGGGATTCTTGTGGCTGAAACCAATCAGGTTCCCTTCCTTTGTATGGATTCCGCAGTCATCTACAATAACCAAAACCATCCAATTCTAGGGAAGAAAGGAAACCCATAGAACCTCCTAAAATATTCAAGTTAATTTATCTAGCCAAACCTGGATTCCAGCTCTGGGTCCCTTTCCTATCTTAGAAGTCTGTCACTTTTTGTGTTTTGCATTGAGTGTGCATGTACAAGTTTCGGCTTTCAATAAAACTTGGCTGAATATGAGACCTTGCTTTTCTCTGTCTTTTAAATTTTTAAAATCTGCATAAGAAAACCTGCAACCCTTGAAAAGCTCACCACAATTACACCAAAAATATTTGCTTTGCCTCACAGCTAAAGGGAAGCCATCCACCCTGTTGAAGAGGTCAAAACATCAGGAGGCTGAAGTAGTTGGTCTTGTTGTATTCACTGTCAAGAAGCAGAGAACAATGGATGCCACTGTCTCCTTCTTACCCAGTCCAGGATCCCTGCCCAGGGAATATTGTGGTCCCCAGTGAACAGCTTTCCCACTGGCCTGTCCAGAGGCCTGCTTCCCAGCTAATTCTAGATCTCATTGAGTTGACAATTGAGATCGACCATCAATCACATTTATAAAACACAACGTGGCAAAATTTGCATTCTTGTCTTTTATGGAAATTAATGTCTGAGCTAGAAGACATCTTTTGGATTTTGCTGTTTGCTTCTGCCCTGAACTTATGCAAGTTCATGGATGTGATTGAATTTTGAAGAAATCCTAGGTTTTCCAGAGATGTCACTGGAAAACGAGGTGTGTTTTAGAGGTCTTTTCAAATAATTATGGATATTCTTTATTTTTATACAAAATGAAACAAGGGATAATTTTCATAGATTAATTGCCATGTGAATTCTGAATTTACCAGTCTTTAAATGTTAAAGGCCACACAGCTGATCAGTGTTTGGGTGCTGTTCTGATTTGGGCTAAGGAATCAGTGTTCCAAGATTTCTTCTCTGGAGAGACATACACACCAGCTACCTAATGAAGTCCTAAGGGCAATCAAAGTTCATGCCATTAAAGGTCAACCTGGGGCACCACTGAATCTATTGGCTTTATTTACAGAATGTGAGTGTGGTGGCTTTACAAGGTCCCCTGTTGTCCCCCAAAGCAGCCATACTGCAGCTTTCACACAGCATGGATGACTGCTTTCCTATAGCACAGCAACAAAATGGAGCTCCTCTTCAGTTAACTTCCCCTAGGCCTGAATTCTGGAACCTCTTGGGATGAGGATGCATGCCATTAGAAGAATGTTGTATACAAGTAGCTGAGAGGAGTGGCTGGGATCCCAGGCAAGGATCCCTCCAATGAGTCTTCCCCAAGTCCTCCTCCTCTGAGGGAATGCCAGCAGCCAACTAGCCTGTTCACAATGGCCTTTGGGAACAACAGGTTAGGATGGTGGCTGATGCACTGAGAGGCTTTGCAGTTTTATCCATGACTGCTTTTTAAGCATCAGTCAAGTGTCCTTGTGGTGAAAAAGGTTGTAACATCTTAAGATGATGATGGCGATGGCATTGTTCTGGAAGCTGCTCAAGAGTGCCCAGGGCTCCCGTGGAGCAGTGAACTCCACTTTAAGGACAAGGTTCTAAACAAAACAAAACAAAACAATTTAACAGTGTTTACAAGATGGAGAACCTTCCCTTGGATTTAGAAAACTAGTCAGTGTTCTCTCCATCTTCACAGAAAGAAATACTCAGAATTCTCAGTACCTGACTCATTAGAAGCTTTGAGGAGGCTCTTGACTTAGAATTGAGGGATGGCCTGTGTATCCAGATAGTGTTTGTAGTGCACCTGTCTCCTAATTTACATGATTCTCAGTTTCCTGAAAGTTAGCAGCAATTAAAAAACACTTAGAACAAAATTAATTTTCTTATAAGAATCGAAAGAGAAGAAGGATGGGTTAGACTCAAACTGAATAATGTCCTTTGCAACAACGTGTGAAAATTTCCAGGAAACTTCTCAAGCCAAATGAAAAACTTCAAGAAAGGATTTATTCACAAGGTAAGCACACACAGTTTAAATCAGGCCACGGAGGACTCTAACTTATAGCATTATTCATTCTGTTCTCCATCTTTGTTAAGGGACTGCTTGCAAGCCAAGTTTTTCTCATGCTCAGTGATGGCCCAGATTTCATATGTTATCCCATCGCAGCTCTATTTGCTAGTGCTCCCTATGTCTCTCTATAGCTAAGGGGCAGAACCTGGGTATATACTCCTCATTTGGAAATTAAAAATGTGGGAGGGATAAGCAGGCACTGAAGGAGATCCTGAGACTGAGAGATTCAGGGACCAGGCAAAATCCTCAAAGACAGTCCTCCAGTGACTGGTAAGCCTTACCTCCTAAAGTTTTCAGACAATTTGAAAATAACACCATCAGCTGGGTATCAGGCATTTCACACAGGAACCTATAGAGTACATACAATATTCAAATCATGAAAGAAGCTGAAAGCCTTAGATCAAGGGCTCCATAGGTTGGGCCTTGGCAAGAATATCTTGCCTACATCACAGCTTGTACATTGGCACCATGGTAGGGACCAGTATTAGTTAGGGTTCTATTACTTTGATAAAATACCATGATTTAAAGCAACATGAGGAGACAAGAGTTTATTTCATCTCACAGCTTGTTGTCATTATCTTAGGTGCTTAGACCAGGAACTCAAGGCAGGAACCTGGACACAGGAGATGATGCTGAGGCCACAGAGCAGAGCTACACACTAGCTTGATCCTCATTGCTTCCTCCATCTACTTTCTTATAGTACCCAGGACCACCAGCCCAAGGATAGCATCATCCACAGTTAACTGAGAACTTCCACACTGATTATCAATGAAGAAAATGTTCCCACAGACTCATCTATCAGGAAACCTGTGCTTGCATTTTCTCAAAGTTCCCTCTTCAAAAATGACTCTAGCTGCCGGCCACAGTGGTGAAAGCCTTTCATCCCAGCACTCTGGAGGCAGAGGCAGGCAGATCTCTGTGAATTTGAGGCCAACCTGGTCTACAAGGAGAGTTCCAGGACAGCCAAGGCTGTTACACAGAGAAATTTGTCTCAAAAAACAAAACAAAAGATTCTATCCAACACAGTACCTGTGGGAAAATATGGCTAGAAAGGGTGCCATAGAATAAAAAGTCTCTTTTTACTCTTGTTCTTTCATAGCAATCAACTTTTGTGGGAAGGTAACTGGAGGTTACTCAAGAACTATGCTAATTCCTTCTATGAGTAGGTCACCTGCTTGGTTCCTACAAGGTAGTCCTATTCAAAATCTATGGCCTCTACATCTCTGCACTGAACACCAACCTCTAGAATCGTAGCAGGCTTGCTGTTAGAACTCTCTATGGATATAGACAACACTGTTCACAGCAGTAGGTGCCTCTGCCACCCACCTCCAAGCAGCCTAGATGTTCCACTACCCAGGTGTAGGGCATAGGATTTTTATGTTACTGCAGAAAACCTATATATACACAAAGAAGACAATCTAGTGTATTTCAAGAACACAAAAGATAATTAAAAATGTATTGAGAGTGTGATGGCTTTTCAATAACTTCACATTATAAGTATTTGTTGCCTAGGAAGCATATTCTCCTGGGGTTGGTTGAGGCTGTCTCATATTTCTCTTTAATGCCACCCCTCCAGGGCAGCTGATTACCCAACCTTAATAAACCTTGGTGACAGAATGCCTCTGGTGTGAGCATGTCACCCCTGAAAGCCAAAGTTACTCTTTGGTGTTTTGGACATAATTTTGTTACTTACAACAAATTGCTAAGTGTAGACATCTGAAAGGCTGCTGTGACTCTCCAGGCAGGTGGTTGCTAGGCAACAGGGAACCTGATACGCTGATAGTTCAGACCTTGGGGCCCTTCTCTACAGGCTTCCTGGGTCCTGAGTCTTTTCTTCAACTCCTTTCTCAGCGCTCATGGCCACTTCAGACTGAAATGTCCACTTCCCTGCAGTACATATTTTGGTACATGTTCTGTAATGAATATATTATCAGTTTAACTTAGAATTACATGCATTTCAGGTACACAGCATAGTACTTGCTTTTTATTCTTTGACAATTGTATACATTTATGTAATGAATTCTGGTCATTTTCACTCTCTCATCCACATCCTTGCATTTATATATCACCACCACCACCATGTGCACCACCACCATGCCCACTACTGCCATGCCTACCACCACCACCATCACCACCATCACTACCACCATCACATCACTACCAGCACCACTACCACCACCTCATCACTACCAGCACCACTACCACCACCATCACCACCACCATGATCACCACCACTACCATCACCACAACTACTACCACCATCACCACCACCACCACCATCACCACCACAACTGTCACCATCACCACTACCATCACCACCCCCACCACCATCACCACCCCCCACCATCACCACCCCCTACCATCATCACCACCACTACCATTACCACAACTACTACCACCACCACTACCATCACCATCACCACCATCACCACTGTCACCATCACCATCACCACTACCATCACCCCCACCCCATCACCACCACCATCACCACCACCACCACCACCACCATCCCCATCAAATCTTTGGAGTTTAGTTGTGCTTGCTTGCATAAACATGGGTGGGAGGTTATTTACTGGATTGGGTGGTTTACCAGTAGATACACCACTGAAAAAAATGCCTCTTTCTTTGCCAGCAACAATCAACAGCATTTTGTCTCTCAGAAAGAGAAGCGACTCATGAGATCCTCACCCACCCATTATGCAATGTTGACTAGTTGATTCTGTACAGATCATACACAGGCAGCATTACTGCTGTGAGTTCATGACTGTGAGAGCCATGTTATGTCTAGAATACACACATGGGATCCTGATTCATATACACACAGTGGCTTGCTTACTACAATCAAACTAGATAGTGTATTATCTGTCTCTTTATACAGTTATTGCTGCTATGGGAAGAACTCTGATGCTTGGAGTTTACATATAGCCTTTATGCTGTATGTTTGGCATCCAAAACTCATTTAGTCTACACAACTTTAATTGTGAAGCTCTTGAGTGACTTTGCTCCATATTTCCCAAATTACAACCCTTGTCACTACCACTGTTCTACTCACCAAATTCTATTTATTTCAGATACCACCAGTGAGAAGGATCATGGTGGGGAGGGGAGCTTTATTTTGCTTAGTTTGTACCTTTCAGCTTTATCCATGTTGACACAAGTAGCTAATATCTTTATCTTTAAAGGTCTTTTTTCTTACATGTATGTGTATGATGAATGTATGCCGCATGTGCACAGGTGCCTGTGGAGGCCAGAGGAGGGCATTGGACCCCTGGAGCTGGAATTTTACAGTGCCTTGTGAACTTCCTCACATGGATGCTAAGAACTGAACTTGGGTTCTTGGGAACAGCAGCAAGTACTTGTAACACTGAGTCATCTTTTAAGCATCCTTATTCCCTTATTTTACTTCTGGTTTCTATTTTTAAAAGCATTAACAAAGATGTATTTAACACACACACATGCACACACACACATACATGCACACACACACACACATGCACACACACACACAGACACACAGAGACAGACACACGCTATGGTTTCTTGGATTTCCCAAGACTGAAGTGATATTAGGACAAGGATAATATAAAACAAAACAAAACAAAACAAAACAAAACAAAACAAAACCCAAATTCTTTCCATTCCTAAATTCATGTAGAATTGCTGCAAAGATGTTTCTCAACCATCTGGCTAGGTGAGTAAGTTTCAGTAGGGTGCTGTCCCCCATCATGTGTTTGGGGAAGTGTGGGCTGAAGGCTGTTTCTTTGTGCTTTCTTTGTTGAACTAGCAATACTCTTTTCCTCAGATGAGTTCTACCAAACCCTGTCTTTTTTTGCATTGCTGGTCTGCTTTTGTTGTGAAACACACTATGTTCCTACACAGTTGCTGTAACCCCAGTATGTGTGACAAGACTGCACCTTGGAGGCTTTCCATTTCCTGTTCACTAACTGCTAGAAGGCAGTAGAGCTTGCACACTTTGATCTCAACTTGTGGTGCATTTGAGTTACTTAGCTTTGGCATGATGTCATATTTAAAATATTTAAATTTTGTGCATATGTGAGGCTCTGTACACATGTGAGCACAGTCCCTGTAAGAGGGAAGAAGAGGATGCTGGGACCCGTGGAGCTGGAGTTCCAGGTGGTTATGATCTCCTAGATGAGGGTCCTGTGAACTGAACTCTGGAGGGACAGTGAGTGACCTTAACTACCAAGCCGTCTCCCAGCTCCCTGGTGCCCCATTTTCTGAAGTACAAGTCTAAGACCATACAAGGTATGAAATCAGCCCCAGGCTTTATTTTATCTTCTGGAGAGCACTAAGCTCCAGCAGCACTCATGATGCTGCTTTGTTCTTCTTAGCTTTCTTGGATCTCAGCCTGTGGCATGATTGCCATTCCTTCCTACGAGAGCAGCTCTGTCTTCTTTCTCTAATACCCCCTGCCTTACTACAGTTTGACATAGTCTTTGTTGACATCTGATCCCTCATTCATTTTCGTTCTCCTGAGACTTTGTCCATTCTGAAATCTGGAAAGGTAGGACATTGTTTCCTTTGTTGGAATAAGGTAGTTCATATGGCAGTGATAGAATCCTCTTTGGTGGGCTGGCATGGTAAGTCTTACATAGCTTAATGCATAGATAAGGCTTTGACAAGAAAGTGTATCTATAGAGGGTGCTTCCAGCCTTTCCATGTGCATCAAGATGCTGAAGAAATGTTAGCTTCTGCATCTGTAAAGTGGGTTTTAGTGAGGCTGAATGAGAGTATGCAAATGCTAAGTAAGTGGCACTATTGTAGTTTTGGCCACTGCCTTCTCCTTCCAGATCTCAACAGCTGGCTAAGTTGTTAGGAAGTGTGGGCAGTAAAGAGGTGCGATAGTTAGCTTTAACTGTCAACTCTGTTCGACCTAGAATCACTTAGAAGGAGTGTCCAGGAGGTGTGATCTACATTGGGTTGCCCTGTGGCCAGTGGTCTCTATTAATTGATGTAGGATGCTTCATACCACCGTGGGGAACTCATTTCCCTAGGCAGGGAGCTCTGAACTGTTTAAGAGTGGAGAAATTGGGCCACACATAAGCAAGCAGGGAAGCCTGCAATGCATTCCTTTCTCTATGCTCTTGACTGTAGATGTGATGTTATTAGCTGTTTGCAGCTTCTGCCTTGACTCCTCAACAATGATAGCTCCTGGGATTTTAAGATGCTTTTTGTGAGCTTATTTTTATCATAGCAATAGAAACAAAGCTAGAGCATGGGTAATCTGTGACATATAAACTGCTGTGCTGTTCCTTGTTCCTTCCCATTGACTACAGCTGGGCTTCTATGTACCTCTGTGAATCTGCTTCTCCAGGAGGATCCTCCTCCAAGATTCTGCAGCACACTCACTCACTTTGCATACACTCCTTCCTCAGCACATAATTAGAGAGTCTTCATCCAGCAGCTGATGGAAACAGATGTAGAGTCCCACAGCCAAACAATAAACAGAGCTTGGGGAATCTTCTAGAAGAGTGGGAGGAGAGATTCAGGGAGCTGGAGGGGTCAAGGACTTCACAAGAAGACCTACAGGGTAAACTAACCTGGGCCCATGGGGGTTCACAGAGACTGAACCACCCCACCAAAGGGCATGCATGGGCTGTACCTAGACCCCTACACACATGTAGCGAATGTGCCGCATGGTCATCACATGGGTCCCCTAACAATGGGGATAGAGGCTGTCTCTGACATGGACTTTGTTGCCTGCTTTTGGGTCCCTTTCCCCTAGTTGGGCTACCTTGCCTGGCATCAATGGGAGAGGATCCACTCAGTCCTGCTAGAACTTGATGTGGCAGGATGGCTTGGTACGCATGTGGCACCTCCCTTTCTCAGAGAAGGGGAGGGGAGAATGGGGACAGGGGTTCCAAAGGTGGGTCTGGGAGGAGAGAAGGAAAAGAGGTTGTGATCAGGCTGTAAAGTGAATAAATAAATTAATGGGGGGGGGAATTTCTCTAGGGCTTGTGAGATGGCTCAGTGGGTAAGAGCACCATGCTGAATATTCAGAAGGATTAAGTTTGAATCACAGAACCCATATTTTAATAAAATGCTGGGCATGGCTATAAGGCAGCAGCGCCGTGTGCATGGCTGCCGGGCAGCAGTGCTGGGTTTGTGGTTATGGGGACAGGAGGATGTTTTCAACTTGCTAGCTGCTAGCCTAGCTCCAGGTTAGTGAAAGACCCCATCTCAGGGGAATGAAGTGGAAAATGAGAGAGCAGGCCAGCTAACATTCTCCTTTGGACTCTGTATGCATGCCCAGGTACACATATCCTCACATGTGCATACACACAGATTCATTTCATTCATACATATATGATGCACGAATCATGAACCCAGGTGGACCAACTGAAGACACCAGGAAGTTTTTTTATCAAGTAGGGAATAAAACATAATTTGGTGCAAAAGTACTATTCTTTCTTTGTCGATATTTCTTAGGTTTTTGTCAGCTCCACTGAGCAAATAATATGCCCAGACTTGGCCAGCAGTCCACTGGTGGCTCTACCTGGTGCTACTGATGGCTCCCATGCCAGGAGTGAATAGTGTACAACACAAGGCCCCTTCTCCTCAAAACCAGTCATGACTATCTTCCTACAACATTATAATGTATGTGAGATACCCATAATGCACAGAGAAGGTGGTTTGTATAACCCCATCCATACTTTGTTGGTCTGTGGCATTTTTCTCTTGTGGACCTTTTTTTAGTGCCATCTTCTCTCAAAATGAATTCTCTTCATCTTAGTATCTACCCAGAATCAACTCATAGATTTCTTTGAGAACTCCAGCCTTCATTGCCTGCACAAAATCATGTGTATATGTGTGACTCTATGTGGGGGTACCCCACGTATACAGTTACCTGTAGAAGCCAGATGAAGGTGTTAGATTTCCTTGAGCTGAAGTTCCAAGTGGTTGCTGCTTGGTGGTACCCACCAGAGAAGACTACTTAGATACAGCTCAAGTCAACAGGAAGTCTTTATTAGCCAGCTGGCAACTACACTGGGTGTTCAGGACCCCTGTGCTGTCCAGAGCCTTTCTCAGTGTGAGCTTTTAAGCACAAAACCACACCTTGGGTTGACACACACATTAGCAAGAACAGTTAGCCAGAGCAGAACTACAGAAACCAAAACCAAGGTTAGGACATTTAGCCATTTCCCTAACACAATAAACTTTGATGGATTAGGTCACTGTTTTTGTTTTGGTATGGGGTGCTCTCTTTGTGCTGAATTTAATGGCCTGAATGGTATGCCCATCATGGAATGCATTGTGCTAAGGTCTGGGGGCTACTGTCTGTTACAGTTATGAGCCATATTTATTTGGTTCCAGGAACCAAATCCAGGTCCTCTAGAAGAGCAGGAAGGTGCTACTAGCTACTGAACCATCGCGCCAGCACCTGCATCAAATATCCCAGTCCTACATGATTTTACACTTGTTCATTTATTTTCTCCTTTAAGGTAGACTGTCAGGTCTCCAAGTGGAAACCACAACTTTTCCCTCTCTGTCCTGTGTAAATTATAAACTTTTGCATTAAGGATAAGGAGTGGTTGCACGAAAGCCCTCAGAATTTTCTCTTGGTTCCTAGTGGTTGCTACTAATCCTCGCCTGTGACTGTATGCTTACCATCTGCGTCTATTACTAGAAGGCCCTCATCTTTTGTGTATCTCTGAGTGTCCTTTATTCTTTTTACAAGAACATCAGCCACTGGATTTGTAACCCATACTAATTCATCATTTCACGGTCACTTTCCTTAAGTCTGCAAACATTCTGTTTCTAAATAGGGCCAGTTCCACTCTGAGAATCCAAACAGACACAGAGTTTCAAATTTTGGGGGACAACATTCAACCCAGCACAGTGGCGAAAAGCTGGGGTGCTGTAAGATGCCTGGATCATAACTGGCCAGAACCTGTTTCATCATGGACCTAGTGACAGAATCGGAGCCAGCTTAGACATTGATGCTTATTTTTTTTTTTTTCCTTGAGAGTTCTCTAAAATTGAAGCTACAAAATCATGCTATGGGTCATTCTAAAATGATTCCACACCTTACCTCTGTTTATCAAATGGGAAACTTGTGGCCAAAGGCTAAATATACCCTCAAATGTTATATAGTTTTCTTCCTGGCTATCTCAGAAGATTGCCAGATAAGATCCTGACTTGACTTTTTACATGAGATGACAGTCATTTTTGAAACATTAACAGTTCTTCTGTTTTTAAAAAATAGCATCGTGTATTTGGGATGATTTTGTGTTTTAGAAGACTGGTAATAATTTTCAGAAAGATTATTAATTTTCTCCTTGCATGAAAATCTAACTGCTGAGAATTCATATTAACTCACTTTAAAGGAATGATAAATATCTAATGTGAATAAAAATTGACAATGTTAGAGGAAGGTGAGTTTGAATATCTAAAATCTGAATTTTATATATTATATGTTCTCTGTCTCTGTTTGTCTCTCTCCTCTGTCTATGTTTCTCAGTCTCTCTCTCTGTCTCTGTCTCTCTGTCTCTCTGTCTCTCTCTCTCTCTCTGTCCGCACGTGTATGAACCAGAGAGAACCTCAGGTGTTATTTCCCAGGTGCTAGTCTACCCTGTTTTTGAGACAAGAGTTATTTACTGCCTTACGACTCCCCAGTTAGATGAAGCTGACCATAGCGCCACAGGGATCCCTCTGTCTCTGCCTCCCCAGGATTTGGATTACAAGTCCACTACTGCTTCCCTTTGGGAACTCAGACTTTCCTGTTTGTGCAGGAAGCAATAAGATCTTAGGAATCCTCATGTGCCCTTTTTTTCCGAGCTCTCTGCTGTCTGGGAGATATACAAGGCTTATTCTACTCAGCCACCACAATCCTGTGTGTGTTTTTCCAAATTCAATAAAACCATGCCAGTAGGATTGTAGAATCCAATTATGCAGACTCCTATGCAACTTTATTCAGATCTCTATGAAGAAACATACTACAGAGATTGGTACTACAATATCACAGCCAAAATTTTCACCTTGATACAATCCGCTGACTTTGCTCAGATTTTGACAATGTTAATATACTTGTGTATGTGTCTCTATGTGTGCACATGTGTATATGCTTGTGTTTGTGTCTATATGTATGTGCTCAGCTTTATTACATGTGTAAGCTTGTGATCTATCACCACAGCCAAAATACAGAACAGCTCCACTACCACAAAGGACTCTAGTATTGCTCTGTGTGTGTGTGTGTGTGTGTGTGTGTGTGTGTGTGTGTGCGCGCGTGCGCGCGCACGAGAGTGTGCACATGGAGGCGAGGGGTCAACACTGAATGCCTTTTCTGTTCACTTTCCACCCTTTATTTTATTTTATTAAGACAGGACCCAATAAACGAATCTGGAACTCTCAAATAGGCTCTGCTGGCGACCGAGCCCTTGGGATCTGCCTGTCTCCAAGCCCAGCATCACTGGAGACAGATGCATGGCACTGCACTCAGCTTTGTAGGTGGGCTCTGGTGATCTGAGCTAAAGTCACAATGCTGTATTGCCTATGCTTCACCGACCAAGCCACCTCTGCATCTCTAATACCTTGGTATCATCACAGGCTTGCTGGGCATCTCCCTGCTCATGCATTTTGAATTTAAATTCTCTCAGTAAATCTTGCTGAGTCATCCTGTTCATGGAACCCTAAGATATATTCTAGTGCTGGTGGGCAGTCTCCCCTAGTGACGCAGGTGAAGTTATAGAGTGTTACAAAGTCAAGCTGGGTGGTATTGGAGGAAGCCCATGCCCTTGGCCCCCTTTGCATTAGACAGTGACAAACTGAGCTAACTGGCCCAAGATAAGGACTTCATTTTAAATAACAAATTAACAGTTTCCCATAACTCCAATAATGCATGGCTGTGATCCCATGAAATTGCATCTCTGACAAACCGGCTGCACTAGAATTTACTCTATGTAAAATGATTGTGCTAATTACTTTCTCTTTATGCCTTTATAATCGTCTGGCTGGCAATAACATTTGCAGTGTAGTCATGTGCTAATGAGGAAAGCTGTCCAAGCTCAAGCCGCAGGTCATTAGTAAATAGCTTCCAGGGTCAAAGGGTAATTTTCCCCTTGTGCTGTTGGAGAAGCTTGTGGAGGGTATATGTGTTCTTTCCTTTGAAGCCTTAGGTGATAACAAGAGCCTGAGACTGAGAGGTGAGTTTGCCAGGGCTGGGCATTTTAAGAAGAGCTTTGCCCTTTTTTCTTTAGATGAAGGTATCAGATATACAGATGTTTCTTCTGGTTGTCTGTGTCCCGTCTCATTTCCTTTTCCTTTCCTCCCGTTGAGACAGGATAGAAAGACAGAAACATGGGAAGAGAAAGCAGCTCCTCCCTTGGAGTCAGTTGGAAGCTTCTACCAGCTGAGAGTCAAAAGTTTCCGCAGTTAACATCTGCTGTGAAGGTTGTCCACACAGGCCACCCCTTCTACGTGCAGGGATGTTGGGTTAACATAGCAATGAAGCAGGCTTGCGGCTTGGATGTGCATGGCCTTGAGTCTGGCCTCATTCCTCTTCCAGACATACCTTGCAAATCTCAGGCAAGACTGTTGACTTTGTTTACAGTGATTCCGCACTTGCCTGCATGTCTACTGTTTAGGATATAGCCTGTCCTCTCAGGAGCTACTCTCAGATCTCATTTAGGTTCCTTGGACATCCTCTGAAAATACCAGCTTCAAAACCACCCACATCCCAAATATTCTCTCGGGAAAGGCAATAATCCTATATAAGACCAAATCCTATAAAAGACCACTGTAAAGGCAGTGACTCCTGAGAGTCACATGGTGTCGGTGAGTCTCTCACTCCCTTCCTTACAATCTGTATCACACTAAAGATGCCTTTTAGGGACTCCCAGCTCTGCTTCATGCTGACTCTTCCTGACATCTCTGTTCTTCTGTTCTTAGGATCTGGTTTTATCTGTCAAAGTCACTGAAAGACTCAGAGACTTTCTCAGGCTGCTGAGCATGACGGTGTGATGTGTGCTTCTGTCTCTGCCTCCACACTCTTCCTCTTCACATACATGCATATGTGTGTCTGTTGGTGTGGCCTTGCTGTCTGGAGTTTTCTTACACTGCTGCTGCTGCAGACTGATGGACTTGTGTGTACAGTGTCTCATAGTGTTTTGCGGCCATGAAAATCAACCAGTGCTAGAGATGTTGGAAAGCCAGCTATTGACACAAAAACACAACATACACCCCAAAGGGAATAAGAAATTGTTTGTTCCGGAGCCAAATATGAAGACCATGGCTCAGGTACATAGATTTAGATTTCACCATTGAAGAGGTTATATGAGATTTTTATTAGTTACAAAATCACAGAAAAAGTCATAAACAAGATATTTACCAAGTACGTTGATGGGAGCTAGCTGCAGCAGGCAGGGAAAAGCTCTGTTGTAGGTTTCAGGTATTGTGTGATGGTGTTCTTAGCATTTGGATTTGTGAAAGCTAATGGTCTCTTAAGACTACACTGTAAGATTTTGATAGTCACAGGATATTAGACCAGTCACAGGTGTGGGCAGCACATGTCTTTAAAGGGACTAAAAATAGCTGAAGATAATTGGGCTCTCACCTATAACATTTTAGCTCTCTATAGTCTTGAAGATCAGTCATTTGGCTTTGTAGAATCTTTAGCAAAGGTGCAGCTTATTTCTCCCCTTCTTTCCTTCCTTCCTTCCTTCCTTCCTTCCTTCCTTCCTTCCTTCCTTCCATTTTCTTCTTTTTCTTCCTTTTCTGCTTAAGTTTACGCACAATGTCTGTAGCACCATTGCAAAGCAATCCACTGGTCTTCATGCCAAGCATTAAACACCTTTCTATCCATGCCTCCATGCATCCGTGCATCCTTCCATCCATACAGATGGTGAGAAATTTCACCACAATCCATTACATCTGAAGTGCATTTTGTTATTATGATGAACTTGTGGTACTGTTTTCATAGGTTCAGCAAAGACTCTTCTGGGAATGGAGCTACAGAGTAACCACTAAAAAGATTCTATTTTTGCAGAGTTTTGGAGTTTAAGCTATTTTGAAAATCCGCATCACAATGGCAATTATCCTTGAGGAATGTGGGTTGCTGACACAGCATAGTTGTATAAGTTGGTTGTATTTGGTACTGACATCTACAGAGTGATTGCTAGTGATTCTGAGCACAGGCATTGACAGCTTCCTCTTATTTTTAGTTTAGTTGTTCTGGAGTCTTAGGCATAAATATGATTTTATTTATATTTATTATACACACATTATTTTTAGATTTACTTAGATATAATAAATTATGTGTATGTGTGGA
>OU015747.1:82271289-82281886 GCA_907169655.1 Acomys percivali | reverse complement strand
GAGAGAGAGAGAGAGAGAGAGAGAGAGAGAGAGAGAGAGAGAGAGAGAGGACAGAGACAGAGACAGAGACACACAGAGAAACAAAGAGAGAGAGACAGAGAGGGGGAGGAGGAGGAGGAGGAGGAGGAGGAGGAGGAGGAGGACAGATGTCAGTGCTGAGTGTCTTCCTTAGTTAATTACCCTGCATTTCATTTTTGAGAGAGACTCCCACTAAATCCAGGGCTAAGTGCTCACTGATCTGGGTAAGCTGGCTAGCCAGTGAGTGTCAAGGTTCTGCCTAGTTCTCTCTCCACAGCTCTGATGTTGCAGATGTACACTGCTGTGCCTGGTTTTTTACATGGGTGCTGGGGTTCCGAACTTAGATCTCCATGCTTGCTCACTGAGCACTCTGCCAACCAAGCCAAGTCCTCAGTCTTCCCACCTCAGTGAATTCAGTCTAGGCTCCTTACTACTCACCATCCTTCTACACATGGTAGATGCTGCTTCCTGTCATGGCTGACTTCAAAGAAATTCAACGTCTGAAACTACAAACGTAACATGGTAGGATTGTGGCATTTTCAGTGTTTTCCAACATATGTAACCTCTGAAGGCAATCCCCCTTTACAACAGAGCTAGGAAACAAATTTCTTGTTCAAATTATGTTCAATGCTATATTTTAGTTGGTTTCTGTATAGCTTTAAACTACACACATGTGTTATACATGTGCATGTGTACATGTATGCATGTGTGCATGTGCAGCGAGAACCACAAAAATTGAAATACAATCATTACTTTTTTTTTTTTAGTTTTTAAAGTAGATTTTTATTTTTTTTAATTTCATTTATTGTATTGTGTGTGTGTGTGCGCTCGCACTTTTGAGTGTGTTTACAGGTATAAATCAGGGGACAACTTGTAGAGTTTGTTCTTTTCTTTACCATGTGGGTTGCAAGGGTTGAACTTGGGCTGTCAATCTGGGCTTCAAGCACTTTTACCGACTAAGTCATCTTGTCAACCAGCTAGTCTAAATTAATAAAATTTTGAATACTCATACATGTCATGTGAAATACTGTGTTCACACTTAACCTTTCTGTCCCGCTGCCCTCTTTTACACTCTCCCACTCATTTCAACCCTCTTCTTTTTTCAAGCTTTATTCCATGTCATGCTCTCACGTATGTGGGGACATGATTATTGGGGTGGTCTGCTTTTATTGTCAACGTGATACAACCTACAATCATCTGGGGAGAACATCTCGATGAGAGGTAGTCTACATTGAGTTTCTCAGTGGGCAACTGTCTTATGTTAATGGATGTCCAGCCCACTGTGGGAAACACCATTCCCTAGACAGTGGGTCCTGAGCTGTTTGAGTGGAGAGACCAAGCTGGGCACAAGCAAGCACGTGATCATTGATGCATTCATTTCTCTCTGCTTTTGGCTGTGGATGGGAGTCTTTGGAGTGAGGAAAGGGGAAGGAAAGAATGAAGTAATTATATGCAGATCTCAAAATGTGAGAGAAATATTTTAAAAAGAAAGAATGGTGAGCAGGAAAGTGCAGAGTAATTATATATACCCCACAAACACAAACATTATTATATATAAAATGTTTGAATGAATGAATAGTCATCAAGGCACTGCATGCTGAGATCATGTGACTCAGGTATAACAAGTGTAGAGGACAGAATAGGAATATCAGAACCCCTGCTGCTCGGAGTTTTCAACCACCTTTCATGTCTTCATGAAAGCATGATTGTATTTGGTTGTTTGCTTATTTATAGAGCCCAGGTTGGGGTCCCTCACCTCTGCCTCATAGATGGTAGGAATACAGGAGGGCACCATACCTATCCTGCATGGGCACTGGGGATCTGAACTCTGGCCCTTACATTTACATGGCGAGTGCTTTAAGAACTGAGCCATTTCCTCAGACTCTAAAGTGCAACATTTTTTTTTTTTTGTGAACATTTTGGTGTGTCTTGACAAATGTATACCAAATTACACCACAATCGATGTGCAGAGTGTATTTGTGAATGTACAGGGTCCTCTTGTCCTTTTATGGCCATGTCTGACCTCTCTGCCCTAGGGACTTGCTAATGTTTGCTGTCACTGTAGATTAATCTGCTTGTTTTAGCAGGTCACACAAATCGGATCGCACACTCTGTATTCCTTTATGTCTGGCTTCTTGTTCGAATGCTTAGTAAGTTCTCAGGTTTGCAGATTGCACATGTGTCCAAATCAAGTAACTTAAGGATGTAGGACATTTTGATTTATGGCAGTTAGCCCAGAGATTTAAGTATGATTGATATTTATTATATAGGGTGTACTGAGATGACTTTTAATTTTTAATAGTGCATCTTCAAAATCTGAGGCCATGAAGACTAGAGGTTTTGTAGGAAACAAATCAGGTGTGGCCTGTTGCAGGCCGGGAGTCATGTGTGGGTAAAAGCAGAGAGAGAAGTATTTCAAGGGGTCTAGCAGGGGACACAGCATGGTGCCTGACCAGGAGGTCAGGGTTTGTGAATGGAAGGTGGAGGGATCCCTTGAGGTTACTGAGGGCAACCCAGGCCTCTGTAGGCTGTATGCTGGGAATAGGTCAGGGCCAGCTTTTGTTTTTTTATGCCTCTGTATCCAGCTGATGAGGAGCTTTTGTTCTTGCATGTTGGATGTTGAAAATTCAGGGTCACTGCAAAGGGAAGAAGGTGATATAGAATGCCTGCAACTAAGTATTCGAAAAATGGCATGCAATATCTGCTTTATGACGTTGAAATGAGGTCTGTTTTTTAGTCATATCCCAGGGTCATGCCTAAATTTCATTCACTCTGATGCTTATACCTATCTTTTATCACGACACTAACCTTAAGGAATAACTTTGTTTTAAATCTGTGATGTCCCTTGTTAGGTGTGAGTATATTTTATACTTCTTATTAAATGGCAACAGTTGTTTCTGAAGGTGGATACTGCATAGCTTCACTACTAGGGGAATAAAAACTGAAGGGAGTTGGTGGGAGAAATAAGCCTTTTGTTTTATGATGCTCCGGGAACTGATTGTGGGCATAAAAGAATAAAACAACTCATACATCCACCAGAGCTTATTGTATTATCAGGTGATACACCTGTCTCTCTGATAAATAGGACGCAGTAGAACAGTTAATAAAAGCACAAGAGTTATTTGGCACAGAAGCGCAGCAGCATAGAGCCACTCAGAGGCAGTCTATGGTGGTTTCCTTTGTCATAAGAAAATCCAGAGATAGCTGAAGGTAATACATGTCTCCTCTTCTGAACCGTGGTAGGATGTGAGTTCCACATGGGATCCTTCAGAATGCCAGTCTCAGGAGCTCCAGGATGCTTCTATCAACACACAGAGATACAGATGACACTTTTAATGGTGTGTGTGTGTGTGTGTGTGTGTGTGTGTGTGTGTGTGTGTGTGTTAAATTTTAAACCCAGGACGAGCTACTGAGCTGCCTATTTAACATATTTAACAAAGATAACCTTGCCTTCATGTTCTCCCAGAATCCATCACTCCCTACCTATTACAGGTTATGGCTGGTATACCCCACCCTGTCTGTACCTTGAACTCTCCAGCCCAGGGCAAGAGTTGCCCTTCCCTAGAGGATCTGGCCTATACAATCCAGACATTTTGGTAATCACTCCCACCCCCTCCCCCTTTTTGGTACCCTTGGCTTCCTGGATGCTGTACTTTGCTATCCTCTCTCCTTTCTCCTCTCCATCTCCCCACATGGTTTAGGGTCATGTCCACTCTGAGCACTGCCAGTGTGTGGGATACATTTCCCTGATGTGTCTGCCTCTGGCTATGCTCTCCCACATATCTATAACAAACTTTCTCCTCTACCATAATTAGGAGCAATTAAATTCTTTTATTTATTTATTTATTTTTGTGTGTGTGTGTTGCATGTGGCTTTTCAGAGTGTAGGTGCATGTAGGATCATGTTGGATGTCTTCCTTGATTGCTTTCTGCCTTATTCTTATTAAAAGGGCTGTTTTTTAAATGTGTATGTATGTGGCTAATTCTGCTTGTCTGTATGTGTACCACATGCAGGCGAGTGTCTAAAGAGGCCACAGCGGGCCTCAGATTCCCTGGATTTGGAGTCACAGGGTGTGAGTGCCGGGCAAAGAACTCAGGTCTTCTGCAAAGGCAGCAAGTGCTTGTAAGTACTGAGCTATTTCTGCAGCTCCCTACCTGTGTTTTTAAGAGATGTTCTTTCAGTGAACCCATAGCTCACCTATTCCATTAGCCTGGCTGACCAGTGAGCTCTAGGGAGTCTGTTTCTATGCCCTGTGCTAGGGTTACAGACCCTTTACGTGCTTGCTGGGGATTCAAATTCATGTTCTTGTGCCTGTGCAGCAGATGTTTTACCCACTGAGCTACCTCTCAAGAGTTTTTTCTGAACATACACGCTTGTATAGGTTGTGTAAGGTCCCTAAGAAAAATAGGCCAATGGCTAGACCACATCCCTGAGTCACCTCTCTTCTCCAGCTTGAAGCCCAGCCAAGGAAGCAACAAAAGTGTGCTAGGGTGGCCAGAGTCAGAATGATTAGGTAAAGTCACAGTGCCATGAACCTTGGGCATGCTAGCTGTATCGGCAGTGATTTTCTCCTCTCCTTTTCCCTCCCTTCCTCCATCTCCGTTCACACTTCTCTCCTTTGTTAGCTCTTCTTTATTGTTTTTGCTTTGTTGATAATTCAAAGAAGGCCTATTTTAAGCCAATTATTTTGGTGATCATTCTTATTTTTTTTTTTGTCTCTCTTCTTGATCTGTGGCATACGTAGGATCATTTCTTTACAGAAAAATGACAAATGTTATATTAATGACTAGAGAAAAATAACCAGTGTAAGTATGCATACATTCATTGAATAAATTAATATTTTGCATGACTTCAGGGTTATTCTATATAGATATGTATGGTTTTTTTTTGTAAATGTAATTTTTATTTCCTCAGAAATAAAAGGGGAGATGAGATAAGAGCCATACCCAAACTTTATGAATACATGTTTTGAACTGAGTCCTCTTCCTCCTCCTGCTCCTCTTCCTCCTCCTCCTCCTCTTTGTCCTCCTATTCTTTCTCCTCTGTCTCCTCTTCTTCCTCCTGTTCCTCCTTCTCCTCTTCCTACCCTTTCCCCTCTCTGCCTCCTCCTCCTCCTTTTCCTCATTAAGATGAGTCTCATTGTCTCTCTTCTGACTTAGCCTCCTCAGTGCTAGTGTGTGCAGTTACCACCACACTTGGTAACACTCCTCTTCTGAACAAAGAACTATTTATTTTTTTCTGTTTTGGACCATTGAATTACAGCATGGCTCAGATGGCTAACATCTCAAAAGGGTCTTCAGCAAAATTTGACTGTGAAAATAACAGCAGCATTTTCTGTAAAAGCAACAGACTTCTTTATGTCAGGGTAATCAGACTGCCAGGGTTGTCTATGTATTCCCCAATGGCAGCCCCTGTCAGCTACATAGGTAAGATTCTCAGGGGCCATCTCGTGTTTCTAAGATGGGAAGCTTTTGTTCTTGATAGCTCTCCCTGCCTACACTCAAATCCCAACTCCCACAACTAATCCTTTTATTTTTTGCCTTAAGTGCTTTTCATTTTTATTTTTCTTAACCAGGTGATTCTTGTGAGTTCTAGGGAATAAGTCTGTCTAGTTTACCATTAATTGAAAGGATAGCCTTGTACTTTCCTGTCTCATGTTAAAATCATGATGCCTTCAGGAGAGTTCTGGGAGAGCACGCCTGGGTACCTTTCCCCTTTCATCCGCACTTGGTGGATATTATGATGTCATAGTGAGCATGCCTCTTCTTATTTATATATGCAACTGAACCTGGCTCTGCAATTCAAGAAGGGAGACACAGATTAAAAGAAATGACAGATAATAATTGTTTACCTAAACATAAATGCACATTAATTTTAAAGCATAAAAATTGACACGTTATGGAAGAAACTCAATTTTTATATTATGATGCATCATTTTTTATACATACGTCTAAAGGTTAATTTTGATTGTCAACTTCATGCAATTTATAGCCACCTAGGAGACATATGCGAGGGTATTTCTAGAAAGATTTAACTGACGTGGGAAGACCCATCCTTAATGAGGGTGTCATCACCATCTCGTGGGCAAGAGTCCAGCCCTGAATAAAAAAGAGAGGGAGGGAGGAAGGGAGGGAGGGAGAAAGAGAGAGAGGGAGAGAGAGGGAGAGAGAGAGAGGGAGGGAGGGAGAGAGAGGGAGGGAGAGAGAGAAATCGAGCTGAGTGCCAGCATTCATCTCTCTCTCTGCTTCCTCACTGTGGATGCTGTGTGGCCAGCTGCCTCATGCTCCGGCTCCCATGCCTTCCCACCATCATCCTTTCTCAAACTGGAGCCAAAACAAGGCGTTTCTTTTTGTTTTTTGCTATGGGTAGCTATTTTGTTCCAGCAATGAGAAAGTTAACTAACACATGAAGATGGTGTAAACTCATGTTTTTAAAAGTAAAAACAAATATTTTTATGTCTTTTTAGTTGTCTTCTATTTTAATAATTGCTTGGCTTCATGGTGAATCCAAGACCTCTTAGCCCCTCTCTCCTCATCTTCCTCTTCTCCAGTATCAGCACTGAGTTAGTCATACTTTTATTTTCAGCATATATTCTCCATGAACCTATTGGCTGGGGTTTCCCTTCTATATGCCACAAACAGGTAGATTACTTTAAACTTGTCCCAATTATTCTAACTAAATGTGTGTCATGTTGGCTTTCAGTGAAGCATCAGAGGTCTCCATGTCACAATAGTCAGATGTGAGAACCATCTCCTATAGCCTCCAATCCCACGCTCTTTGCTGGCTTCAAAGATAACCCCTTTGGGGTGTGGCCATCTTGCTTTTCTCAGATGAACATCATTTGTACTTTGGTAGGTCTCCTTGTCCAAAATCAAATCTCAAGTTTCCCAAACTGTATCTTATTCCATGTATCACATTCACATCTCATCACTCATTATTTACAAATTAAACTACAAACAGAACTAGAGTTACTATTGCATAGTACCAATATCCCGCTTTTGATGATGTATCATGTTAAAACTGGACAAAGCTGTACAAAGGGCACATGAGATACTTGGTACGATTTTTGCAACTATTTTTAGCCAATTATTTTAAAATAAAAGAAAGAAATTAAAGGCTTCTGTGAAGGCCTATGGGCACAGCATTCTCCCATGTCTATACCAGACACTATACAGGTACCACACACACATTTAGTCCAACAGGGTTAAGTCTTTACCTTTATTTAGTTGTAAAGAATCATCTAAGCATTTAATTTAATTTTTGAGAAACAACTTTATTTCTCTATTCACTAGAGCAAAGAAGTATGCAATAGCAGATTTAAATGCAGTAAACATAATTCTACAATTATAATCATAAGAATAGGTTCTGTATATAGATTTATAAACAAGCAAAATGTATTCAGTGTGTAGCCAAGTGGGGATTGATTTCTCTCATATCCTTTACAAGCTGTGGGCTGTGATAGTGTTTGATTATTCCTGGGGAGACATGAATAAATGCCTACTTACTCACAAACACCAAAGTAGTATCTCCACCAAAGTCCAATTGCTAAACCATAGAGTTTATTGGTATTTCATAAAGGAGTGGCAGTGAGGGGTAGCTTACAGTTTAGGCAACTCACTGGCTGCTACATCACTGAAAGCCCACCCCACCCAGCATGGACGAAGGTATAAGAAAGCTGCATCTCAGTCATCCCTGCGTGACTTGCAGGCAAGTGGGCTAGTGGGTTGAACAGTCCCCGCTTCTAAACAATTGTTGCTGCTTATATAATCTTTGGGGAGGTAGTGTTGTGAATCTTCTAAGTTTCAGGAAGGCCTAGGACTCACAACTTTTGCTGACTTCCCAATTCTTAATAAGCTGGCTCTTTCTTCTAGGAGGGAATGTTTTAACTTTAATGAAATCACTCCATAGTACCATACATAGCCATCCCCATGTTTTCTGGAGAGGATATAAGTTTATCCAGAAATCTGATTGCATGTAAGATGGTTTGAAAACTACCAAACAAATATATATTTCACTAATGTAATTCATTCACACTTCTCACAGCTGAGGAAATTAAATTGCCAAGAGCTCCTATGGCCGCCATGAGATTCAGTGACTCAGAGACCTAGTGATTCTGAGTCAGCCCTGCAGCAGAGAGAAGAAGATATTCCTGTCCCCCAAGTCACAACATTGCCATTTTGCTATCATTTTGTTAAGGTCACAGACAAACAGTTCAGCAGGATGTGGGGCGCTCTCATGAAATTAGATGTGTGGGCAACGTAACAACAACACTGAGTTTAGCTTTGGGGAAATCTGGAATTCCCCCGCCTCCCCCAAATGTATACTCTCTTCTCTGATCTTAGAAAATGTTATTAGGGTTGGAAAACACAGACACAATGGGGAAAGTCTTCTCATCACACTGGAAAAGGACTTCCAGCACTTCTGGTGTCTGTCGGGCCTCCGCATCAATCACTCTGGTCTCCTTCCACTGAATGTTCCATTTCTCCAGCCGGGATCGATGGCTTCCTGTGAGTTTTCACTTCTGTTCTGTTTCAGAAGGATTTACACTGTCAGTGTCTTCAGGCTGACAACCTCCCCTTCTGCAGACTGTGAGAGGAAAAGTGATGATACAGGAGATGAGCGAGTAAGGGCTGGGCTGCACTCAAAAAAGTAGAAGCCTTTCCCCTTCCAAAGCAACTTTGTAAAATCCATGGCTCCAGAGATGGTTCAGGTGGTAAAATGCTTGCCACATGTCATGGGGACCTGAGTTTGACCCTTAGAACCTATGAACAGAAACGAGGTGTTGGTTGTGCATTTGTAGCCCCAGAGTTGGGGGGCAGAAACAGGAGGAAGCCTGCAGCTCACTGAGCTGTAACAACCAGCCTAGCTTAATCAGTGGGCTCCCGGTTCACCGAGAGTCTTTCTTAAGACAACAACCAACCAAAAACCAAACCAAAACAACAGCATGGAGAAGGACTGAGGAATACACAAGCACACACACACACACACACACACACACTTAGCATTTTATATAAAACAACAGCACAAGGTAATTTTATCAACAGCAGCATGTACACATCTTCCTGGCAGTTTTGGTCTTTCCTGATTTGCTCATACAATTTGTTATGCAGCAGCCCAGCTCATCTTGTGAATGTTCAGAGAATCTGGGTAGAGAACACTTCCCAATGGTTCTAACTATTCATCCCAAGAAGTCGGTGTGGTTCCTGGCGAAGAAGTTGTTAGTACCTTACACAGAATCGACAGACTCTGAAATTGTCCCTAAGCCTTTCATACCAGCTAGCATGTGAAGTTCTTTTCCATGGTCAGTTAAAGAATTAAATGGCATGAGAAAAACTCATGCAAACCTGAAGGTGAAGTTTATTGTCAAGAATTACAGACCTCTAGGGTACAGAAGTCCCACTCCAGCTGGAGAGATCACTGACTCTAAGGGGCTTGGGTGTTCATTGGGTTTAGGGTGCCCTACCCAGTCACTCACCTTTGTCCTCATTCTTTATTGGACTCAAGGTGTCTCTGTGCACCTTCTATAGCAGGGTTTGGGGCTCTGTCTCTGCAGCTGTTGATTGGTTGGGGTAGGGATGGACTCCCCACCTGGCCTCTGTTGCTTGGTGTGTAACTTGTACAGAGCAACCAACTGCAATGTGGGGAAATGGTCTATGTCTATGCTTCAGAGCAGTGGAAACCTAATGGTTGAGGGCAGCAAGACACAGAGACATAGAAATATACTGCCTACTGCTGGAAGCAAGAAGCTGTTGCAGCTTAAATTAGGGTTCACATTCCCCCTTCTCCCACGCTAGGGGTTCACAGTCCTTGTTGATGGTGAAACTTGGCAGGAGCCCTAAGAGGTGCCTGTAATGCAAAGCACTTCTCAACTCTATTTTATTAGAGACTTTTTGAAACCATTCAGCACCTCCTGGAATTAATATTTCATAGAAATTAATTTCAGAAATACTTGTTTTCAAACAACTTCAAGAAAAATGGTTTTATTCCCCTCTGACCTTATTCTCAAAGCTCATACTTCAGTCAGAAGAAGGGACAGACACTTCTGGGTTTATTTGCATTCCCAGTTCTTTACATCATTTCCTGAGGAATGGGGTCACCTCTTTTTACTGGGTCAGATGCAGCCAGGGCTTTTTAAGATCTGCTTGCTTGAATGTTTTCTGGTTAATTAAACACTACACTTAATTTGGTGTGCTGATTCACCCATCTACCACTTCCAATCTGAAATTGCCTTTGGGGGCTGAGGGGGTTGGCCCTGAATAAAACGCTGGCCATGCAAAACTGTGGGCTTGAGTTCAGTCCTCAGGATGTGTTTGTGATCTCGGTGCTGGAGAGGGGGAGGCAGATGGATCCCTGAAGTTCATTGGCCAGCAAGCCTAGCTAAGTTGGAACACTTGATGGGGAGAGACTCTGCCTCATAGACAAGATGGAAAGCAACTATGCAAGGACATTTGAGGTTGGCCTTTGGCCTCCACAGACATGACTGCACACATGTAGGGCATCTCTGCCATATGTGCATACATATACACCCATGAACACACACACACACACACACACACACACACACACACACACACACACA
>OU015747.1:82249662-82271279 GCA_907169655.1 Acomys percivali | reverse complement strand
CACACACACACACACACACACACACACACACACACACACACACACACTTCCTCTAAAATGATAACATTTTCATCACAGGCAGCTGTGAGTTACCTAAAGTTGGTGCTGGCGACAGAACTCAGGGCGTTTGCAAAGCAAGTGCTCTAAACCACTGAGCAATCTCTCCAGCCCCACAAACTCTTTTATCTCACACCACAGTTGGGAAATAGTCATGAGACTGATCCTGTCTATCAGATTTCATTCTGTAAGCTTATGTGGGGCAGAGGGGGTAGAACCGGGGGCTGCAGTTTTATAGACTCTTCATAATAGCACAAAAGATAGGAAGGACTACTCTGCCTTTGCTTTGTATTTGATAGCTCTCATCATTTCAAAGAGCTGACAATAATAACATATCACTGTTGGTATTTTAAATGTCTTATGGCACAGGAGGGGGTTGATGGGAAAAAGGAAATCAATAAAATGTTTGATATATAGTCGTCCCTCAATAATACCTTGACTCCCTGAAAAAAATTAAGACATTACAAAGAGCCAGCCATGCTTTTGTGCCCCAGAAGGGTCCTTTCCTAAATTGGGAAAGTTCACTTAGAAAAGCGCTGGTTCCACAAGGGTGAACTTGCCATGCACTGGGAAAGGTGGTTTTAATTAAAGCGCCAGCGCTTCATCATCTGAACTTTGTTTATTGCTTCATGGATCTGATTTATGGAGATCAGGGGATGAATAAATCCTTAAATGTGAAACTCAAGTTGGAAAAATTAGAGGGGAAAATTAATTTTAAAGTGTAACCACCAGCATAAACACGTTTGCTTCTGTCTGGAACCAAATATAAACTCGGCTTTCTCATGTGAAGAAGCCACGGCTGTTGCCACATCGAGCTGGCAGATCTGCTTGCCTGACAGCACGATGCTTGAACATCTGGATGACAGGCTCAATTTTAAGCATTTCCAGCTGACTCAGTCCATTTATAGGACATGAAACCCCCTAGTACAGAAGCTAGCTCTCGTCCAACATCACAGGCAGAAATTATCCTCACAGCTTTTAGCAAAGCCTTGACCAACTGGACTCCTTGTGTTTTATAAATTTTATTTATTGTTACTTTTTGTGCCTAGTGTGTGTTTGCATGTTTCTATTTTGTGTGTACATCTGTGCATGCAGGTGTACATGTGTGCATGCAGGTGCACATGCATACGTGTGTGCATCATGTAGAAACAGGAGGTTGGTTGGTACTAGGTGTTTTCTTCACTTAGGTTATGAAATGGACTTTCTCACTAACCTGACTCTCAGCTACTGCACCAGACTGCCTTGTTAGCAAGCTTAGGGGTCTGCTCATGTCTGTTTTCCCAGATTTGGGATTGCATGTGTGTGCTTTCATGCCTCACTTTTACAGACTGCAAGGGCTCTGAACTCAGGTCGTCATGATTGTATGGTGTGCACTTTACTGATGGAGCCATATCCCCAGTGTATGCTGATTCTCTGTTTGTGTTTACACTTTTAAAGTGCACCGGGATTTACTGAAAAATTGACTGTTTGCTTGATGTCCATTCTTAGATATTCTCTGATTCTTAAGCAGAAGTATTATGCATGTAAATTTACACAAAGGCTAGTTCAATAGTTAGAGCAGACCCCCTAGGCCCCGATCCACCCATCATGATGTTCTTCTTGTAGGTTTCTAGGACCTTCTGGGTCCTTCTATTTCCCCATCTCTTATAGTCAACATCGAACTCCTACTCTGATCTATCCAATGGTCAGGACATTCTCCACAGTTATGTGGAGAGTGGGGACTGACTCTGACATGAACTCTGGTGCTCCATATTTTACCACCTCCCCTTGGTGAGGAGGCCTGATGGCACTCAAAGAAAGAATGAGCAGGATACTAAGATGAGACTTGATAGCCTATGGCCATATAGTGGGGGAGGAGGTGCCCATTGGTCATAGACCTAGGGGAGGGGAATAGGGTGAAAGCAGGAGGGAGGGAGGAATGGGAGGATACAAGTGATGGGATGGCAATTGAATTGTAATCTGAATAAATTAATAAAATTAAAAAATTTACACAAAGGCCAGATATGGTGGTGCATATCTTTAACTCCAGCATTCAGTAGGTTGAAGCAGACAGACTTTTGTGAGTTCAAGGACAGCTTGGTCTACACAGTGAATTCTCAGCTAGCCAGGATGACATAGTGAGACCTTGTATCAAAACAACAAAACAACAAAACAAAAACAAAGGCCTAGAGAAATGATTCCAGCAGTTAAAAGCACTTGCTGCTTTTGCAGAAGACTGAGGTTCATGTTTCAGCACCCATGTGATGGCTCATAACTGTCTATAACTCCAATTCCAAAGGATCCAATGTCCTTTTCTGACATCTGTAGATGCTAAGCATGAACATGCTATGTATATGGACATTCATGCAAAATATTCACACACTTAAAATTAAATGAATAAATCTTTTAAAAAATGAAAAAAAGAGCCTAACTCAAAACAAAACAGAAATTACATAGAGGAAATCAATTCTATAGCCTACAGCCCTAGAGAAAGTGAGACTGAGTGTACACATAATAAGATGTGATGTAAGTATTATTTTAAAAATGGATAAAAATCAAGATATGTGATCTTTTTTATGAGCCCCTAGATAGGCATTTACTTTGGTTTTGCCTGTGTGGTGTTAGGAGAAATATCTCTGAAGTGCCAGAATTGGAGTGTTCTGCTTTGAGCTGTAAGATCTTCCTGGGTCTAAAAAGTGTTTAGTGATGCATCCCAGACCATCCTAGAGGAAGCATTGCCTTCTAGGTTCTTCTTTGAAGTTTCTCAGGGTAGGACTGCTGTCTGCATGAGCTCTGTGTGCTTGGTAATGGGTAGGCTGTATGTACTTAAATATCTGCTGTAGGAATGAAAAGACTGCATATTGGAGAGAGAGAGCATTCAATCCATTTTGTGCACCTTCATCTGTGCTCTCCATAGCATTGCATTTCTCAGACCATATGAAGGTGGTCCATGGGGTACCTGTTTTGTTTGTGGACATCTTCTATGTCTCTGTGTGTACAGATGTGGATGAGTGTGCAAACAACTGTGTGGAGGAGGCCAGAAGCTGATTTGAGTATCTTTATCAATCCCTCCCTACCTTATTATATTTTGAGACAGGGTCTTCTCATTGGCCTGAATGACTATAGTTTGTCTAGACTGGCTGGTCAGGGATACCCGGGGATGTTCCATCTTTCGCTTCCTCAGCAGTGGGGTTACAGGCATGCATTGCTATGCTCATGCCTTTTAGATTGCTTCTGGCATTAGAACTCAGGTCCTTTTTGCTGGCAAGTTAAGTATTTTACAGACTGAGATACCTCACCAACCACGTATTTCTTAATTATCATTCTTTCAAAAACAAACTAAAGAAAATGTGGATATTCACACAATAGAATACTACTCAGCTATTAAAAACAAGGAAATCATGAAAATTTCAGGCAAATGGATGGAACTAGAAAAGATCATCCTGAGTAAGTAACCCAGAGCCAGAAAGACACGCTTGGCATATAGTCATAAGTGGCTTTTAGGCATAAAGAACAAGATAACCATGCTGCAATCCATAGACCCAAAGAAGCTAATAACAAGGAAGGCCCAAGGGAGGATGCTTGAATCTCACTCAGTAGGGGAAATAAAATAGACATTGGTAGTGGATAGAAGGAGGGACCTGGGTGGGAGAGGCGGTAGGAAGGAAAACTGGGGTTGGCATCAGCTGTGGGGAGTGCTGAGAGAGAGAAGGGAAATTGGTGGTGGGGGGCATCTCTAGGACAAGCTGGAGACCTGGGACCGGGAAATCTGGGAGTCTATGGGAATGACCCTTGCTGAGACTCCTGGTAGTGGGAGATATGGACCCAGAAGTGGCTACCTCCTGTATCCAGGCAGGACTTCTAGTGGAGGGAGGGGAACTCCAATTCACTCACAAAACCTTCAGTGAAAAATTGGTCCTGGCAACAAGATTGGAGGGATAAAGATGGAACAGAGATTGAGGGGATGGCCACCAATGACTGACCCCACTTGAGACTCATCCCATTGGACAGAAACAACTCCTGACATCAATAATGATACTCTGCTATGCTTGCAGACAAGAGCCTAGCATAACTTTTCTCTGAGAGTCTTCATCCAGAAACTGATGGAAATAGATGCAGAGAACCACAGCCACACATTAAGTGGAGCTTGTAGAGTCTTATTGAAGAGTAGTAGGAAAGATCGAGGGAACCAGGGTAGGGTTAAGGATATACCACAAGAAGATCTACAGAGTAAACTAACCGAGGCCCATGGGAGATCACTAAGACTGAAATACCAACCAAAGAGCATGCATTGGATAGACCTAAGCCCCTTACTCATCTGTAGCAGATGTGTATCTCGGTCATCATGTGGGATCCCCTAACAATTGGAGCGGGGGTTGGGACTGTCTCTGACTCTGTTGCCTGCCCTGGGATTCCTTTCCCACAGCTGGGCTGCCTTGTCTGGCCTCAGTAAAGTGAACAAATAACTTATTAAGGGGGAAAAAAAGCTTAAGCTGCTCTCTCTCGAGCACTCACTCTGTTCACTAGTCTTATCTTCAGCTCCCTTCCAAGTGACCATACACTCATCTTTTAAGGGCTTATGAAGATCTTTCATTTGGGAATTCATCTGCTTTCACTTGGATACCCATGATTCCTTAGGCTTTGTAGTGTTCACTATGTCCTTAGAAGTGGTTTGTGTACACTTCTTTTCCTACCTTGTTCCTTCTCCTTATCCACTACTGCTGCCTATTCTATTTCCTCTCTCAGTGCTATGGATTTATCCTCCCTTGGGTCCTCCTTGTTACTTATCTTCTTTGGATCTGTGCATTGTAGTGTGCTTATTCTGCACTATATGGCTAAAATCCACTAATAGGTGACTACATACCATATATGTCTTTCTGGGTCTGGGTTACCTCATTCAGAACAATCTTTTATAGTTCCATCCATTTGCCTGCAAATTTCCTGATGTTCTTATTTTTAACATCTGAATAGTATTCCATTGTATAAATGTACTGCAGTTTGCTTATCCATTCTTTGGTTGAGGGACATCTAGGTTGTTTCCAGATTTTGACTGTTACAACTAAAGCTGCTATGAACATAGTTGAACAAATGTGCCTGTTGTATGGTGGAACATATTTTGGATATATGCCCAGGAGTGGTATAGTTGGGTCTTGAGGCAGGGAGAATTGATGGTGGAAATCACATCTGGGGATAGTAGTGGGTAGGAGGACAGAAGGCCTGCAGAGAAAAGAGAAACTGGCTGGGGTCATCTCTGTGACAAGCTGGAGACCTAAGGGAGGGCAGGCTTTCGCAAGAATATGAGGGGGATTCTAGCTGAAACTTTTTGTAACAGGGGGCATGGAAATTGAAGAGGACACCCTATAACTAGACAAGACTCTTAGTGGAAGGAGGGGAACATCCACCCATCCACAAAAACTTTGACACAAAAATTACCATAACTACAAGATGTGCAGGGATAAAGATAGAACAGATAGAGCAGAGATTGAGGGAATGTCCAACCAAAGCCTGGCTCTGTCCGAGTCCCACCCCATGAAAGAGAGCCAACCCCTGACTATTAAGGATACTCTGCTATGCTTGCAGACAGGAGCCTGGCAGAGTTGTCCTCTGAGAGGCTCCACCCAGGCACTATTTGAAACAGATGCTGAGACTCATAGGCAAACATTGGGTAAAGTGTAGGGAGCCTTGTGGAAAAGTAGGGGGGAAGGAGAAAAAGACATAGAAGTGATGGGTCTTCTATAAGAAGACAAACAGCCAACTAACCAGGGCCAGAGGGGCTTGTGGAGACTGAAGCACCAACCAAGGACCATGCATGGACTGGACTTAGGCCCTACATGCAGATGTAGCTGATTGGTAGCTCATGCTTTATGTGGGTCCCCTAGTAAGGGTAGCAGGGCCTGTCTCTGACATGAACTCCGTTGCCTACATCTTGATCACTTCCCCTTGGTGGGACTGCTTTGCCAGGCCACAGGGGAAGAGAATGTGCTCAGCCCTGCTGTGACTTGATGATCTGGGATGAGTGGGTTGGGGGGGCCTCCCCTTTTCTTTTCTGAGGAATAGGGGAGAGGTAATGGGGAAAGAGGGAGGGAGAGTGAAACTGGGAGGAGAGGAGGAATGGGGGCTGTGATGAGGATATAAAGAAAATAAATACACGAATTAGTAAAAAAACTTAAAAAGAGAGATGGTTTATGTGTTTCCTTCATGACTAATAATGAACCTGTGAGGATACGGGCAAAGTTTTCCTTCCCTGACTATTGGTAGCTCAAGTCTACCATACAGCCTGTGCTCCTTAAATTTTCATACAATAAATTACTGGTTCCATTCGAAGTTCCTTCTTGACCAATTTCACTCCTTCTTAGTTGCAGTACAGTTTATGCAGGAAAACGGACAGGAGTCAGCACTTCTGTAGCTCTGATCCAGAGTTATCTGAAAACACCAGCAGAAGTAGCATGCAGCAACTTTGCACCCACCGTCATCACAGGCTGGTTGTGTCCCTTCATCACTGCAGTTGTTCTACTTGAGTCAGCCTTTACTGGACAATCATGAGGTGACCCCATCAATCTTTAACTCCTTTATTTAATCTGCCTGCAGTGGTCACATTTGCTTATTAAAGTACAGAGAGAATAATGAGTCTTTTATGGGTTGTAGAGTCATGGAAATGCTGAGCTCCATGGCACCTTAGAAATTAACTTGAATGAACATTTCATACATGGACCAGGAAATGGTATGACCCCAAAGAACAGGGCTGGCTTGTTGCGGTCATACGATGGGCTTGTGACAGACTAAAATTAGCTCCAGCTTTCCTAATTCACAACTGTTGCTTCTAGTATGTGTAAATATATTCACTATCATAATCACACATACACACACACATGGAAACACATGCACATATACAAAAGGAGATACAGATACACACAGGTACATAACACATTCTCTCTCTCTCTCTCTCTCTCACACACACACACTCACATACACACATACACAGAGTTTTCTAGTTATAGAATTTCATTTTCTTTTCACATTCTTTCCTCCCTGCCTTCTCCCCTCTGTCCCACTATCCCACTCTCTTTTCTTCCCTCCTTCCCTCCCTCCCTCCCTTTCGATGTGAACTAATCAGAATCAGGAGTTATGTCCCTTAGGTCGTCTGAGAAGCTGAGAAGCTACCTAGTGCATTGCTGGAGTTCAGAGTGGGCCTATGAACACAAAGATTACCCCTCCCTCACTTCTTAGTGAAAATTAAACAGACTATTAGTCTTGAGGTTTTCCTAAGAAAGAGGATTCATGGAAGGTATAGTAGAGGTGAGTGGTGGTCCAAGATAACCTGGACAGTTGGCATGGCACATAGATGGACAGGATGCTCTGGGTCAATAGTGTGGTGAGAAAGAATGACAGAGTCCATATCCTATATTCTCCATTTAGTGGCCATATCCCTTCTGTGGAAGTTGGTCAGAATATATGTTTCTTTAAGGAAAACAACAGGAAGAGTGGAGTTTGCTTCACTTACTTTATGTGAAAGACCTTCCCAAGGGAGTTTGGCGTCAGCTACCTTTCCCAGTGCTATGACAGAAGTCCTGACAAAAAGCAACTTAGCAAGGAAGGTTTTTGTTTTGGATAACAGTTTAAAGGCACAGTCCATGATGAGAAGAAGCCATGGTATCAGGAGTGTGAGGCAGCTGGCCATATTGCATCCACAGTTGGGAAGCAGAGAGGATGAATTCAGTTAGAGACCCCAACCCATGAACAGCACATCTCACATCCATGGTGGATCTTCTTAGCTCAGTGAACCAAATCTAGACAATTCCACATGGCCCAGGCCAGAGATGCGGTGATTCTGAATCCCATCAAGTTGACAATCCAGATTAACCAATCACAGAGCTATTATGTCCGCAGTACTGTGTGCCAGGAAGTCACCAGATGAGCTGAAAGCTTGCCTCTGTGGTTTCTATAGATCTGAGTGTTCATCATGCATGTTTGCTCCGGAGTAGCAATGCCTCACTAAGGGACTCAGGGTGCTTGCTATGGAGAAAGGTGCAGATAGCAGGGCAGCAATTTGACTCTATGAGAAACATCTAGAAACATAGATGTCTGAATTCTTCAGGCAACTGAACCTTTTCAGAAATCAGTGTTGTACTTCATATGTTCCCCACTGGTTTCCAGCTGGAGAAGCCCTGTCTCTCTCCTTATCCTTGTGATGAGGTCCAGGAATGAGCTGAATTTCTTGTGATTTTTTTCAGTCTTATTTCATTCTTTTTTCTTTTGTACTTTTTCTTTTGTCTTGCTTATGTTCTTGTTTGTGCTCTCTCTCTCTCTCTCTCTCTCTCTCTCTCTCTCTCTCTCTCATCTATCTATCTATCTATCTATCTATCTATCTATCTATCTATCTGTCTCTCTATCTATCCACTTCACATCCTGGTGGCAGCCCCATCCCTCTTTACCTGACAGTCCCATGCTACCTCCCCTACTCCTTAGAAGAGGGGAATTCCCTCCCATGTCATCACACCAGGACCTAGCATGCCCTTCTCCCCCGTGTCCTGGTATGGCAGTACCACCAGTAGGAAGTAATTGAAGAGCTGGCAAGAAAGTCCATGCTAGAGAGAGTCCCCACTCCCCTCAATAGAGGAACCACATGAAACCTGGGCCACCCACTGGGCATATTCCTTTAAGGGACCTAGGTCTAGTCCATGCAATGTCCTTGGTTGGTACCTCAGTCTCAGCAGGCCACTATGGGCCCTCAGTTGGCTCTATTGGTCTTTTTGTGATGCTTCTGTCACCTCCAGGTCCTTTTCTCCTTCCCTTCACTTTTTCACCAGACTTCCTATGTTTTGCCCACTGTTTGGTGGTGAGTCTCAGCATGTTTCCAGTCACTGCTCAGTGGAGCTTCTCAGAAGACAACTCTGCTAGGCACCTGTCTACAAGCATAGCATAGTATTGTTAATAGTGCCAGGGTTTGGCTCTCTCCCATGGGATGTGTCTTGGGTTGGGCCAGGCATTGGTTGGACATTCCCTCAGTCTCTGCTCTATCTTTATTCCTGCAAATCTTGTAGGTAGGGTGAATTTTGAGTTGAAGCTTTTGTGGGTGGGTTGGTGTTTCCTTCCCTCTACTAGGAGACTTGTCTAGCTAGAGTGTGTCCTCTCCCGTCTTTATGGCCCCTGCTGCTAGGAGTCTCTACTAGAGTCCCCTTCATATCCTCCCAGCTGTACCACTCCTGGGTATATACCCAAAAGATGCTCTACCGTACAAGAACACTTGCCCAACTATGTTCATAGAAGCTTTATTCATAATAGCCAGAATCTGGAAACAACCTAAATATCCCTCAACCGAAGAATGGATAAAAGAAACTATGGTATGTTTACACAATGGAATATAACTCAGCTATTAAAAACAAAGAAATCATGAAAAAAATTAAGGAAAATGGATTGAACTAGAAAAGATCATCCTGAGTGAGGTAGCCCAGTTCCAGAAAGACACACATGTATATACTCACTTGCAAGTGGATTTTAGCCATATAGTACAAGATAAAAATGCTACAATGTACAGACCCAAAGAAGATAAGTAACAAGGAGGACCCAAGGGAGGATACCTAAATCTCACTCAGAAGGGGAAATAGAACAGAGAGAGGTAGTAGTTGAAGAGAGGCAACAAGGTAGAAGAAGGAATGCAGAGAGATATGAGGGTGGAGATCAGACGTAGGGAGAGTGGGGGCAGGAGGACAGAGAAAAGAGAAACTATTGAGGGAGGCATTTCTGTGACAAGCTTGTAATTATATATATATATATATACATATATATATATATGTATATATATGTGTGTGTGTTGTATGTTATGTTATATATATGCTATATATATATGCTATATATGTATATATATATATATCACTCTGATCATATTCCTTCCATTATTGTCTCTTACACCCTTTCCTCTTTCACTAAAACATTTCTTCCCAAAGCCTCATTCCTACCTTTATGTTCTTTCTCTGTGGCCCACAGCATTTAATTGCATGAGTATATTTGTGTTAGGTGTGTGTGTGTGTGTGTGTGTGTGTGTGTGTGTGTGTGTGTGTGTGTTTGCATGTGTGGGGTACGGCAGAAGACAACCTCAGATGTTTCTAAAGAGTCATTTGTAATGGTTAATTTAAAAAACCAGATTGTTTTATGTGTATGGGTGTTCTGTCTGCATGTATTTTTGTGTACCATGTGAGTGCCATGTGCTTTCAGAGGCCAGAAGTGGGTGTTAAATTTCCTAGGGCTAGAGTTACAGATGAGTGTGTCCTCCCATCTGGGTGTTGGGAGTCAAATCTGGGTCCTCTCTAAGAGCAGCCTGTGCTATTAGCTGCTGAGCCATCTCTTCAGCCCTAGGAAACTTGGAATCACCAGGGCGTGGGGGGGGGTCTCTATCTAGTCATGTATATGTGGTTTGCCCATGGCATGTCTATGGGGGATTCTCTTGATAATTAATTGAGTCAGCCCTCTGTAGGAACAGTTTCACAGGCTGTTCTCTTAATTGTCTTATGAAGAAAGCTAGCTATATATAAGCCATGAGTAGGCAGCAGGAGGGTGTTTGTCTTTGCTCTTTCTTGCTTTGATGTAACTACTTGTTCAACCTTCTGTCTTCACTTCCTCTAATAATGGACTGTAACCTGGAATTGTCAAGCAAATAAAACTGTTCTCCTCCAAAGTTCTTTTGTCAGGATATTTTATCACGCCAACAAGAATGAAATTAGAGTAGATGATAGATTTATTTTTCCCTTCCTTCCTTCCTTCCTTCCTTCCTTCCTTCCTCTCTCCCTCCCTCCCTTCATTTCTCCTCCTTTTTAAAAAAATAGGGTTTCTTACCAGCCTGGGGCTCACCGAGTAGTCTAGATGGCCTCATCTCCAGCCCCAGGAGTCCTCCTGTTTCTGCCTCCCCAGTATGTGGTTACAAGTGCCACCATCATGTTCAGCTTTCTTAAATAGTTTCAAGAAATTTAATTCAGGTCCTCATGTTTGCAGGGAAACACTACCTCCTGATCTGTCTTCCAAGCCTGTTCCCTTGAGTTTCCCATAGAAAACTTCCCATGGGATCTTTAGTTTGCAGCACTCCACGTAAAGCGTGGAACTCAGGATCCTCGGTGACAATGTAAAGTGAACCCAGGAGTAAACACATTCTCAGTAAGATGTCTTCAGGGAATCTGGGTCTCAATAGTTTCCACATGGTACACAGCCATGGCTTGTCCGCTACACCCACTGCTAATGTCCTAGTAACTAAGGGACTCTTGTATTGAGACAAAAAAAACTATAAGATATAAGAATACCAGATCATAAAATAGGCAAAAGAAGACCAGAGGCCCAAGAAAGACTTTTTCTAGTCCTAAGGCAGATCCTCATTTTATAGGAGTAAACTAAAGTTTTGCTCAGTATGGATAGAAGTATTTATTGGACTGCAGAGACCATCCTGGTCTGCCTGGTACCCATTCCCTCGATCTGTCCTCCCTCCCCTGCCATTTCACCCACTGCAACTATACTAACTCCCCTGCTATCATTCAATTGTCAAAGTTTAGCAATTCCCCCCAAGATTTCCATTAACCTCTCTGTCATGAGGACTTAAGGAAGAAATTTCATTATGGGGGAAGGTGAGGAGGGCACCTTTTATTTACTTAACAGTAAAAACTTTTTCAAAACCACAAATTATACTCCTCTCCTCCAAACAGTGACTGAGTACTTAATTAATCCACAAAGCCATTCTGCTTCTTTGAGCTGGGCAAAGCCTCCTGGAAGGTCACCGCCCAACAGAACACAGCTTTCTTCTTTCTTCCACTGGCCCATATTGCAGATGAATCCATCATCCAGTCCCATTATCTGGCCATCATCTATCCAAAACTATGACACACTTTATTTTTTAAGTCAGAGCATCTATTTTTTAAAAATTATTTTAAAATATGTGTACATATGAAGCTATCTGTGAGTATGTTCATATGAATTTAGGTGCCCATGGAGACCATAGGAAGGCACCATGTTCCCTGAAGTTAAAGCAACAGTAAACTCTCCAATGTGGGTGCTAGGATTACAACCTCTCAGGTCCTCTGTAAGAGCAGTAAGTGCTCTTAACCCACTAAGCCAGTTCCCTGATGCCTCTATCTTAATGTCTTCTCTCCCAAGGAGCTCCCTTTTCAAATGCTAACAACCATAGATTAGCTTTAATAGCCTCACTCATTAATTGTCTGACCAGAGTAAAAATATGTCCAGGGAGACAGATTTTACTTCTAGAAGCCTCTGATAATGTCAAGGCGTTGTGCAGACGGCTGCAATGGACCCCGGAATACAAATTGCTCTTTCCCTGGTGCTGGACTCCATTCTGAGGATTGTAATCTTAGCATGTCAATTTTGACATTTCAGTGAGTGGGCACTGCACTGTTTTTTAGGTAGGGGATTATTAATGGTCTATACGAGGAGACACAGAAATACCACGGGACGACATTTACATCTATTTCATCAAGATGATGGGTGACAGTCTGTCACAGGTTTAAGTGCCCTCCTGCTGAGGGTGAAATCAGAGACAGTAGGGACAAAATTAAACCAGATGGCCACTTAGGCTCCTCTTCACTTTCAGGGGCTATAAATGACTGCATTTCAGAACTAGAAGAATCATTTAGGATAACCTGTTTATAAAGTGTGTGTGTGTGTGTGTGTGTGTGTGTGTGTGTGTGTGTGTGTGTGTGTGTGTTTGATATGTGCACAGGTTTGGTTGAATGTGTAGGTATGAGTGCCCAGGTTCCACAGAGAGCACGAAGGTTGGAGGACAACCTTTGATGTCTGTCCTCATCATTCTCTTTGTTTGTGGCAGGAACTCTTGTTCCTGTCTGTGCATGCTGGGTTAGCTGGCCTGTGAGCTTCCAGGGAGTCTTCTGTCTTCACTTTCCATCTCATAGCAGGTGCTGGGACTACAGACGTGTGCACTGCTGCACCCAGTCTTTAGATGAGCTCTGGGGCTTTGAACTCAGGGCCTCATCCTTGCATGGTTTTACCCATGGGGCCATTCTTTCATCTCCAGGTAGTTTTCTTATATTTGAGGAAAGCAAGTGCCATTGGAGTGGTAACAACAATAACAACTGCTGTGGGTAGGTAAGTCCAGAATCCATGTTTTATTCAATATTTAATGACTTCATTCACCTATTATGCACCAGTCTGTGGCTACCATTCTAAAATTCATTGACAGCACTCCTGATGCTATGAACACAATGTCTCAGCTTTCATTTATACATCACCTTACATGGCTGCAAATTATTTCAAAATTGAAAGTTGCTTCACTTCTAGAATCTTCTTTCCTCTGAGCTGCAGGACCAGGCTATTGGATTTTGTACTACCACTCAACTGAGTCTTAACTTGACAGCACAGAAGCCTTGGGAGGAATAATAGATAGAGCATATAACTCTTTGTTGCCAATGGGTATATTTTCCTATTTTATGGATGAGAACATTGAGGTTCAGAGAGCTTGAATTACACAACATGCCACAGAAACAAGTGGAAAGTGTGTGGGGACTCAAGTGCATATCTGGCTGATTTCAAACCATCTTTTCTTTGAACATTTTAATTTGGTATCTTCTTAGGGGAATGCATTTCAGAAACCCACAGAGAATCTACTTCCTGGGCACTTAATTGGACAAACATGAAGACCCACCCAAGTGCGGATCCCTGACATTTTTTAAAAACAGTATGGCAGGGCAGTGTGGGTCCGTATTCCAGCCCCAGAGGGGTGAAAGTAGGAGCATCTCTGGCTGGAGCACTCCAACTGCAGTGAGCTCCAGCTTCAGTGAGCGAGCCTCCCTCTCAAACAGCGGTGGAGAAAGTGTTTACTTCATTTCCACTCCGTACCAGAACATACTTTTCTTTCTTCTTAAATTATTCCCTTCTAATGTACTTTCATTTATTCTGTGCTATTCTGGGGGGAAACAGGCTTAGTGACATGTGAAGAGCATTAAGATCTCACAAAGTATAAAAAGGATCATCATGAAGTGGAAAGGAAGGGCAAGCTCTGATGCCTGGAAGCCTAGGATTCCACACGTGAGCGTTAGAGTGAGGACCAAGACAACCGGACTACTTGCAGGAGAAGTACCTTTTTTTAAAAGTGAAGACTGAGTGGTACAATGAGACTTGTTGCCATGACATCAAATGATTCCCTATTCAGTGTGATGGAATCCCCATTTGTGTCCTTAAAAAATTAAAGCAGTTTTATGGATATTAAATGTTTAAGTGGCTCCAGCAGCTAGAAAGAAAAATTGCCTTATGAATAAAACAGACCGACGGCTGATTGCTTGCATGGGAAGTATTTGAAAAACGTGTTCACGGAGTTTTGAGCCTGGCAGCCTTTGTTTTATAGTGTGCGGTGATACGGGGAAATGGATGAATGAATATATAAATGGTCGTAGGCAAACTACAGAATATAAAAATTGTGAGAGAGGAATTAAACTTACCTCAACGCGTTTTCCCCCTGAACACTTATTATAAGCTTGACACCACAGAGGGCCTCTTGGAGCATGTAAAAACTGCCTCTAGCACAGAGTGAGTGCATTCCTCCTGCCTCCTCTCATGTATTAGCTGGGATGACACTACATATTCCAATGTTTTCATACAATACTTTAAAAACGTAGAGTGCAGGTTAATACTATGTCTATTTAGTAAAATAATAGAAGTAAGTTCACTGCAGGCACTGCAATCTTTCTAGTCATTGGTTCTTGGCCAGATTTGCAATACCAGGAGTATACTTCATCCCATGGGGCAGGCCCAAAATCTAATCTGTAAGAGAGATGTTGCTTACTCACATAACGTCATTGTCACTAGTGCGCCCATAGGCATTTCCTGCCCTGTTGCTCATAGCTGAGTAAGACTGTTGATGACCCACCACCACCAGCAGCAGCAACATGCAAAACATCTTTTGTACTATGAAAGCCAGGCAGCAGGAAGGAGGATACATCCTGGTAAGTGACAGGTTGATTTCTCCATGTCCTGTGACCAATGCATATGACATCTTCAGAAATAGGATCTCACCATCAAGTTCAGGTGGGCAAATAAGAGCAATGACAAAAGCCAGTGCTGATTTGGACATTTCCAGGATGCCCCAGACCAACGTCTTCAGGGGAAGCATCTCATACCTAGTGCTGAGCTTTTTATTAAGCAGCTTATAGCTTTTGGAATTAGCACAGTCCCCTGTGTAGGATAACACCAATTAAAGAATTTTATATAGAGAAATACATAGTCTACTATTTTATAAGCTTCACAAACATAAATGTTTATTTTCAAACATTCTACCATGGTTTAGGGCAGCTCTCAGAGCTCCTCAGAGAAGTGTCTCTGTGTGGTGGATGTTGGTGATGAGGAAATTCACAACTGGTCAAAGTGCAGAGAATAAGTGATCGAAGACTTCTCAGATACAAATGGGGCATCTATATCACAGTTGTCACTAAGGCTCAGGGACTGTCATGGAAGAAAGGCTGGAAAGATTGTAAGAGCTAGAAGTCGAGAAGGACCAGAACAAAACAATGTATTTTGAATAAGACAGGGCCTGTGCACTCATTAACTCAACAGCAGTTGTTCTTTCCTGCACGTGACTGAGCGGGCCAAGTCCTAACACGGAGTGAGAAAGAGGTTCATGTGTCCCCACCCCTATCTGAGGAGCAATTGGCCAGTTGATGGTTTCTGGGAGGTGGGCAGCCAATGTTCTGCAATCCTGTGACCCTTGGTAAGTAGACCATGCTCCGGTGGATGGGCCCATGCCAAAAAGTACATAGCACCAATTAGATCTGATGCACTATTAAACTTAAGAATTAAGACACAAAGTTGGGGTGGGTAGGAAGGTGGGGCAGATCTGGGAGGAGATAAGGACAGTAGTTGAGGGTGAATATGATCAAAACACAGTCTGAAATTCTCAAAGAGTTAATAAAATATTTTATTTTTTTTTAAATGAGAAATGAGAAAATGAGATTCAAGCAACAATGTAAAAATTCAGTTTCTTCTTATATTTTGTATTTATTCTTTGGAAATTTCATATATGTGTACAATGTATTTTTGTCATAGTCATTTTCTACTCCCTCAAACTCTTCATGTATTCACACTTGTCCATAAACATATTTTTCCAACTTTATGTCCTTAAAAAAATAACCTTTTGCCTATATATACATGCATGTGAAGACATCTACCTGTTAATCTGTGAGGGACCACAACCTCTAGAAAAACTAAACTGTATTTTATTTACCTATTTTTGGTAATTTCATACATCTAATAAAATGCATTTTGATAAGGAAGAATCAGTCTTTTTGAGAAATAGTTTATATGATATAACTTCTACCCTCTTTTTAAATGTGTGTATGTGTATGTGCCTATATGCATGTGTGTATGTATGTGTGAAGATGTATGTATTGTGCAAGTGAGTGTGTATGTGTGCATGTGCATGCAGAGACCGGCGGTCAACCTTGGGTGTCATTCTTCAGGCATTGTCCACTTTGTTTCTTCTGAGACATGGTCCCTCGTAGACCTGGAACTCACCAAGTAGGCTAAGTCGGCTGGGCAATGAGCCTTAGGGCTCTGCTTGCCTCTGCTTTGCCAGATCTGGAGTGACAGACATGAATCACCTTTTCTGTTTACTTTTGTTTTGTTTTTTTGAAATGTGGTTCCATGGGTTGAAGTCAGGTACTCATGCTTGAAAGTCAAGCACTTTACTGACCGAACCATCCCTCACCAACTCAGCTTTGAGTTCTCCAAGTTTGCAGCCCAGTTAGCCTTGGCAATAATTGTCAACTAAGATCCCTTGAAAACAATCAAGTTCTTGAACATGTCTGCTATGCTCCAAAGTTCCACAGTCTTTTGCTAGCTCCATTCTTCCTGGAGAACCTAATGACCACTCCTTAGACCTCTGTCCCTGTAGTTCTGTCTTTCCCAGAGTACCCATGGAATCATTTGGTGAATAGCCTTTTCTTGTTTTCCTTCTTTAGTGTAGCATAATTCTCCTGAAGAGTAATCTGTGTTCTTGTATATATCACCAGAATATTCTTTACTTTAATGGCTGAATACTACTCTCGTTATGCGTGTGGCACACATGGTTATCCATGCATGAGTTAATGAGCATTTTTAACTGAATGTTTGTTTCCTTTCTAGTTCTTAGATGTTACAAACTGTCACATGCGTATCTCTTTGTGGGTAATAAAATACACTTCTCTCACGCATGTAAAGTTGTTTAGTAATGGGCTTCTCCACCTTCACCCTTATAGGTAACTTGAGTAAATAAGCTGTGACTATGCTATGTAGGGTCTTGGTTCTTTTTATGTTCAGCTATCAGAAGAGTAAGGGACTTGCTTTGAAAATTCCAACTCAAAAAGGATCCCATCACTTCTGTTCCATGTTCTGCTGGAAAACACACACACAGACACACAGACACTGAGTGATACAACGTGCCTGGGGAATTAGTTCTACAAGAATTATGTGCTATGTTTAGGAGTCATGAATTTGTATGTATGCATATGTTTACTTGTGGAGGCCTGAGAACAAATCCAGTTATTAGTCCTCAGGTACCATACACCTTAATTTTTGTGACAGAACCTCTTGTTTGGCTTGGGACTCACACCAAGTAGACTAGGGTGGCTGGCCAGAGAGCTCTAGAGAACCCCCAGCTCTCTGGTTATAAGCATATTCTGCTATATCTGGTCTTTTAAGTGTGGATTCTGGGCATGGAATGTATGTCTTCATCACTGAGTGAGCCATCTTCCTCAGCCCAGATTCACAGCTTTTAGTTAGAACATGTTGAAGATGAAGTAGCAGTCTTTCTTGCTCTCCCAGGCCCTCTCTCTTCCCCCTCACTCAACTCTCTCCAAACTAACCAGTCTTTAACATCTCAGTTTACAGTCAGATGGACTGAAGAGAAATCCAGTGTGTCTCTATACCAGAAATTTTTTTTAAAGAAATAAAAAAAGAACAAGAAGGATGGAGAAATAAATGAGTACGAGGAATATACAACAAAGCATGATTGCAAATGGGTCAGAGAAATATGTCCCCAGAGTGGGACTGGCTATCACTTGGCTGCTAAGGGTTTTAGAATTTTGGGCAGGTGAATGGGGTGGATGGAAAAATAGATAAATGATGGGAGAAAGGGAATAGAAAGAGTGACTCTCCCAGGATATTTTATGCTTGATGCTGGATTTAAAAAACCTTAGTTACTCTGCTTTGTTAAGAGGCCCACAACTGACCTCAAGACCCCAGTTTCAAGCTTTTATGATGGTTTGGAAGGAAGTTGCATTTGGCTTGACTCTTTCAATGGCTTTTGTTATTGATGGTGATTCTATGATTTAACATGTGAAACTGCCTACCCCATGGTGGTAACATTTTTCATAAGTTGAATAAATAGTGCCACCACCTACTGTGTGTTTTCTAAATATTAATAGACTCAAATAAATTCAGACAGGAAGAGAAAGTTACTTTTCTTCCTTTTGTAGAAACATTTGGAGACTGCAAGTGAAACCATTGGCTGTTTAATCGTGGAAACTTGTTGTGTTTAGGGTATTATGACTCTGTATCAGCCCAGATCCTGTGGGGGAAAACTCATGTGAAATGCTTGGGTAGGGCAGGATTTTATTCAGGAAACTACATTCTTAGAAAATTTATTGAAACAGCTCTAGAAGCAGCACTCTGGAAGCCATTGTGATGGCTGTGACCTGATTCTATTGTGGCCATAGCTTCTGTCACCAAGAGAAATGCAAGAACATAAAGAGGACAATGAGGTTTAGGCACCACTGTCTTACCTGCTGCTGAAGTCTGGGAATGATGCCAGCCAGTACTGTGTACCCTCCAAACCTAGTAAGTGTTTTGCTCTTCCCGGAGTCCAAATCTATCCATATCCCTCTGTGAAAGAGTCTTGGAGATGTAGTTGTCAGCCTTCCAGTCTTCGATTTTGATTATGTTCAATGAGTAGCAGGGCATTGCCACTATGGGAAAGTCCTAACTGACATCATGTAGTCTAGTTGTGTGAGCTCCTTCTTCTGAGGAACCTCAACCACAGAAACAAAGGCTCCCACTCAAGTCTAAGTTGGTGAAGCAATGAGTTTAACTGGACTTACCTATGGTGGCATGGGTGGCTTATGGGCAGCAACACCACTGAAGACAAAAACCATCTCTTTTTCAGCAACTGTCAGCCATCCTTAGATCTTGGGGAGAGGTTAGAGTCTCATGAGTTCCTCCCACTCTCCAGGACAGATATTAAAGGACCTAATTTTGTGCAGGTCTCCTGCAGAACATCACTGCTGTAGAGAGTTCATGAGGGCCATGGCTAAGTCACACGCAGAGGACAGTGGTCCCCAGTGCTAGTTGTCATCTTGATTTTCTTGCCTCTCAAACTTTTCTTTTGATTCCCATTTTGTCATTTGAAGAAAAGATGCAAAAATATGATGGGAAGAAAAGATACTACAGACATTCTTCTTGTTCTAAATGGAAGACTCTTATATTCCCATTTGATTACATTCTTATATATAAAAAGCAATATCTAATGCTATAGCCTTTCTTAAGTTCCATGGAGTCACAGTAGACTTCACATGCATTCGTTCAACTGGGATCCTCATATGTGTTTATTGTATCTCTGCCCTGTTTCTGGCCAGCAATCTGTGAGGTTATACATGTTACTGAGGACTCCACTGGGAGAGCTGAAGGGCTCCATCCATAGCCTACTTAATACAGTTGCTTGCTATGTCTTCTGTCTTCTTAGCATCATTTGACTTGGCCATTTTCATCCCTCCCTTCCTTCAGGGGTTCTGAGACATCCTTTCTATTGATTCAAGAAGTGTGCATCCAGTACCCAGCTCACCTACAGAGATCACTCAGCAAAACAAAAAGAGAACAGCAACCAGAGGTTTCCAGCCAATAGTTCCTCAAGCCTGGCTCTTGGCAGGGGGATGGGCATGTCATGGAAGGAGTGATCAATCTCTTTAAACTTGAGGCCTGAATGACTTCCACAGTATTCATCAAACAAGTAAAAGCATGTTCTTATTTCTCAACAGCATTAAAAAAAATTATTGTAATTTACCCTGATTACTTCCCGAAGGATATCCCCTCACTTTTATCTTCCCGATCCCACCCTTCCTCCCTCTTCTGCCCTATTACCCTCTACTAGACCTCTGACAGAAGGGTACCTCTCCCCCACCATATGACCACAGCCTACCAGGTCTCATCTGGACAGCTTATTTCCCCTTTCTCTGTGTGCCACTGGGCCTCCCCACCTAGACAATGACTGAGGGTCACCATGTGACAGAATTTAATTAAGATTGTAGTAGTAATACAAAAAATAATAGTTATAAAGAAGTTTCTAATATTTGTAAAAAAGTTTCTAAATTGTGCACTAATCAGGACAATATAAAAGAAATAAAGATATGACTTAACTTGGATATGATGACATAGTTCATTGTAATGCTTCCGGGGTTTAAAGACTTTTTATATCATTAATCATATTTTAACCCACAATGATGTCACAAATGCAGAGGTCAGATATTTTTACCAAAATGCTATGCTTTGAAATGACTTAAACTATTAAAATTGTGGCCCATGGACTTTCCAAGTTTATATTCCTAGGGATATACATTCTGCATATTTTTCTTTGATAGCTCAAACCCTACCCAGTTGCCTAAAAATAATGGTGATAAGTTATTTAAAAGTGTGGTTTTGACTGTCTATTCTGTGCTGTTTATTCTTTCTAAGCATGATGTAAAAGCCTCAAAGTATTACCTCCTGGGTGGTACAGCCTATGAGTGCTCATATAATATTCACAATGACCCACATGTTGGTAAATATTGGCACTTCTCCTTGTCTTTCTTGTTTCTTACAAGTACATTCCAGGTCTGCTGTGGCTCATCTCAGTTTTGGGAGTGATTCTTGGGGCAATGCTGGCTCTCTAAATTATGGGATTCATTTTGAAATGAAAATGTAGGGATCTACGTGAAAGGGGTAACAATTAAGATGGTGCAACCAGGGAGAGAAATCTGTTAGTAAAGTGCTTTGCAGTGGGAGCATGCAGACCTGATTTTATTCCCAGGAGCCATGTAAAAAACAGTGCCAGGCATAGTAGTACACCTGTAATTCTAGCACTGGGGAGGCGGAGGCTGGGGAGTCCTTTGGGGCTCAATGGTGAGCCAGGCTACTTAATTAGAGAGTTCTAGGTTCAATGGGAGACCCTACCTCAAGAAGGAAGATGGAGAGCAATTATAGAAGACACTTGACATTGACCTCAGGCCCATACACAAAAAGGCAGGGAGGCACACAGACAGACAGACAGATACACACACACAGAGACAGACAATTTTCTTGATGGGAACAACAGAAAATTGAGCCAAATGCCCCACCCTTGTAGGCAAGAGTATTGCAGTGACTCTGCAGCTCTCCTGCCCTTGAAGCAGGCATGGGTCTCAGTTCATGTAAAAAACAAGTGGGTATCTTCATCCAGGAAGGGAACTTTGGGCTATAGTGTATAGAAGTTTCTTGGTTGGATTTTGGTGTCAGCTTCTTATTCTTTTGAGTACATTCATCAGTGATCTCGTGTGTGTGTGTGTGTGTGTGTGTGTGTGTGTGTGTGTGTGTGTGTG
>OU015747.1:82226026-82249652 GCA_907169655.1 Acomys percivali | reverse complement strand
TGTGTGTGTGTGTGTGTGTGTGTGTGTGTGTGTGTGTGTGTGTGTGTAGACCAGAGGACAATCTTGGCTGTCATTCCTCAGACAGGTCCCACCCACCCTGTTTTGTTTTTCTTTGACACTGGCTCTCACTATGCTTTTGTGGCTGACCTAGAACTCACTATGTAGACCAGACTGGTCTTACACTTACAGAGACTTCCCCCTAAGTCAGTCTCCCAAGGGTTGAGATGACAAGTATGGGTCCCATGCCCGGCTTTACCTTGTGTTTTGAGACACGGTTTTCTCTGAGTGACCAAGGGAGGCCGGCAAGTCAAACACAAAGGTCTTTCTGTCTCCATGTATGCATGTCACAAAAGTCAGATTTTTTAAAAACATGAAACCTGAATACTTGCAAAACAAGCCCATTACTGACTAGACAAGACATTTCTTTTTGTGGATGCATTGAACTAGTGACATTCCCTTGAGTGGACAACCTGTGTAATGAGTAAGGAAGATTTTGGCTCAAAACCAGGTGTGAGAATAAGTAGGAAGGTTTGATTTTTCTTGGGAGACCCCTGACCTGATGCTGACTGTACCCAGTCAAGGCAATCTGGAGATATTGGCAACTACAAGACACTCTCACAGCTGTGCTGATTTGATCTCAGCTGGTTGGAAACAGGAGTTAAAAAGCATCCATTTTAGAAGCGTGAGGTCATGCTACCTATGCTGGTATGTTGTTGCTCTAAGACTATATTTTCTTTTTAAAGGACATTTGCCCTTCAGCACTATGAGCTTTCATAACAAAACCACTATAGAGAGGGGTAATACTGAAAACAAGCTTGGATTCAGGAAGCAAATATGAGAGCAGGGTTTCTCTGTATGATGACAGAGTGACAGACTCCTCAAGTCCTCTGGGCTGGGTCCCCAAGACTGTCTGCCTAACGAGGTGTTGAGGATCACATGAGAATGCATCTGTTAATGTGCTCTGTAAGTGAGGAACCAGAGAAATATGAGGAACTGTACGACCTGCTCACATTTTACAGAGGAGAAAACTCATCTCTGTGGGCCAGGTCATCTGTCTTCCAATTGCCTTTGTTCTCCAAGGTCAAGCTTTATTGGTTGAGTCCCGCTCAACAACTCTGGCTGGGCACTTAGTTATAACCCAGCTGCTATCATCCCACCACGCTGGTAGCAGGGCCCTGTTTATTTCCTGGGTGATGAATTGGACCTGCCGAATCCCTTGGCTTCTCCACTTTCTTCCCTTGAGTTAGAGGCTAGATGACTTACATTTATAGATTGGGCCTGCTATGAACACGGCGTGTGCCTGGAAAATGAAATGAAGAATGGGTTCAGTTACTCTTAAGGTTTATTTTGCCAACTAGGCAACGGAGAACAGTTTCTCTAAGTAGCTAGGTTCCTCTGGCAGCTGTCAATTTTAATCATGGTGTGACGTGACATAAGGTCTGTCTATAAATGCCTGGGATTTGAGTCACATACCAGCAAGGAATCCCAGAATAAAAACTACCATCTTTCTACTTATGAGCATTCTCTCCCTCCCCTCCTCTCTTTTTTCATACAACTTTTCCTCTTTGCTTTCTGGATGTTCACATATGTGCATGCACATGTGTACATACGTGTGTGACTGTGGTACATATGCTTCAGTGGAATGTGCTACTAATAATCAGTTAGAAAGAAAGAAAAAACTTCTTCATTTCATTTGTTTTATTATCAGCTGTATATGTATTCATTGCTGTTAAAGCTTGGGTTTGGTACTCTTGAGGTAGGAAGGCACTAAAAGTAAACAGCATGAAAAAGTATATATATATATGTATATATATATATAACTTATGTATCTAATAACACATATACTTACGTATCTATCAACACATATAATTATACACACATATATAAATATATATTATACTTATGTATCTGTCAACTCCTATCTCTCTTCCTGTACCTATGTAAGCTGTATTTGTCCATATCTATATGTCTTCCAATTCTTTACATTTTTAGGTCACTCTTTACTGGTTAAAGAGTCCCTATCAGTGATCCCACTGACCCCTTCCTACAACCCAGACACTCCCATCCCTTCCCATCGGTTTGCATGGTTCCCCACAATACAATCTCTAAACTCACTAAATCACTCTTCTGTTGCTGGAGCCAATTATTCAAGTCTTTTCAAATAGGGTTTAGTCTAGTACCTTGTTTCTTAAATTCTTCATCTTACAAAGAATCCAAACAACACCAGCTTGGAAATCTTGGCTTTGAGGATTTTATTCTTAATAGAAAAGAACTGGCAAGATGACCTCTTTCCCCCAAATAACCCGCTTTCTTGGGCAATCTCTGTAGTCTTATTTCTTTTTGATTTGCCTTTTCCTTTTGCTCTTATCAGCGTGGATAATCGAATCCCCGAGAGTGTAAAAGCCTTCTTGTTTGAGGTCGCTGCCATCTCAAACAGGACAGCCTCCTTATCTCTCCTTCCTGAACTCTTTCATGCCAAGACTCAGTTGAAATCTATCTTTTTTCCCCTGTTATGACCCGGCCACTGGGTTCCTTGTGTGATATGCGAAGCTGCAATGCTTACATACATTTGCTTTGAACTTGAGAATTTCGGTCAAGCATTGGCAGCTCACTGACAAGAACTGGGCCTGATGCTGCATGCCTGGAGTCTCGGAATGATGGTTTAGCTCTTGCCACTCACAATTGGCCTTGATGCTTCCATGTTCTCCTTCAAGAGTGAAGATTTCTATTCTTCCCATATCCGAACCTTAACTAGATAGAAACCTGGATTACTGCTTGGCTAAAATATGAGCTCAGACCAGAGGCAGAAGAAGAGTGATGTGGCTGTCCCAGCTTTCTGTTGCTCCATGTCATAGAAAGGGACCAAATAAAAAATAGCCCATAGATTTATTATATGGTGTCTGCATGTGAGATTCTCAATAGGGGCTAGCTTGATCCTCTGTTCAGATCTCAACAGACTTGCAGTGTTTACTGGTGCTTTTCAATCCCATCTTAGCCTAGTTCTTCCAGATTCACTGCTTGTTGGGAGAATTCAATTCCCTTATAGCTATATGCTGCCAATGCCTTCAAAGGCTAGCTGGTTATCTCTCTGACTTTAAAAATAATCCTGCTCCATCCAAGTGAATGAATCCCACACAAGTAATCACATTTGGATTAACCCAAGGTGAAAGACTAATTGTTCTGGAAAAACTCTCATTTTTTTCAAGACAGGGTTTCTCTGTGTAGCCTTGGCTGCGTGTTTGTTGAGGGCCCTTTAGGAGAAATTTGATATCCTATCAATGAAGATAAAACTTGCCCCAAGGAGTGCAATGTCCCTAATCAGTGAGAAGTGGGCTAAGGAGATCCACACCCCCTTTCCCTTCTAACCTTTTCTCACCTACCTAGTATTGGGGATTTAGAAGAGATTAGGGTAGAGAAGGGTAGTAAATATAAGAAGACAATAAAATAGCTGAAAAAAGGTACAATTCCAGCTGGGAATCAAGTTCAGTTGCTCTTATTGAGCAGCAAGTGCTCATTAATTGCTACCCAGCCCCAACAGCAGACTTGCTTAATTACGACTAGATCTTTATCAGACTTATTCATGAACATCCCTGCTAGCACTAACTTCTTGGAGTTCTGTGCTAATACTGACCACATTGCAGCAAGATTCCTTAATTGCTATCTTTTCTAAGCAGCTCCAGTGACCAAAATACAAAGATGGTTTTTGGTACTTTAATCTTCTGCCAAAATGGAACGTGCTACCTTGGAAATTAAAAAAAAAAAAGCATTTGAAACTATCTTTTGAAATTGCTTCTGTTGAGAATGTCCTACGGACATGTTTACTCAGACTTTGGGAAGATAACAGTTATAAGAACCGTATATAAAGAAAGCAGATGGGCATTACAAAACAGAGAAAAGAATGGGAGGATACAAGGAATGGGATAACAATTGAGATGTAATATGAATAAATTAATAAAATATATTAAAAATAAAACAAAACAGAGAAAAGATAAAGGAGTGTGTGCTTGTGTGTGAGCATGCGCATGGACAAGCACATTCAAATGAGTATGGATGTGTGCATGTGCTAGTATGTGTCCCTGTGTGGAGCCAGAAGATGATGACATCTATGTCGTCCTTAGCTACACTTTGACACACCTTTTTTGGGGGAAAGGCTTCTTACTGATGACTGGATCACTCTGCTTTAGGTGGCCTAGCTGGCCAGAAAGCCCCCAGAATCTGTTCCTCTCTGTTTGCTCAGTGATGGGATTATTATAGGCATGTGGGTTTTTTCCCCAAACTTTTAAAATTAATTAATTTATTTATCTATTCACTTTACATCCTGATCTTAGCCTCTCTCCTGTCCTCCCAGTTCCACCCTCACTCCTCCTTCTCCCAAACCCTTTCCCTTATGCCTCAGGAAAGTGGAGCTCCCACAACCTTCCCCTCCAGCTCATCAAGTCATTTCAGGACTGAGAACATCCTCTTTTGAGGTGGCTTGGCAAGACAGTCCCACCAAGGAGAGTGACCAAAAAGCAGGCAACTGAGTGTATATCAGAGACAGCCCAGATTCTCCTTACTAGGGAACCCACATGAAGCTTGAGCTCCCATCTGCTACATCTGTGTATGGGCGCAGTCTATTCAAGGTCATTGGTGCTTTAGTCTCTGCAAGCTCCTCTGGTCCCTGATTAGTTGGCTCTGTTGGACTTCTTGTGGAGCTCCTGTCACCTCCAGGTCCCCCACTTTTCCATAAGACTTTCTATGCTTCACTCAATGTTTGGCTGTGACTCTCAGGATTTGTTTTGATCCACTGCTTGTGGAGCCTCTCAGAGGACAGCTATGCTAGGCTCCTGTCTGCTAGCATGGCAGAGTATTGTTGATAGTGTCAGGGTTGACTCTCTTCAGTGTGGTAGGTCTCAGGTTGGGCTAGGCATTGGATGGACATTCCCTCAACCTCTGCTCTATCTTTATCCCTGCAACACTTGAAGGCAGGGTAAATTTTGGGTCAAAGTTTTTGTGGGTTTGTTGGTGTTCCCCTCCTTCTCCTAGGAGTCCATTCTAGTTAGAGGGTGTCTGTTTCAGTCACCATGAGCCCTGCTACTAGGATTCTCAGCTAGAATTGCCCCCACGTCCTCCCAGAAGCTTACCTTGTCCTTTGTCCCCAGCTTGTCACAGAGATGCCTCTGCCCACAGTTTCTCTTCTCTCTGCAGGTGCTCTGTCCTCCTGCTCCTGCTCTCCTCTTTTCTGATCTCCACCCTTATTTCTCTGAGCATTCCCTCTTCTACCTTGTTCCCTCTCTTCAACCACTTCTGCTTTCTATTCTGTTTTTCCTTCTAAGATTTAATCATCCTCCATAGGCTCCTTCTTGTAAATCAATATGTACCATGTGTGTTTTTCTGGGTCCCTAGACCTCACTCAGGATGATATTTTCTAATTCCATTCATTCCATTGTCTGCAAATTTCTTGATTTCCTTGTTTCCAGTAGCTGAGTAGTATTCCATTGTGTAAATGTGCCACAGTCGCCTTATCAATTCTTCTGTTGAGGAACATCTAGGTTGTTTCCAGATTCTGGCTATTATGAATAAAGCTGCTATGAACATAATTGAGCAAATGTCTTTGTTATACAGTGGAGCATCTTTTGGGTATATGCTCAGGAATGGTATAGCTGGGTCCTGAGGTAGAGATCTTCCCAACTTTTCAAGAAAGCACCAGGTTGATTTCTAATGTGGTTGTGAAAATTTTCACTCCCACCAGCAATGGAGTAGTGTTCCCTTTTCTCTACTTCCTCACCAGCATGTGCTGCCATTTGATTTTTTGATCTTATCAATTCTGATGGGTGTAAGATGGAATCAGAGTTGTTTTGATTCACATTTGTCTGATGACTAAGGACACTGAGCATTTAAGTTTTCTCATTCATTCAAGATTCCTCTGTTGAGAATTCTCTTTGTACCCCATTTTTAATTGGATTCTTTTGGTGTGTTGACATTTAACTTTTTGAGTTCTTTATATATTTTGGATACTAGCCCATTGTAGTATATAGGGTTGGTGAAGATCTTTTCCTAATCTGCAGACTGCTGTTGCATTCTATTGACAATGACCTTTGTCTTATAGAAGGTTTTGAGTTTCAAGTGGTCTCATTTATTAATTGTTCATCTTAAAGCCTGAGCTGTTGTTAAGTTCAGTTGTCTCCTTTGCCAATGTGGGTTTTCCATAATTAAACTTGGCTCTTCACACTTGCCCAGGGAAGGGGATTACCAAAGGAACTATCTCTTCAGGCTGGTGGAGGACAGTTTGATCTTAAAAAAGAAAGCATATAGCTAAATTGAAAATGTAGTAGGGAAAGCAGAAGAGACACAAATAGTTCATTCATGGCTTTTTTTGAGTCAAAGAAACTGCACATGCTGCTTGGTGCTGGTTTTGGAAAACCCACTGGTGTTTTAAGGAGAAATACCGTCAGGACAGGGACCACAGGAGACATGAAATCTGGATTTAAAGCAAGACTCATCACATCTGTGCTTGACAGTAACTAAGCTCAGCCTGGGGCCTTCTCAGAAGCCTGGCAGAAGAGTGTGCTAAGACCATCAGCTCTTGGAAGGGAAAGCCACAGAATGACACATCTGTGAGTCCGTGCCTTTCTTAATTTAACATAGATGCACATGTTTGTTAGTCTGGATTATGAAATGTTCTAATGCCAATGGTTTTTAAGACTTTTGAAAATTTTGAATGAATAAAGTTGGGTATGGCAGTGCATGTGTGTCATCTCAGCACTTTGGAGGTGCAGGCAGGAAAATAGAAGTTTCAAACTATATAGCAAGCTTGAGGCCAGCCTGGACTGCAGGAAACCTGTATTTAAAACATTGAACTAATATACTGGCAACACTTAACTTACGGAATTGATATTTTGTAAATGATTTTTCTCATTCAGAATTTTATGCATCTCCACAATGAAATATGAACTGCTCCAATGTCATATATTATTTATGAATTTGTTTAACTTGTTTGATTCTTTGTGAGTTTTACATCATGTACCACAGTTCTGCTCATCTCCTGGTTCCCTCATATCCATCCTTTCCTTGTAACCCCTACAGATAAAACACACACACACACAGACACACACACAGACACACACACACACACACACACAATATGAAACAAGAACAAAAACAAAGCATAGGAAACATCTCATAGTGGAGGCTGTACTGTATCATAGTGTGTCCCACAGTGTATCCCTCTCTCCACACATCTTCACTTTCAAATGGTCATTGCAATGAGTCATTGGATGGGTCTGAGATCTCTGGCTTCTGTGACATGATCAATACTGGATCCTCATCAGGATTTCCCCAGTGTCCTGTTGTTGCTCTGTGTCATGGAAAGCCTGTTCTTTGGACCAGAAGGACAGGCCCTTTCACACAGCCCAACCATGTACAGATGATAGAGATTTGAGGGTGGGACAACACAGATACCTGGGTCTGGGCCTGGGTCAATGTGCCAGCTCTCCCTTATCTGCACCACCAGGGCAAGATCTCCAGCATGGCTCCAGGTAGTCCAACATCTGCTCTCATGTCCTTGTGGCTAACTCACTGACACCCATGCCTCCAGAGCCAGCTCCACTGTGCTGCCTAGTCTCTCAAGTGCTGCAGCCTTTGAGGGGTTCAGCCAGATCTTCCATTCTCACAACCTGGAGCTTGGCTCACCTGCACCCCAAACTCTGATGAGCTGATGAACTAAGGGCTTCACCCTGACTCCTTCTCTTGCTGATAGAACTTCCAAGGGAGGGTTACCTCAACCCCTGGTGAACTAAAGAGTTTAGGAGCTTAAGCTCAGCTTCTTCTATGTTTCTTCTTTCTTCCTTTGCTTCTTTCAATGAGAGATTTACGAGGCAGTAAATATCTTTAAAGAGATTTATTGGAGGTAGGAATCCAGAGGAGGATGGAAAAATCCAGGAGTGGCCGCCTCTGCTCCAGGGAGGAGAGAGCAGAAAACTGGGCAAACATGGCCTTTATATACATTGTTGTTGTTGTTGGTGGTTTGGTGTGTGTGTGTGTGTGTGTGTGTGTGTGTGTGTGTGTGTGTGCTTTTTAGGGCAGAGAATTTTCTAGTGAGGATGGGTGTGAAAGGCTTTCTCGGCCTAAGCCTGGAACATGACCCAGACAAGCCTGGGAACGTGACCCAGAAAAGAATTTGTTCCCAGAGTCAGATTCAACCAACTTTGGTAAACAATTCTCAGAAAAACCCATCTGGAAATTCCCTAAGTTCCCCAACACCCTTCCTTGCCAAGAATAGCCCGCCCAGACCTATGACCCCTGCAGTAGCCAATAACATTTAAACAAGTACCCCTAGAAACCGCCAAGAGCCAATCTTAACACGGGGCACTCAGACCCTCCTAACCTTGTGGTTTTAGCCTTTAAAAATAGCCTGTGACAGTAACTCGGGGTTCCTCCGCCTCTCGAGTGCTGAGGTTCCCTGATGTGTCAGTAATAAACCTTGTGCTTTTGCATCAACGCTGTGGTCTCTCGCGACAACCCCCCACCTGAGTGGACTCTAGGGTCCATCAGGTGTGATTTCAATTCCTGAGCTTGGGGAAAAGCTTAGGGCTTGGTGGAGTTTTGTTCAGCCATTTCACCTAAAATTAGCATAAATCTGGGGGGGTCCCACTGAGGGTCTGGGGATGACCATTGTGACAGTTAGAGGCTGGAATAGCCAGTTTGACTATTCCAGAGAGGTGGGGGAGGGTCCTATTAACTCATACCCTAAGGGGTTTACACAGACTTGAACTGTAAACTAAACTAAACTTTTTTTTTTTTTTTAACAGCTTTTCTTAACTAAACTACGAACTTATACTAAGGAGTCAGATTTCTAGTTCTGGTCTTGGCCTGGCAGGGCCAGACCAAGTAGTAAAGCTCCATGCCTAGGGGGAATGGTCCATTTATACATTGTTGCCACAGAGATGACACTGTTGGAGCTCACAGAAAAGCTCCAGTTAAATATGCCTTTCTCCCTGAGTTCCCTATCAGCAGCAGTCCCAGATGCTGCTGCTTTCTCCATGGCCTCAGCTTCTCAGTGTCTTCAGGCTTCAGATTATCAGGTCCCAGGGCCATGGAGGTTTAACCTTAGGCACTTTGAAGTCCTGAGGTATTGCTGTCTGGGGGTGTAGAAAGGCCAGCAGCACAGCCTGAAGATCCAAGCACCCCTTTGAGGGACCACAGAGTACAGCACCCAGGGAAGCTGGCTAGCTGAAGGAGTGTCCCCAGTGAAAGATGTAGGAGCAGCCCAGAGGCAAAACTGGAAGCTGCCGAGGCTGGCTGCTGGAGCTCCTCAGCAGGGTCCTGGACACTTTGCTGAAAAGTATACAAAGTTTACAAAGTATACAAAGTAAGCAAAGGGAGTCTGGCAGGGAAGGTTTTCTCTGCTGTGAATAGCTAGCAAGGGTCAGCTCTGCTTTGCTGTCCAGGCAACAGACAGGCAGGGTTTGATCTTCTGAGTGCTGAAACTGGTGAGGGGCAGAGATAGCTCTCCTGAGCTCATGACCTTATGGACAGCTTTCCTGACTTCTGGAGGTGGTGAGAGGTGTGTGTTGTGGGGCATCACATCTACACCCATGCCACCTCACATCACACCCTCGGGGTTGACTCACCCACACCCCAAGCACTAGGGCCAGTTCCACTGTGCTGCCTGGGCAAAGTACAAGGCCTGCTCTCTTGAGTGCTGCTGCAGGTGAGAAGTGGGCCCAGCCATCCAGAGAGTCAGAGACAGTGACAGGCGCGGCCAGTTCTGCACAGCCTCTAGACATCCATGTGGTCCTCAGCAGCTGCCCAACCAGTGACTTCCCCACATTCTCTAGTGGTAAAGAAGCCACCGACATCAACACAGACCCATGATGCTGAATAGCTATGACCTCAGACATGGCCCTCAGAGGAAGCTCAGGCTGGGATCTTGTCATCGTCCCAAGTAATGGGGCTGGCCACTCACAACAGGATACTCTTCTCCACCCAGATGGAGTCTCTGGTTCCATCTCTCTTCATAATGCTCAAGCTACTCCACTTTTCTTTCTCTCCCATCTGACCACCACATACTCAACCACTGTGGTGTCTCCCCCTGCAGGCTGGCCAGGTGGCTGTCAGGCCCCTGGGGAAATCCTCATTCAGTACTGCATATTGTGGCAGCAGGCAGGTGTCCTATGGCCCCACCTGTGCTGTGCGCTGGAGGGCAGGTCTGTGAGTGTGCTGTGGTGGTTTGAAGGTTTCTGTCTGTCTTCCTCCTTCCATACTGCACTGCCTGGATTTGATTTTATTTACTTATAATTAGGAGTCCTAGGCATAGAACCGCTTTGGTCCCCCAGCCAGGCATCAAGCTAGGATGAACGAAGGACTGCCATCTGATCTGCTCCTGACTGATGTTAAGAACAGCATCACCAATAAGGCGTCTCTTTGCCCATTGCCAGATCTATCTATCTATCTATCTATCTATCTATCTATCTATCTATCTATCTATCTATCATCTATCATCTATTCACAGCTTACTAAATCCAATTCATGCTGCCCATATGTGCATTGGTTTGGGGCCATCATCATCTATACTCTCAAAACAAAATGCCTTCCCCATCCTCAGCAGTTATCCCTTGGCAGTAGCTTCTCAGTAAGGGCTAGAAGAGCACCTCCCCCATCTATCTTGACTGGTTTGGTCTTGTATAGGTCTTGGCCAGGTAAGCCACAGCTGCTTTGAGTTCATGCGTGCAACAGCCATGCCATGTCCATAGGACAGCATTTATAAAATTAATTTTTGAGCCCTATAGATTTAATTTTGCAATGTAATTCTAATGGCTGTGCAAATTCATTTCTTAAAATCCGAGGTCTCAGTCTCTTTCTCTTGAGTGAGAAATTATGCTCAGAACAGTTTGAAGAGAGGACAACCTCTGCTGTTGCTATGTGGCTGTGGGCAACTCTGATGGACACTACTTCCCACTTGTGTAATGGAGAGACCTGACAGGAACGATCAATGACAATGCATGTTAAGCAGTGACACAGGGTAGACTTGCTCAAGGTTACTTTTGTTTTTCAGGCCCCAAAGGCATCTTATGGCCTTTCCTTCTCAGAGCCCATGTTTGCTTATGTTTCTTGGTGATGCCACAAATCGTCATGACGACTATTGTTTCATAGCCCATCTATGAAAAGTCCCGATGGTATCACTGTATCTTACTTCTCTTCACCAAAGATGTTAGCTTCATTTAAAGCCGTGTCAGATTTTTCTACTCTTAGCCCACACTGAGACTCTTGGTTGAGTCTTCAGAAGAACTGACATGTGCTTGTAAATAAATGTAACACTGGCATTTCTCTGGCAAATCTGTCCTCAAACCATTATCATCTCTCTAGCTGGACTGAGCGTTAAAGTTCAACTTGCCCCCTGAATCTCCACTTCTCAGTACAACACAGTTTTTCAATGCTCAGAAGAAAGGCAGCCAGCTGATAATTTCTTGCTTGAGGCAGACCAGCTGGCTGATGACCCAGGGTATCTACAGAATGACACCTGGCTAGTGATCATCACTTAACCCATAACCTTACTGCTTTAGAAAGTGGCTTTTGTCTCCACACTAGATGGAGAAGATTAACCATGACAACTCGTGGAAAATGATGGTCAGTGTGTGGAAAGTTTAGGGCTGACGGGAGCACAATGAAAAGTGACACAGCTGACGGAGGACAAAGAGGAAATTCTCACAGTATCTCCATGTTAAAACAATGTCAACAATTTACCCACCACTAACAAAACAGACATCTGAGAGGGAAGGAGGGAGAGGAGAGAGAGAGAGAGAGAGAGAGAGAGAGAGAGAGAGAGAGAGAGAGAGAGAGAGAGATCCTGGATGCTTCCAAACTACTTTGAAATGTTAGATGCCAGAATATAATAAAGGAATGATTATAGCAATTTGCTGGAAAAAGTCATGCCCCCAATTCTATCCCTAGCCAAACTGTCAATCATTTGAAAACAAGAAAAAAGGATGCATGGCTCACGAATATGATACTCATGCATATTATTTTAAAGCAAAAACTAAGAGAATAAAACTCATAAGAAATCCAGTTAAGGTCAATGAAAAGAAACAATAAAGCAAATATATAGGAGAAAAGGAGTAAAAACTAAAGTATGTTTCTATAAGGTAAACAGGGTAAGATTTGTATTTAATTTAAAAAGCTTATTTTGTGATAAATAATAAAGACAAAATATCAAGTAATTTAATTAGATTAGAAGGCATATAAAATAGCACTGAAAAACATATGCAAATTAAATCAATTATATAAAAATAGTTCACAAAATACTAGGCAAATTAACCTAGTCTAATTGGAGCATATATACATATCTATATAAATACACACTGAGAATATGTGCATATTTAGGTAAATTACCAAAGTTGATCTATAGTGAGTTAGGCAATATGAACACACCAATAACTTTAAAATAAATCAAAAGATTGAGGAAATAGATGCAAGAAAAGCATCAGCCTAGAAGCATTTGATGGTACTTCAAGGGAAAAAGAATGCTTTTCAACTTTACAGAGCATACTTAAGGAAGTTTCTTGAAGTAATTATTTATTTTTATATGGGTAGCATAATCCTGTTAGCCACTACTTGAAAACATTGGAACAGAATTTTTAAAAAGTAACTGGAATTTTGTTTATATACAAAGCCAAAAGCTTAATAATGTATTAGAAACTCAAATTCAGCAATATATTCAATGAATAATTCACTGTGACTAAATAGGATTTATTCTAGGAAAACAAGCATGGTAGTACATTAAAATCTATTATTATAACTCATGGCATTAAAAGGTTAGAGAGGAAGACACTATTTTCATAGTTTTAAAATATTTATTTTATAAAATGAATAATATAAGTTGCCAAAATCAAAATGGTAGGATCACATTATACTTTGTCATGGTCAGCCTCCATTATCAACCTGACTAGGTTTGTAATCAGATGACACACCTCTGTGTGTGTTTGTGAAAGTGTTTCCAGAGGTTCAGCTGAGGACTCTCTGTGTTGAATGTGGGTTTAATCATCCTATAGGCTGAGATCCCGTGCTGAAGAAAAATAAAAAAGTAAGTGGAAGACACTGCTTCTGACAATGTGACCAGTCACCTCGTGTTCCTTGCATCTTGCCTTCCCTCCATAGATATCTAATACAGAGAGTTGATACTGAGGAGTGTTGGTCTTGGGACTTTGGAACTGGTTTGTAGAGGGGATGTTTTATAGGAATTTACCGCCACATGCTAGAAAAGCCTTAAGGCTCTATAAGCAAAAGGAAATAGACCATTCTAGTGAGAGTTCAGATCAGAATACCGTGAGAAAAGTAGACCGTGAAGGCTTGTGCTCATAGCAATCCACAGGGGAACGAGTTCTTTAGGCAACTGGGTTAGGTGCCATTTATGTTATACTGGCAAACAATCCAGCTGCATCTGCCTATGTCATGAAACCTGGAGTGTGGCTGAATTCAAAAGTGGTGGACTGGTTTTTGGTGGAGTAAAATTCAAGACAGGGCTACATCTAGGTTGTGGCATGGCTATGGGTCACTTATCACATGGATAGTGGAAGAGGAGAAAGCTTTGAATAGTTGCCAGTTTGATGAGGAAAGGAACACCAGGGAGTAGGAAGTTGCAGACAGAGCTCACATGGAGAGAGAAACTTTAGCTGTTAGAGCACTAGTGCCATTAAGTAGTAAGCTCATGCTTTTCACCCTGGCAACAAGACAGGTGTCGCAGGGGCAAAACTCACCAGAAGTCTCTACCTTGTAAAAATAGTCATTTGAAAGGAGAAAGCCTGAGCTAAGAATGTTGGTGAACTGGTTCCTTGATTTAAAAAAAATCATCATATAACCGTTAGCCAGGTTAGGCATCAGGGCTTACAGCCTCCTGCGGTGATAGCTGAATCCATAGCTCCAGCTTCCGGCAGAATGTGACAGCTTTGTTCCACTGACAGTTTTGTGGGCATAAAATATCCAGGAGTCGGGGCGTTCACCAAGGTTCAACAAAACTGAGGAAGCTAGGCAAAGTGTAGTAGGGTCAGATTCACAGGAGACAGGCCAGGAGTCCACTACGTGAAGGCAAGACAGTAAAGCAGAAATTGCTGTGGAAAAACCCAGGATTTTGAGGATGTAAGGATCATAGGATGTCTGCCATAGACATCTGGAGGCCACTTGTGGAGCTGGCCAGAGAAAGACCGTGGATACGAAAGGCAGAATAACTGGTGAGGCAGGCCTACTGAAGCCCACTGGAGACTGTGACGGCCATTCTTGGTTGTCAGCCTGACTGCTTCTAGAATTAACTAAAAACAAGCATCTGGGTACACCAGCTTTTCTGACTGGATCATTTGGTATGGGAAGACACACCCTAAATGCAGATATTTTTGAGGTGGAAAGATCTACCTTGAATCCGGGCCACACCTTCTGGTGGTAGCCTAATAAAAGACACAGAAGAAGGGTGCCTTCTGTCTAGAAAGTCCATCCCTTTACTTGTATTTGAGCCCACTTCTTCAGGATTCCAGCACATGCTGAAGACCAGCAGAGACACTCAGCCCTCTGAACAGAACAACTACTGGATTCTTGGACTTTCCGTCATTGTTAGAATAGTTGGAACTTAACCTGCAAGCCACTCCCCCACGTCATCCCTCCCTCCCTCCTTCCCTCTCTCCCCTCTCTGTGTTTTTTCTTGGTTTTCTAGGCTAGAGGATCCCAGTATGGTGCCGTTACCCCAACCCGCAGTGCTATTCCACCGTAGGTACCACAAAAAATGGCAAGGCTTCACGTTTGCCCTGCTGTTTCAGTCTTCAGTCTGTTCTTCCTTGATGTCCTCCCATCCCTCCTTTAGGTAACAGCGATGCTTATTCTGTGTTATTGTGTATTAGAAATATCGCTTTAAAATGTCTTCTATAAGAGCCATGGTGAAAACTTTTTCTTGAATGTTAGAAGAAATTCGAGGATACATCCAAGTCTAGTTTTTTTGTAGTGTCGCAGGACCTGCTAAACTTTCTCCCAGGGAATCCATTCTTTGGAACATTTGGGACATGGTTTGGATGGGAACTATCCCTCTTAGGATCATGTATTTATTTCTCATTTGTTCCCCAGGCAGTGGTGCTGTGTATAAGGGGTTAGGAACCCTTAGCAGATGGAGACTTGTTAGAGGAAGCACATCACTGGGGACAGGCTTTTGAGAGTTCATAGCTTTGCCCTCATTTCCTGTACTTGCTCTCAACTTCCTGTGTGAGGGAGAAAATGTGATAGGCCAGATTCCTGCACCTGTCACCATGTTATTTCTTTCCTGTCATGATAGACTCTATCACACTATAAGCCAAAACAAATTTTTTCTTCTTTAAGTTTTTTTTTCTTAAAACATGATTGGTTTTATTATTATATTATATTGATGTCTTAATATTTTTCACTTTACATCCCAACAGCAGCCCCCTCTCTCCACTCCTCCTGGTCCTGCCTTACCACCTTCTTCCTTATTTCCCCTTTTCCTTCTGCTCAGTAAAGGGGAGCCTCCCTTCCCTTTCACCAGTCTGCTCTAGCACATCAAGTCACATCAGGGCTGAGTACATTTTCTTCCATCGAGGCTGCACAAGGAAGCCCAGCTAGAGGGAAGTGATCCAAAGCAGGCAATTGTTATTGTTTTATTATTACTATTATTATTATTACTATTATTATTATTAGTTTATATTTATTAGCTCAGGCTATTCTGCAGCAACAACAGTAAGGAAACTAGAGAAATCACAAATAATTTGCTTTCCATTTTGTTCTGTAGTGAATGACTATTGTTACGGTTGGGAACACAATCACTGGGACATTTTTGAACATCCTTCCTAATACCCAAATCCATATGATTGTGCTAAGTTTTTCAGACTTTCTCTCGTATGTAATTACAGCACCTATAAATAATAAGCTTACTACATACTTTCTAGCACCTGTGCCTTTTATTTCATGTTGTTTTAATTTCTAAACCTATTTCTTCCTCTTGCTAGTCATGTGACCAGCTAAGCACCACCGCACCAGCCTTTATCCTCTCCAGTAAACCTGAGATAATAATATGTCAGGGGTTTTTATGAGGCTCAAATGACACCATGTCTCCCCACTGTTCAGTGAAGTACTGGTGCACATATAATTACTGAGAAAATTCTAGAATTCCTCAGGCAGATGGTAAACCATCTATCATAGTGTGTATATATGCACAATGATGTGTTTTGTGGCTTTGTTTCTAAGTATGAAAAATCATCAATAGCCACATGACAAGATAGATGACAGATGGCATACAATATTAGTCATTTAGATCATGTGATTTTTACAGTCTAAAGTACATTGTGTACTCATTCATTCATTGCTATGTAAAGCTTGACAGTACATGTAACCAAAGGACAAATAAAAGAGAACTTATAATTCCACTTTGGTAGAAATTTTATGAATTTAACAAAAACTATAAAATTGCAAAGATATATACTAAAATATTAGTGACAGTTTTTGATCCTCGTGTAATCTTCAAGGTTACTGATTTTCTTTTTTTTTGAGATAGGGTCTATCTATACTGTTGGCTGTCTTGAAACTCAGTATGCAGACCAGGCTGGCCCCAAACTCAGAGATATACCTGCCTCTGCCTTCTGTGTGCTGGGGTTAATGACATACACTATCACACATATTTTAATTTTAAAATGTCTATAGGTGTTTTGTCTGTGTCTGTGTCTATGTACACATGCGCACCCTGTGTCAAGGAAGCCAGAAGAGGGTATCAGATCTCCTGGGACTGGCGGTACGTTATGGCTTGGGTGAGCTGCCCTGTGGGTACTGGGAATCGAACTCAGACCTTCTAGAAGAGCATTCAGTGCTCTTGATCCCTGAGCCATCTCTATAGCCCTACGGCCACTAGCAGTTGTTGTTGTTGTTTTTAATTTTTTATTAATTTATTCTTGTTACATCTCAATGGTTATCCCATCCCTAGTATCCTCCCATTCTTTCCTCCCTCCCATTTTCCCCTTATTCCCCTCCCCTATGATTGTTCCTGAGGGGGATTTCCTCATTTGGGTTTTCCAATACTTCTATAATAAATGGTAACTCATTGTATAAGTGGAAATGTTAAAGTAATTGCTTGGGTACTCCTCATGCACACTGTAGCTATTTGCCAACCCATACTGTCCTCTTTCCTGACAGACTTGACTTCAGGCAACAGAGCTTTATCAGTTACCATTGGTACCTCAAACTTTTTTTTTTTTGTCTTTTAAAAAAATTCTGTTTTCAAATTTCGTTTTGTTTGCTATTCTTGTGTGTATGCGGTATATGTGCAAGAATGCCATAGCATGTATGTAGAAATAAGAGGACAAGTCATTTAAACTTTTACCTTGAGTACTGGGATTAAATTTAGGTTACCAGGCTTGCCTAGTGTGGTAAAAATCCACTAAGCTATGTAGCAGGCCCTTTTTCTTTATGAAAACAATAGTTATGCAAAACTGAACCTCTCCACACACAGGGAACAGTTTTCAATAAGTATGTAAACCGTATGTGCAATAAAGAATTGCTTTCACTTGGGAGCCATGTTTACTTGGGTGAGGTTTGTCTATCTCAGTTGTTATCATCAGTTTACACCATTTATCCTGGTGGAGGATCCAAGGAACTCCATGTGAGCTATTTGCTGGGTGTGATGTTTAGAGCTGATTATCAACATGACAGACTCTAGAACCATCCAAGAAACCAACCTCTAGGCGTGTCTGTAAGGGCTTATGTAGATTGGATTCATTGAGGAGAGACTCACCTCCCTGTGTGCAGCACTCTTCCCTGGCTGGAGTCTTAGACTTTATTAAAAGGGGTAAGTCAGCTGAGCACCCACATGCCCCTGTCCTAGTTTTCTGACTGTGGGCACCATGTGACTGGTTGCTCCACCATCTTGTGGGAGAAGCGGTATTCTAATGTGCTTGCCAATTTCTTCCAACCTCGCGGAGGTAGGCTAGGCTGAGGATGGTGTCACTAGTTCTTGCACTTTAGTACAGATAAGAGGATCTCTCTGCACACCTGTTCGTCACTGCTGAAGAAGAGTATGAGAGGGAGGTGAAGGGGAAAAGGTATGGGGTCCTGCTGCCTATATCCCTGAGGAATGAGGAGAGCAGGGTCATGGACATCCTTTCCTGTGGGTGTGACTTCAGAGGCATCTCCCCACGCCTAAACATTGCGCTTTAAGGTATCTGCTCAGAGCCTTTGGGAACAAAAAAATCTCCCACGGATGATGTTGGAATGTACATTAATTAAAATTAACTCTGGGACCGCTGTATGCTCAAGGATGAACATTCATGCCGGCTTCCATTTCCCATTACAAATTATGTCGAGCCATATTTTCTGATATAGCCCACCAGAGATACTACAATAAAATTAAACGGCAACATTAAGATACACTCAATAATAAAATGTCAAGAACACAGAGATGCCCCAAATTGGCTACCAGCACCCTCTAATTAGCTCACTCCTAGGAAGAAATTGTCCAAAACTTAAATTGTTTCGCAGGTTCAAGTGCAAGGGAATTAACACCGGAGATCAAATGTATTTGCCCTTGTGAATTAAAAGTCAAGTAGAATTAAAGTTCTCCTTTATGACTTACTTTGTTCACACTTAGCCAAGGGTAATGTTTTGGGTGGAATGGAGGAGGCTCTCTCAGATGCTGTCTCAGAAATGGTTAGGATCCTTTCAGTGCCTTGGGTGAGTTCATCTCATGATAATTGTCAGGTGACCCTCACTTTCATGACTCCAGAGTTACCTGGGTGAGATCATGGTTATAAGAACTGAGGCCACCTCTGCAACAGAGAGTCCTGACAGTGACAGCCATTTTTCCAGGTGAGGCTTTGCTTCATAACGTGTGCCCAGGGCTTCTTAGTCCATGGTGGGCTCTCAGCAGTTGATGAGGATGTTGCCTGTGGGATGGGGGGGGCGACGGGGGTGCCGGGGGTTGGGGAGAGAGTCCTGATTTCCCCACACTGGCTGGGCGCAGACTTGCTATTCTAAGCCATGATTGAAAGCAACCTGTCTCATGCTCCATTTTACTCTCAATGAGCTGTTTGCTGAGTGCGGTGGTTAATGTTGACTGTCAGTTTGACAGCATCTGGAGTCTCATAGGAAATGTCGATTTTGTAGGTACTCCTGTGAGAGGCTGTTTAGATTAGGTTAGCCTCTGAGTGATTACCTTGACTAGGTTGACTGAAGATGAGAGGGTCCATATTTTAGGGTAGATTTAGAAAACACTCTTTTAAATTAATATTTGAATTTTTTTCAATTCAAAAACCAATTCATTTATTGTAAACTAAATCCTAGGATTGCCCCGTGGGTAGAAGAAGTCTAGATTTAGGCTTTGTCAGGAAACTTCTCAATTTGGGCCATGTTTCTGGAGTCTTGTTCCCATAAATTAACTCAGCTGAAAGGACATATCTAAGTAAGGAAGTACATCTGGGCGCTATTTTTCGGATAAATTTTGAGACATAAGATCTAGTTGTGTATACTGCATCCTACTCTGGAGAATAAACCTGAAGCATTTCTGCTTGATTGGGGTGGTAGATTTAATCACTGTATGTATATTTTAGGGTCTCCTCCCAATTTAAATTTTTTCCCATTTAACAACGTGATCTACACTGCTTTAGGCTTCACTTCTCTGGAGTGACAAAGGAAAGAGAGAAACACACACACATACACACACAGACATATGTACGGAAAACCTAGGATCAGGTAGATCATACACTCTGATGAAGATGTACCAGCAACCCAGATACTTCTCCTGTCTTGTGGGGTGCTGAGTGAGGAAGCATTTTTGCTCTACACATCTGAAGGAAGAGGAGACAGGTTAAATAATCTTGGTAGAGGGTCCCTGTAAGGGAGCAGTCTAGGGCTGCAGTCACCCTGGAGGAGGAAGCTACTAGTTGATAGTTTCTGCATACAACAGTTTGATTCCAGGCCTTACAGTTGCCACGGGTCTAAGGCTTTGGGGTCCTTGATGTAGACTGCTCATGTCAATAACACATACTCAGGACTTTATCTGCCTGCTCCCAAAATGTTCCCATTTCCCTCTATACAAGTATCTCACACAATTGGGAACTCAGGGATGGCAGTCTGGGAAGAACACAGTTGACTTGGATTTCTTTGTGTGTGTGACAACAGGCACACCTGTGCGTGACACACAACTGGAGGCCAGAGGTGAGCCTTAGTCACCATTCAGTGCTTTTCACTGCATTTAGGGTGGTCTCTTTGTTAGTTTTCTGATGTATAAATATGCCAGGCCAGCAGGCCCACAGACCTCAGAGATTCTCCTATCTCTACCTCCCATGTCTCCACTGAAATGCCAGGATGACACACACTCATGCTACGTGTCCAGGGTTGATATGGGTTCTGGAGATTTAAACTTGGGCTTCATGGCTGCACAGCAATTGCTTTTATTCATTGGTCATCTCTGAAGCCCTTGACTGAATTTAAAAGCAGCAGACACTGTCTACCTTAATTTGTCTCGTTGATGGACATTAGGAGATAGTCTTCTCTATCGTTGCCTTTTACTTGTAAGCATGGACTTTGTAGAACGATTTGGACCTGTGTAATTCAGGAAAAGCCGGAGCAACTGCACATAGAGCTCATAGAGCCTATTAGAGGCTAAGTAGCCATATGTAACTATGCCTGAACAGCCCGAATCTGTAGGGATTGGCCTTTTGGACCAGGGTTTCACATCTCTCTGCTATCTTTCAAAGCTTAGGTGGCGACTTATTGAGGCCTAGAATTCCAAACTACTACTTTTCTGATGCCAAATTCCTTCTATATTTATGGTAAACGTAGTCTTGCTTTATAGATATGCCTTGCCCTAAAACAGCTGTCATCTGTGGACCAAGACACATCAAGCCATAGAGACCCAGCAAGACGGGAAGCCCAAGGCTGCTGACCCCATCCCTAGTGAAGGTAGCATGATAAAAAGCCAAGAGCTTGGTGGTGTGTTGGTATATAATAACTAGCTCTCCAGGAGAATAAAAAAACCAAGCAAATGTGAATTAATTGTGTTTGCTGAGCTCTCTGTGGCTAGTTTTATTTCATGGTATTTTGTGTGTGTGTGTGTGCGTGTGTGTGTGTGTGTGTGTGTGTGTGTGTGTGTGTGTGTGTGTGTCCTATTTAATAAATCTGTTTCACTCAAGGTAAGAAGTACTTCTGTATTTTGTTCTAGATCTTTCATTGTTAATTTGGATGTTTGGTGTGTGATAATACTCTTGGTTGAAAAGATTTTTTTCCATTGGAATGCTTTACCCTAAATCAGCTTTCCAGGGCTGGAAATGGAACTCTGTTAGTACAGTGCTTAGCCAGCATGCAGGAAGCCCTGGGCTTGAATCCCTGCACTGTGTAAAACTTGTGGTGGTGCATGCCTGAAACTCCAGCACTGGACAGGCAGAGGCAAAAATTTTAGCATTTTAAGGACTTCCTCCACTACATCTCGAGTTTCTGACTAGTGTGGGTAGGGTACATGAGACTCTTATAATTACAAAACAGTGGCAGCAGCAACAACACAATCAATTGTCATATTTTCTCGGGGCTGGTTTTGGGTGTACTGTTTGTTACGTTGGTCTGCAAACGCAGCCTCAGGTCAACACTATACTCTTGTGATGACTTTATGTAATGAATATTGAAATCAAGTGGCATGAGTTCCTGAGGTTGGTTCTCTCTTTCAAAATAGTTTAGACCCTTCTAGATCTCTTATTTTCACACATAACTTTACAGTCAACCTGTCTTTACTTCGTCCTTGTTCATTTTTCAAGGAGTCCTGCTCAATGTCCCAGAAGTTGGAAGCTGAATCTCATTTTCTCCTGAAATACAGGGCAAAGCCTGATCCTATGATTGATTGAATGGAAGGAAGCAATGGGAATAGCTCTCTGGTTGCCTTTCCTCTGACTTCCTCCCTGTTGCTCATAGTATCTCTTCCATTCTCAGGTTCTGTTTGTGAGTAGTCTCCTAGGACAGAAACAGAGAGATGAAGGGCTGATGGGTAATTCTAAAAGCAGCTTCTAGAATGGTGCAGTTTTACAAGGTACTGGACCATGAAGCCTGCCTTCTCCTCTCACAGCAGTGATACACACATCGTACTGCAAAGAAGTAGGGAGAGGAGAAGAGCCTCAGATGGACAGGCTCCTCTGTTGTCCCCATACTCACCAGTCACCTGTCATTTGGGAGAGTATGGATGGGAGCAAGGACAATATCGATTACTTTTCTCATTGCTTGGGGCAAAATACCTCATGACAGTAACTTAAGGAATGGGGCTCGAGGGTAGTGAGTGTGATTCTGGGTGGCAGTTTGAGGACAGTATGTTGTGAAGAAGCCATGGTTATAGTTGTTGGAGCTTGAAGCAGCTGCTCACACTGTGTCTACCATCAGGGAGAAGAGAGAAATCTCAACCCATGGGACTGTGCCACTCACGCTAGAGTGAATGTCTCTGCTTTCCTCACCTAACCTAAACAAATTCCTTAAAGACCAGAGACTGCCTTGCACATGGTTCTAGACATCATTTGTCAATCTGACAAATAATATCAATCATCACAATGATGAAGGGACAGAGAAAACCTGTCCCTGGTGTAGGTGTGCTCACACATACAAGACCCACAAGCAATCAAATGTAATAAGACATTTTAAGGATATGGATTCTGGGCTGGGGAGATGGCTTGGTGGGTCAAAGTACTTGCTACACAAGCCTGATGACCGGCATTTAGTGCCCCAGGACACACTTGAAAAGCCAGATTCTATAGCACACACCTGTAATCTCAGAGTTCACATGGCAAGGTGGGAGACAGACACAGGAGAATCATATGCAGTTGAAAGCCATTTGGCCTGGGACATGTAGAACCACAGGAATAAGAGAGACCTTGTCTCAAATGAGGTGGAAGGCGAGAACTGACTCCCCAAAGTTTTCCTTTGACTTCCATATGCACACCAGGGCATGTACATGCCTTCACTAATATGCATAAAAATATCAGGAAGAGATGTGGTTTTCTCTTGCTCTCTCTCTCTCTCTCTCTCTCTCTCTCTCTCTCTCTCTCTCTCTCTCTCTTTCTCTCTCTCTCTCACAGACACACACACACACACACACACACACACACAAATAACAATAGTATTAATAATATAACAAAAATACTAAGTCTTTTAGTCCATGATGCACAGTTCAGATTATTGGGGATCGCCTCCCACCATGTGTGGTGTCAAAAACTAAAGAGGGTGTATGGCCTGCACCCATGCTCATCACACAGGTGGCAGAAATGCAACTTCCTCTTCTCCAGCTAGTCTAACTAAAGTCGGGTTTATTTGCTTCCTGGTTGCCTGGTGATAAGTCACTGCTCTGGACGCCCGTGTGAAGACTGTACTGAACAATCTGCCTTAAAAATCATGAGGCCAGGGTTAAGGATATGCCTCAGCAGGAAGAGCACTTACCCAGCATGCACAAAGCCCTGGGTCCCAAACCCTGCAGCGTATAAACCGAGCTTAGTAGCACATCTGTAGTCCTAGAACTTGGAAAATAAGGGTAGGTGGGTCAGAGTTCAAGGTCATCCTCGAGTACATAGAGAGTCTCAAGTCAGCCACTAGCCTATCTTAGAAGAAGAAGAAGAAGAAGAAGAAGAAGAAGAAGAAGAAGAAGAAG